>SJYA01001209.1:1047443-1414769 GCA_006410615.1 Neotragus moschatus | reverse complement strand
CCCCACCCCCTCCCTGGGATTCTCTAGGCAAGAACACTGGAGTGGCTTGCCATTTCCTTCTCCAATGCATGCAAGTGAAAGTGAAAGTGAATTTGCTCAGTTGTGTCCGACTCTGTGCGACCCCATAGCTGGCAGCCCACCAGACTCCTCTGTCCATGGGATTTTCCAGGCAAGAGTACTGGAGTGGGGTGCCATTGCCTTCTCCGACAGAGAGCTGGTGAGCAATGATAATTCTGTCCCACTGAAATGCTTCTGGGCTGTACATATTTGACTCTCAGAGCAGGCTATGTAGGTTGAATTAGCCCTGGTTTCAATTAAATTCTGGGTAGGTCATATCCACCTTCAAAGAGGAAATTTTCTCTGCTCTTTGCCAATGCAAGAAACCCATTCTTCCCAGGGGACAGTCGTCTCTGAGGATGTCACAAAAAACCTGGGAGCTTAGCTCAGGAAGTTTCAGGGATCTAATTCCTCTTCTTGATCAGGAGGTCGTGCTCCTAGATGACCTTCAGGCCTGAGACCAAAAGCTCACCCACACTTTGAGGTGAAGATGAGGGCGGGTAGAGGGTACCCTGAATTTCAAGTAGACAGCAAATAATTTTTTGCACTAAAAATATTTCATTGGACACAGTTATACTAAAATCTATTCATTGCTTATCTGAAATTCAAATGTAACTGGAAAGCCTATATTTTATCTGGCAGGCCTACAGATGAGGGATCAGCATTAAAACTAATGACTCCCCTAAGATGAAACCTGGGATTAAGGAAAAAAGAGGCCACAGTGAGCCGTGACTTTTTGAGGAGAGGAATGAAGTTGGTTTCTTTCACGCTAATTAAGCAATCACAAACGACCCCATCAGAAATCCAAACTCGTGATTAACATGGGACTCGAAACCAGGGGGGAAAAATGAAAAAGGTTAAGAGCCAGAGAAGCAATCTTCACACAAACGGCAGCCAGCAGACGGAGTTGGTCCCAGGAAGGCAGGTAAGAGCAATGCCTTTTCACCTACTCTTTCAGAATAGAACAGGGTTTGGGAGATTCCAGTGGACTCCTCCAGCCTCCCTGATACTTGGATGTTGGCAGAATTCTCCTCAATATGCACAATTCTCCGACTTTTGAGGGTTCACAAACCCTCCTCCTAGGTCCTACCTCTAGACTGCCCGGAAGCAAAGCAGAGAACCAGGAAAAGCAGTTATTCAGGCTGTAACTGGCTCATGAACAGCTGTGTCTAGTCCCCTGAAGAATCACTTTTCTTGGCTCAGGTAGGATGAAGTACATTTGCTGTCCCGCCACTGTTTGCCAAGGCTCGAAACTAGAGGTACAGATTTACAGAAAACAACTTAATGCAGAATTAGTTTTGTGTCTGTCATTTTGAACCGAGTTCATCCGCACATTATTTACCTGAGATGATCAGTAAGGTCAAGTGTGACTTCTTTACAACTGGGAAGTGCAAATGACACATGAAATGCCACAAGGAAAGGGTTCATGGGGTGAACTCTCCACTCCCCTTTCCCACTTCTATTCAGCTGTTTTAAATGGGCTTATTAATATAACTCTACGGGGATCAGAACTATGCAAGTCACAAGAACAATAAAAGGAATGAAAAACAGATAATAGCAAGGAGAGAAGAGAAATCATTGTTGGTTTTTAATAAGCACACTCTAATAATGACCACTAAAGTTCATGAGCTTTTTATTTGTTTGTATCATAGTTTAAAATTTCATATTTGGGGGACAGTTTCCTTTGTCGGAAAATGGGCTTGAAGGATGCTGTGCTGAGGCACATGCTCATTATATCACCATAGCCTTTTATTTGTCCAAGGGTTGATATAAAATAATACCTCTGGAGAGAAATAACTCCTCTTATTAATCTGTCTTGAGCCAGGGAAAGTAAGCAATGAATTAAAATGCTTTTTGTTTATTTCTCTACAAGTTTATGGTATAGAGTCAAATTAATTCTCAAATCACAACTCAGTTTGAAAGTTTTTTCCTTTTGTTTGTGGTTTCTTCTTTGAACTTAAACTTCAGTTGGTAAAAAGAGGTTAAAAACCTGAGCAATTCCCACTTGATATCTGTGAAAGAAACAAGTGCGAGTCCTTGCACAGAGAGAAAACAGAGGGTTTGGATGTCGTTTTAGGTCAACTAGCGAGAATGTCTTTGTGGGTGTTTTTGAGATGGTAAGAACACTCTGGATGCATGAAATGACACCTGTGTGCCCCTGCTGCTAGGTGTCCTGTGGCCTGACCCTGCAAGATGCCAAGAGAAGAGGCTCACTTCTTCTATGGTTCCCCCAGGAAAGGGAACAGCCCCTCTTATGTCACGGCTGAAGAGTAAGTTCAAAATCAGACCCAGCGGGGTTACAGTTTGCTGTTTGCTGACACAGCCTCTGGCTTCCACCAGCACGTCGGTCCGTAAATCTCTCTAGTGTTTATTTCTCCAGAAATAAACCTGGCAATGAGGTAAGGAGACCCTGAAGTCCTACAAAAGGTCTCAGGTTTCTCTAAGGCCAAAGAGGCAAAGAGAGAGGGAAGGCAAAAACCTGGATCTTGCCATTTTTGTTTGCATTCTTGGCTATGAGGCCTTTACTGTGGGTTCCCAGGCTGAAAAACCTCTGTCCAAGAGCATGATGCCTCTGTCCTCAAGCCTTGCCTGTCTATTCCAGTTGGGCTCCCAGAGGTGGTTTGCAGATAGAACAGAGGCAAGTTGCCAAGGACAGTGAGGCTGAAGGGCAGGTGCATCCATCCACCTGCTGACTGAGTCCAAGGTGAAGAGGGTGGTCACAACCTTTACATCAATGCTTTACCCTAAAGAAAGGTGTTTTGTATTATGAATTATTTTAAAATAAGTATTTGTATGATTAAATATTTCTAAGAGCTAAACAATGTACACATGTACACCAGCTCAAGATGCTATTCTCTCCTTTGAAAAAAATCTTACAACCTACTGGGAGAGTTAGGCATGGGAGTAATTTCATCAGGTATAAGTGCTGTGACGGGTACATAAGCCACAGGACATACTCTGCAAGGTGAGAGTGGGCAAGGGGTGGTGGCGGTGGGAGCGGCCCCTCTCTGAGTGGAGACTCCATCAGGACAAATGAGGAATCTGGGTTTTGTTTGGACCATCTCTTAAGTGATCTGCTCAGAACTTCCTGCAAACCTGCTGTCTTGGGAGAGAACTGTTGAATTGCTTTAGTGGAGTGAACTAGCAGGGGCAAGAGAGATGGAGAACCTGTCAAAGGCGCCGAAGAGGAATTCAGGCTGGAGTATTTCTTCAGAAGACCCTAGTAGGATTCTCTAATATCCCTGCATGGTCAAATTGGATGTGGTGGTGAGATCTTCTGAAAAAATGTCCCAAAAGCAAAAATATACCCTTAAGGGGTGCAACTGCACATGGTTTAGGTAGTATATTTTTCAGGATTTGCATGATGACTCAACAGACTCTATCTCTGTGAAACCACAGTTGAGAAGTTCTCAGTTGAGGCGGCACAAGCCACCTAGGGAGCTCGTGAAAATGCAGCTTCCTAGGCACTGCTGCCCAAGAGGCTGACTCAGTAGGTCTTGGGGTCAGGGGCCCAGGATCTGTACTTTAACATGCATCTCAGGCAACTCCCTTGCAGGAGGTATTTGGGTGACATCGGAGGAGCCCTGCCCTGCTGGGCAATGGGTTCTTATGGTGTGTCTGGCACATCCCAGCATTTCTGGCTCTCACTTCCTGTGTGTGAACGCAATGTGACCGTGGTGTGAGGAGTTCAAACAGAGCTCTGTGTGTGTCAAGATGCCCAAGGGGGTGACCACAGACCTAGGAGGTAGAATGAGAGCACAGGCCTGCTGGGAATGGAATCATCTGCCTTCAGTCATGAGAACCCACTGAATGCCCTTGTAATAGCTCCATTTCAGGAAGGGGTGATGCGGTCAAAAAGGCACTGGCTGGGTACCTCAGGCCAGTCGCTGTGAATGCTGGTTCTGCCACTCTCTGGTTGTGCAACCTTGGGCATTTTTCCAGCCTAAAGTCTTGGGGATGTCAGATGTGAAATGAATGTCATACCTACCCCTGAAGATTGTTGTGACAGAGCCAATAGCAGGGTGCTCACCATAGTGCTTGGCAGGGTTGTTGTGAGAATTAAATAATCTAATGAATACAGAATGGTTATTATGGTACCCAGCTTACAGCAGACGTTAAGTCAAAGTTAATTTCCTTTTCTTTTTTGTGGACTGACAGTTGGGGAAAATGTTTTAAACTAGCCCTGATGGAAAGATAACTCAGTCCACAGAAGGGTCAGCTGCCTCTGCACCTGTTGCACTTGGAGCCTGGGTGCTGGGGCCCACGACAGTGAGCACTGCTGCTGTGGACACACACCTGAGAGGCTCCTAGAGATGGTTCTGTCTCTGTGTGTGCATGCTGGAGGCCCATGGGTGTCTGAGGTGGGGTGGGGTGGAATACTCCTTGGGGACTGGGAGATGCTGCTCTGATCGCAAAGCCCCTGTGAAGAGAGAAGACTGACACATGTTTCATCATAACCTGGAGCAAGGTTTCCATACCAAGGTGGACTTGTCTGTCTCTCGGGCCAGGGCTGCAGGGATTGGCATCCTGACGGTGATTCTGGGAATTCTACTACTTCTCAGCTGCTGGTACTGCAGAAGACGAAGTGGATATCGAAGCTTAAAGGTTAGTAAAGTTATTACCACTGAGTCTCTCCAGTTAGGATCTCCCTTCTCCTTCTTTCTCTGAAGTTCTGGGGAGTGGAGTGACAGTCTCACGATCACCTCCAGCACTGATTCATAGTTCTGATGCATCTTTCTCTACGCTGTACATCTTATAACTCTTCCTTTGCCTCTGCCCAGGCATGAATCCCAACCAGGAACTTGGCCCATCTTTCTGATTCCACTCACAGCAAACTCGAGGGCCTGTCTATGTAGCTGATAGTTTTGGGGGCAAGGGGGAAGGCTTCGTGGTCCTCTTGCACAGTTGAACAGAAGTACATGAGACACTCCAGGTCTTACCAATCCTTCTGGGGATTCCCACTGGCTCTGTTACTCCACTTAGTGGCCCATTCTTCCTACCCTCCCTCTTCACCCCTTTCTTTCCAGGGTTCCTGGGAATTCCAAGTTCTTCTAACTCTATTAGCAAGCAGTCCAGCATAGCCAGGACCCATGTAGCCATCAGTGCAGGAAACTGTCCACCCCTCAGCAGCACAAAGCACCACCAGGTTTTTAACTGGCTCCTCCCTCCTTTGATGCTCAATGTGGTTTTATTAGGATTTTTGCTCCTTTACCCATTCGAGCAGGAAGTTAACAAATGACAATGTCCAGTCTTGGGGCAGCAGGATCTTTCACAAACGAGCAACATCAACAGAGTCACTAACCTGTGAAGACCACAGGTTTCAGAAACCTTGCTTCAAAGACAGGTAGCAGTTTGGAATTTAAGCATCCAAAGGGATTCTCCACAGCGAGCAACAGGATAGAAGGAGAGTTGCAATTTTTCTCCTCTCTCTTTATTACAGATCTGAAAGCTTCTGAGGTTGATATATAATGGGGAAAATTTTTTACCTTTACAAAAGATGTTGGAAAATCCCCTTCCTCATTTAGCAGCACTTCATTCAGAGAAAGTGGTTTTGTGATGGAGCGGAGGGCTGGTCTGCGTGGAGGGCTAGAGCCTGGCAGTCTGAGAAGGAGAATAAGTGAAGTGAAGTCGCTCAATCGTGTCCGACTCTTTGCGACCCCATGGACTGTAGCCTATCAGGCTCCTCTCTCCATGGGATTCTCGAGGCAAGAGTACTGGAGTGGGTTGCCATTTCCTTCTCCGAGAAGGAGAAGGGGAAGGTGAAAATGATGGCTTCAAATTCTTCTCCTTGCTAGAAAGCTTGGGAAGTCCCATGTGACCTTTTCCTAATGCCCATCTTGCCATGGTGTCCCAGATATAAATCATGAAAGGGTGAACGTGGGGAGACAGAATCACCAAGCAGCCATCCTCCTCTGTGGTGGCATTTATGGGAAGGAGAAGTTCTTGAGTCTGAATAAGACTCCAATGATACCAAAGCCTTGGGTTGAGAGGTTAAGGAATAACTCTTCGCTCTCTGCTATACACTTCATGTGTACCTCTAGAACAGGGTTATGACATTGCCTTGTAACTTGTTACTTTTTGCTTCTTCCACCCCTTCTCTTCATCCCATTTGGAGCTGATGTGGAGAGTATTTTTTATTCCCCTTTTACTTCCAGAGCCTAGCATGGTGCCTGGCACATGGCAGTCACCCAATTGTATGGCATAAGGATTTGGTCTCACTCTGCTGTTGACTTGTTTAAAATCTGCCTTAGATTTTCATTTCTCTGAGCCGCATTTGCTCTATTATACACCTAGACACAGATGACATAACATGATGCATATCACTTTTTATGTAATATATGCTTTCTTCTATAATTAAAAAATTAATTCTATGTTTACATATTAAAAAAAAAACAATGATTAGTCGTTCAAGGAATAAAAGCCCTACAAACTCAGTATGTTGGTATCCATTCCTTCAGTTCAGTTCAATTGCTCAGTCATGTCCGACTCTTTGCAACCCCATGAATCGCAGCACGCCAGGCCTCCCTGTCCATCACCAACTCGCAGAGTTCACTCAGACTCATGCCCGTCGAGTCAGTGATGCCAACCAGCCATCTCATCCTCTGTCGTTCCCTCCTCCTCCTGCCCCCAATCTTTCCCAGCATCAGGTCTTTTCTAGTGAGTCAACTCTTCCCATGAGGTGGCCAAAGTATTGGAGTTTCAGCCTCAGCATCAGTCCTTGCAATGAACACCCAGGACTGATGTCCTTTAGGATGGACNCTCCGAGAAGGAGAAGGGGAAGGTGAAAATGATGGCTTCAAATTCTTCTCCTTGCTAGAAAGCTTGGGAAGTCCCATGTGACCTTTTCCTAATGCCCATCTTGCCATGGTGTCCCAGATATAAATCATGAAAGGGTGAACGTGGGGAGACAGAATCACCAAGCAGCCATCCTCCTCTGTGGTGGCATTTATGGGAAGGAGAAGTTCTTGAGTCTGAATAAGACTCCAATGATACCAAAGCCTTGGGTTGAGAGGTTAAGGAATAACTCTTCGCTCTCTGCTATACACTTCATGTGTACCTCTAGAACAGGGTTATGACATTGCCTTGTAACTTGTTACTTTTTGCTTCTTCCACCCCTTCTCTTCATCCCATTTGGAGCTGATGTGGAGAGTATTTTTTATTCCCCTTTTACTTCCAGAGCCTAGCATGGTGCCTGGCACATGGCAGTCACCCAATTGTATGGCATAAGGATTTGGTCTCACTCTGCTGTTGACTTGTTTAAAATCTGCCTTAGATTTTCATTTCTCTGAGCCGCATTTGCTCTATTATACACCTAGACACAGATGACATAACATGATGCATATCACTTTTTATGTAATATATGCTTTCTTCTATAATTAAAAAATTAATTCTATGTTTACATATTAAAAAAAAAACAATGATTAGTCGTTCAAGGAATAAAAGCCCTACAAACTCAGTATGTTGGTATCCATTCCTTCAGTTCAGTTCAATTGCTCAGTCATGTCCAACTCTTTGCAACCCCATGAATCGCAGCACGCCAGGCCTCCCTGTCCATCACCAACTCGCAGAGTTCACTCAGACTCATGCCCGTCGAGTCAGTGATGCCAACCAGCCATCTCATCCTCTGTCGTTCCCTCCTCCTCCTGCCCCCAATCTTTCCCAGCATCAGGTCTTTTCTAGTGAGTCAACTCTTCCCATGAGGTGGCCAAAGTATTGGAGTTTCAGCCTCAGCATCAGTCCTTGCAATGAACACCCAGGACTGATGTCCTTTAGGATGGACTGGAGAGTGAAAAAGTTGGCTTAAAGCTTAACATTCAGAAAACGAAGATCATGGCATCTGGTCCCATCACTTCATGGCAAATAGA
Organism: Neotragus moschatus; assembly: GCA_006410615.1. NCBI lineage: Eukaryota > Metazoa > Chordata > Mammalia > Artiodactyla > Bovidae > Neotragus > Neotragus moschatus. Next base: position 1,406,847 of record SJYA01001209.1, on the reverse strand, counting down.
TGGGGAAACAGTGAAAACAGCGTCAGACTTTATTTTTCTGGGCTCCAAAATCACTGCAGATGGTGACTGCAGCCATGAAATTAAAAGACGCTTACTCCTTGGAAGGGAAGTTATGACCAACCTAGATAGCATATTCAAAAGCAGAGACATTATTTTGCCAACAAAGGTCCGTCTAGTCAAGGCTATGGTTTTTCCAGTAGTCATGTATGGATGTGAGAGTTGGACTGTGAAGAAAGCTGAGTGCTGAAGAATTGATGGTTTGAACTGTGGTGTTGGAGAAAACTCTTGAGAGTCCCTTGGACTGCAAGGAAGACTGTCCATAATTGCTAGCTGGATGCTACCCAGATAAAAAAGCAACCTTTCTCCTCCCATTCTGCTTCAACACTCTCTTATCTTAAATGTGTTCAATGCAAGAATGACAGTCTGAGCCATGGCCTCTAACACTGAACATTTGCCTGGCTGCTCAACCTGCCATCCTCCACTCCTCCAGCTCTCGACCAGTGACTTGCAGAGTTTCTGGAATTTTTATGAGATTTAAAAACTGCGTTTAAATTCCCTGGTTCCATCTAATGTTTAAAAATTGAGTCATTTATTTTTAAAATTAATACTAAAATCTTGTTTTGAGACTTTCATATCTACTGAAAAGCCAGGTTGGGGACCAGCAGTCTAAGAAATGTAGGTAAAATTATGTAAAGTAGTGCATTAAGTACTGTATTTAATTACATAATTACCTCCCTGTCTCTCTTTGGTGATTCTGTTTTTATTATAAAGCAGAAAAACATAAATGATTAATGCAAGCTTCAGGTACCACTTTTAAGCAACCTTTACTAAGCTTTGAAATATGTTTATTTTTCCACTTTCATTGACCACAGAATGGTAGAAAGGTTGGTTGGAAGTAAGGTTTCCTAAAATTTCTTCCTTGCCCAACAATTCCTCTTAGACCTGAAAAACATCTTTTGAAAGGAAAGACTGCTTTTTGCAGAAATGAGTTTCTGCAGAAAAATGATTTATAAGGCATTAGAAGTTGACTTTCATATTTATGAATTTTATTCTTTCACTTCTAAGTTGAGGACATAACATTTCTGATTCTTGGGGAAAAATTCAAAAGATCTCCTGACAGCTCAGTTTACACTCACATCTTTCAGTGTCATGTTTCTCAATGTAAGTCAGGGGCCCCTGCACTCAAATAACCTAGGGTTCTTGCTAAAATGTAGTCTGGGACCATCTCTGGTGGTGGGACCTAGGACCCTGTTTGAACACACACACTGAAGTTTGATGCAAATACACAGAATTGGCAGTGAACTGGGTAAGTGAATCAAGCTCTTAACCTATGGTAGGTGAGGATTAAAAAAATAAGGAATAAAATCAATAATCAAGGTAAAGGGAGAGAATGCATTAACATTAATACACCTTGTGCTGTGCTATGCTGTACTTAGTTGCTCAATCATGTCTGAATCTTTGCAACCTCAAAGACTGTAGCCCGCCAGGCTCCTCTGTCCATGGGGATTCTCCAGGCAAGAATACTGGAGTGGGTTGCCATGCCCTCCTCCAGGGGATCTTCCCAACCCAGGAATGGAACCCAGGTCTCCTGCATTGCAGGCAGATTCTTTACTCTCTGAGCCACCAGGGAAGCCCAAGAATCCTGGAGTGGTTAACCTATCCCTTCTCCATGGGAACTTTTCGACCCAGGGATTGATCCAGGGTCTCCCACATAGCAGGCTGATTCTTTACCAGGAAGCCCATTAAGCACCTAACTGGAGGTATATCACTGGGAGCTGTGGAGGGAGGCAGAACCTCCTTGGATCCTCTCGTCAAGATTAGGGCCCTTGTGCTTACATACTTCCAAAAGGTAGTGTCAATAATGATTTCAGAGTAGAGTTTAGAAAAACTTCTTTACAGGCAGACTCTATAGGTACCAGCCCCAACCATGTCTGGTCTCATCCAGTTGATGATTCAAATACTTCTCCTCCCTGGGAGACCCGTCCAGATGCCATTCTCTTTCAACCCAGTAATGCCAGTAATCAACCACAGTCTACAGACAAGACTGCGGAGGAGGCACTGAACACTGGCACAGCCTTCCTGTTCCAGTTCCAGCCAGACCCCAGAGAGCTGCTCATGCCCTACTGGTGGATTTAGTTCACAGATAATGTTTGGGTCTGTAATTTAAAAAAATGGAATTAGATGCAAACATTTAAAAGTAACATTTTATGTAAAATCTTAATTTCTAGTTTATTTTTTGAAAAAAATTGAAAGATCTGGCAAAACTTGGCAGCTATGCAGTGGTTTGTCCCTTTAGAAGGGACACATACTCCCTCCTTTTCTATGGCCCCCACCTGACCTCCTCCTTCCTCTAAGGGTCAGATTGTAGCGGGGTCATGCCAGGCACAGGCAATAAGGAAGTGTGTTGCCTGGAGAGCCCTGGACCAGCAGTATCAGTATCACTTGGGAACTTGCCAGAAATGCAAATTTATAGGGCTTCACCCTATACCTACTATGTTAGAAATTCTGGATGTGAGCCCAGCAATCTGTGTTTAAGTCCTTCAGGAGACACTGCTGCATTCTAAAGTTTAAGAACGACTACTGTGGAGAATTTAATGGTAAGAACAACTAAAAGTCTGCTTTTTATGATCACAATGTGCCAGCAAAGCCAGTAATGAAATACTCTTCATTTGGGCAGAGTGTCTCTGCAGTCCCTGTTTTGGTACGTGTCTCTGTCTTGCACAAACTGTTGTCATTCTATTCTAGGGATGGAGAGCATCACCCCCTCAACCTATGCAAATGACCGAACTATAAGCTTTTACCCACCCCTTCCCCCAATAATTCAAAGTGCACAACAGCCTTAGGCTGACTTGTCTTTGTTGTGATGAGACTTGGAAGCTCAGCATTACAACCACAGTATTTCTATCACAACACAAGCATTCAGTGTTTCAGATATATTGCTGTCATTATGCTGCTGCTGCTGCTAAGTCGCTTCAGTTGTGTCCGACTCTGTGTGACTCCATGGACTGCAGCCCACCAGGCTCCGCCGTCCCTGGGATCTCCAGGCAAGAGTACTGGAGTGGGTTGCCATTGCCTTCTCCAATGCATGAAAGTGAAAAGTGAAAGTGAAGTCACTCAGTTGTGTCTGACTCCCTGCGACCCCATGGACTGCAGCCTACCAGGCTCCTTCGTCCATGGGATTCTCCAGGCAAGAGTATTGGAGTGGGGTGCCATTGCCTTCTCCGTGTCATTATGGGGAAGGCAGAAATAGACAGTTCCCTGCTATCAAGCTGTTCCTATGTTTCTCCTCACTGTGAAACCACTTCCTGCCTCCCTAGCTCTGATCTACTCCTTTTGTAATCATTCTCTGAGATCCAGTTTTATATTTCACTCTTCTTCTTCCTTTCAAAAATATTCATTGACTAACTAATAGATGTCAGGCACTGTATTAGGTGTTTTCTTGTGCTCAGTCGTGTCCAACTCTTTGTGATCCCATAGACTGTAGCCTGCCAGGCTCCTCTGTCCATGGGAGTTTTCCAGGGAAGAATACTGGAGTGGGTTGTCATTTCCTCCTCCAAGGGATCTTCCCGACTCCATATCTCCTGCACTGGCAGGTGGGGTTCTTTACCACTGAGCCCCGGGGGAAGCCTAGTTCTGAGAGGTAGGTAACATTATCTTAATATTACTGATGAAAACACTGGAATTCAGAGAAATTAAGTGACTACCTGAGGATACACTGAGGATAAGTGGCAGGGCCAAGATTAAAACTCATTCTTAAAATGTCAGCTTCCTTCTCCTTTTCTTTAATGCACTCAATTATTTTTTCTCACCCATTGACCTTCATGAATTCACATTTCAGGACAAAAACATTCATGCTGGTACTCAAAGTACCCTAACAGGAAGATGTTCACATGAGGGGCTTGGTCAACAGGACAGCAAATTGCCTTTTCAAGAGAACAGTTGTGAACCTGTGGTAGGTTGAGATCCTGCATCCTGGTGTTTCTGTATATGCCTACTTTTAACTTTAATGAATAAAATTTTGCCATTTAAAAAGCAAGGGCAATGTGAATATATTTACTGCTACTGACTAAAAAATGGTTTAAATGTTAAATTTTATATGGTATATTTTACTATAATAAAAAGTAAGTAGTAAGACTAAAAACAAGGGAATTCACAGAGGTTTTCTTAAATTGTGTCCTCTCATATCCAGAGTTTCCTGAGTCAGTAAAGAAACATCTATGTGTAAGGCCCAAAGGAAGAACTTGGTTCTGGATACAATGTCTTCTTGTCTCATGTTTTTTAGTATAATTGCTTTTGTCCTGAACATAGACATAACTAACAGAGGGAAAAAGTGCCTATTATTAATTGCATAGAGTTGCACTATCCAATAGTTGCACTGTAGCCCTAGTCACATGCAATTATTGAAACCTGAAACACAGTACTTTGAATTAATACATCCTGGAATACATACTAGATTTCAACAACTCAGTATGAGGAAAATAACATAAAAATCCACTAATGAGTTTTATACTGACTACAGGTTGAAGTGATAATATCTCACTTCAATATGAAAGTGGGGTTAAATAAAATATATTAGTAAAATTAATTTTACTTGCTTCTCTTAATTTTTAAAAATGCAGCTACTAGGAATTTTACAACCACATATGTGGTACACTTTATTTCTACTGGACAGTCCCAGTATCAGTTCAGTTCAGTTCAGTCGCTCAGTTGTGTCCGACTCTTTGCGACCCCATGAATTGCAGCACGCCAGGCCTCCCTGTCCATAGATGCAGTAATTATAGCTTTTGAGAGCACTGGCTCCAGAGCCAAATTACTATATTTGACTCTTAGCTCCATCACTGGCCAGTTGTAAGACATTCATCAAGTGATTTAACCTCCTTGTGTCCCAGTTTCCTGATCTGTAACATAAAAACAACAGAAATATTCCTAAGGCTGTTGTAAGCATTAAATGAGGGCCTGATACATTTGTGCTCTGTTGATAGAAGCAACGGCCTTTAGTCACAGCTATCAGGATTTACGCTTGTGGTAAAGATGCTGTGTGATCAGTGTCTAACAGGAGTGAAAAATTCGTTAAGTTAGGGCTTGGGGCTTCTACTGATAAAGATAATCCAAGGAGATTTTGGGGAAGCCACTTAGTCTTTTTTACATGCTGTTATCCCCCACCACTGCCCAAATGCTTCAACATACACACTTGTGTAATTTAACATTAATTACCTCATTGGGTGGAAATTAGATATGGACAGTTAAACGAACAAGTTTCAACCCAGAGAAAAAGTATAAGCATGATGCTAACTATTTTGACTTAATCCCTCTTCCAGAACCATGTGTGCTGTTGTCAAGCCCATGCTTTCCTTTCTCATCCTCACAGATTCCCAATGCTCCACCTGCTTATGAGAAATTGCCCGTGGAACAGTCACCACCACCTTATTCTCCATGAGAGCCAGAGAGGCCTTGAGAGGTGCTGAAATGATTCCCCGCATGCTTTTGCTTGAATTTGATGCGGACATGCAATGTTCTGCTTCAGAATGCTGTAGAAACAGTGTATATGATCTCTACTAATAAGCTGAGTGTCAAATTCTTTGTAGGGCAACTGATTGAGGAAATGATGAGAAATATTAAAATGGGACAAGCTTTGTCAATAAACATTGTAATGGATTGATACTATCTGTGCCAGTAATAATAAATCTACAATGTTATTTTCTGAGGGAGAGCATTCAAGTGTGTGTTCTGGGGCCACTGGATTTCTTTTTAAGTTAAAAATGTGGCTAAACACTACTATTCTGATTTTTGAAGAAGCAGCCTCTTGACCAACATGAACTCTAACAGAACAGTTGCAGGTTAGTCTGTGTTATGGAGTACTCAAAATGATACCTTTACAGGTTTAAGATCAAGAGCTGAATGACCTAACAAATTACAGCCGGATTCATCTTATCAGGAATCAGTCGTGTCTCTTTGTGTTCTACAATTCCACGGTGCAATAACACACTGCAGAGATCCTGCATTTTTAGTAATACAGTTCATGCAGTTCTAATTACATTTCACTTCAATGCTCAATGCTATGATAATTAATGACAAGGATTTCCTGTTAAATCAAAAGGTGGTGTAAGGACTTAAACAAGTAAAAGCTACTCTAGTTTGGCTGATACCTTGCCTTCAATGTCCCAAAGGCAATTTAGATCGTTTGGGTTCCCAAATTCCTCTCAAAAGAACATACAGAAGAAATCATAAAGGATCAGAAATTCTGGAATGGTGTCTTTATTTGTATAGCAACATTGCAATTTATGTGACATCTACATATTATCTGTCTAATGTTTTTCTTCTGATCAAGCTCATTTAAAGTTTTTTGGCTTAACTTATATCACCACTCTAAATGGAAAATCAGTGTCACTTTTTGTAAGTAGGGAATAAAGATAAAAAAGAAGATAATGAAAGCAAATTACTTTCATTGGAACTTAGGAAGATACTGATGATCACAGCAGGCCGTCAACTTGAGACCTGCCCTCGTTATTAAAGAGGAAGATTAGCAAGAATTGACATAATTAGAAGGCTTGTAAGAGAAAGAGATGACTTTCTCACTCTGTGACTATGTGTCTAATGCTGAATCAGTAAACCACCTACCATCATCTTGTGTCAGTGGAAATGCCAGTGTGGCAAAACTGCATCATTTTCACTGAAGACAAGCTTGCAATGGGGTGGGGGGGACACTGAGTAAAGATATTTAGTACACACATTGAAAAAAAAACATCATGCCACAAAGTACTAAAAGGCATCCCATCTTTCCTGATTCTCTCCAGTCTTACCACTTCAAATAAACCCTCTCTCCCCTTTTCAAACAAATATATTCTGAGAAAGAAAACTGAATTAGGATTTGGCTAGCTCCTATCCTCTTCTGTCTGAGTGTCAGTCCTCCACTTCTACAGAAGAACCTGTATCCCTGTGCCCAGCCACAACTGCTTAGTTAGCACTGTGTGTCACTGATGGTAGGGGTAGGGGTCTGAGACTTACTTCCACTCCTGCTATAAATAATCTTCCTGCTATTAATAAAGTCCCAGTAGGAATGTCAAAAAATTGTTTTGACAAAAGAATAAAGTTGGAGCCCTATCTCGCATCATTATAAAAATTAGCTAAAAAAAAATTCATAGAGCTAAGTATAAGCGTTAAGACTACTTTTTAGTTAAGACTTCTTGTTTTTCTTAGAAAAAGAATAAATTTTTGCAAAGTTAGATTTGGTAATGGTTTCTTAGATATGACAGAAAAGTGATGTTGGTAAATGGAATTCCTCAAAATGAAAAGCGTCGTGCTTCAAATGATGGAAACAATCAAAAAAGAGAAGACACAGCACTGGGAGAAAATATCTGCAAATGATATAACTGATAAGGGATTTGCACGTGGTTTACATAAAGAACTCTTACAACAACAAAAAATNGATACATTTGTGCTCTGTTGATAGAAGCAACGGCCTTTAGTCACAGCTATCAGGATTTACGCTTGTGGTAAAGATGCTGTGTGATCAGTGTCTAACAGGAGTGAAAAATTCGTTAAGTTAGGGCTTGGGGCTTCTACTGATAAAGATAATCCAAGGAGATTTTGGGGAAGCCACTTAGTCTTTTTTACATGCTGTTATCCCCCACCACTGCCCAAATGCTTCAACATACACACTTGTGTAATTTAACATTAATTACCTCATTGGGTGGAAATTAGATATGGACAGTTAAACGAACAAGTTTCAACCCAGAGAAAAAGTATAAGCATGATGCTAACTATTTTGACTTAATCCCTCTTCCAGAACCATGTGTGCTGTTGTCAAGCCCATGCTTTCCTTTCTCATCCTCACAGATTCCCAATGCTCCACCTGCTTATGAGAAATTGCCCGTGGAACAGTCACCACCACCTTATTCTCCATGAGAGCCAGAGAGGCCTTGAGAGGTGCTGAAATGATTCCCCGCATGCTTTTGCTTGAATTTGATGCGGACATGCAATGTTCTGCTTCAGAATGCTGTAGAAACAGTGTATATGATCTCTACTAATAAGCTGAGTGTCAAATTCTTTGTAGGGCAACTGATTGAGGAAATGATGAGAAATATTAAAATGGGACAAGCTTTGTCAATAAACATTGTAATGGATTGATACTATCTGTGCCAGTAATAATAAATCTACAATGTTATTTTCTGAGGGAGAGCATTCAAGTGTGTGTTCTGGGGCCACTGGATTTCTTTTTAAGTTAAAAATGTGGCTAAACACTACTATTCTGATTTTTGAAGAAGCAGCCTCTTGACCAACATGAACTCTAACAGAACAGTTGCAGGTTAGTCTGTGTTATGGAGTACTCAAAATGATACCTTTACAGGTTTAAGATCAAGAGCTGAATGACCTAACAAATTACAGCCGGATTCATCTTATCAGGAATCAGTCGTGTCTCTTTGTGTTCTACAATTCCACGGTGCAATAACACACTGCAGAGATCCTGCATTTTTAGTAATACAGTTCATGCAGTTCTAATTACATTTCACTTCAATGCTCAATGCTATGATAATTAATGACAAGGATTTCCTGTTAAATCAAAAGGTGGTGTAAGGACTTAAACAAGTAAAAGCTACTCTAGTTTGGCTGATACCTTGCCTTCAATGTCCCAAAGGCAATTTAGATCGTTTGGGTTCCCAAATTCCTCTCAAAAGAACATACAGAAGAAATCATAAAGGATCAGAAATTCTGGAATGGTGTCTTTATTTGTATAGCAACATTGCAATTTATGTGACATCTACATATTATCTGTCTAATGTTTTTCTTCTGATCAAGCTCATTTAAAGTTTTTTGGCTTAACTTATATCACCACTCTAAATGGAAAATCAGTGTCACTTTTTGTAAGTAGGGAATAAAGATAAAAAAGAAGATAATGAAAGCAAATTACTTTCATTGGAACTTAGGAAGATACTGATGATCACAGCAGGCCGTCAACTTGAGACCTGCCCTCGTTATTAAAGAGGAAGATTAGCAAGAATTGACATAATTAGAAGGCTTGTAAGAGAAAGAGATGACTTTCTCACTCTGTGACTATGTGTCTAATGCTGAATCAGTAAACCACCTACCATCATCTTGTGTCAGTGGAAATGCCAGTGTGGCAAAACTGCATCATTTTCACTGAAGACAAGCTTGCAATGGGGTGGGGGGGACACTGAGTAAAGATATTTAGTACACACATTGAAAAAAAAACATCATGCCACAAAGTACTAAAAGGCATCCCATCTTTCCTGATTCTCTCCAGTCTTACCACTTCAAATAAACCCTCTCTCCCCTTTTCAAACAAATATATTCTGAGAAAGAAAACTGAATTAGGATTTGGCTAGCTCCTATCCTCTTCTGTCTGAGTGTCAGTCCTCCACTTCTACAGAAGAACCTGTATCCCTGTGCCCAGCCACAACTGCTTAGTTAGCACTGTGTGTCACTGATGGTAGGGGTAGGGGTCTGAGACTTACTTCCACTCCTGCTATAAATAATCTTCCTGCTATTAATAAAGTCCCAGTAGGAATGTCAAAAAATTGTTTTGACAAAAGAATAAAGTTGGAGCCCTATCTCGCATCATTATAAAAATTAGCTAAAAAAAAATTCATAGAGCTAAGTATAAGCGTTAAGACTACTTTTTAGTTAAGACTTCTTGTTTTTCTTAGAAAAAGAATAAATTTTTGCAAAGTTAGATTTGGTAATGGTTTCTTAGATATGACAGAAAAGTGATGTTGGTAAATGGAATTCCTCAAAATGAAAAGCGTCGTGCTTCAAATGATGGAAACAATCAAAAAAGAGAAGACACAGCACTGGGAGAAAATATCTGCAAATGATATAACTGATAAGGGATTTGCACGTGGTTTACATAAAGAACTCTTACAACAACAAAAAATCAATTAAAAAAGTGAGCACGTTTACAACACTACATATATTTTATATATATATATATATATATATATATATAAAATCGTGGGTTCACACTGATAACTCCAATTCTAAATCAACTACAAAGGTTTAATTGTAACCTTTTTCATTCTAAACTCTTTTCATATTTTCAAAGCCATTTTCCCCGCTAGTTGGATAATGACTTCTGTTAATCTCAAATTACCAACTTATTGCATTAATTACCTTAGTATGTAAGCATTTTACCATCAATCTGCCATACCATTCCATGCCCTCAAGAGATGCCGTCCAGTCTGCTCAGATCCTGACATCTTGCTGTGGACTACCACCAACCAGTTCCCTAACTGGAACCCTCCTTATCCTGCTCAGGTGTCCAAACCCTGTGCCCAAGCTTCTAACTGTCTGCCTCCCCCTGACATAGAACTCCTATGGAACCTACTGTTCAAATGTCCTCTTTATCACAACTGGGCTCTGACAACCTTAGCTCAGTGATCACCAATCCCATCCCCCTACCCACTGTGCACATGACCTCCTCAAACTTCTTTGGCTGCTCACTCCCTACTCTGGGCCAAAGTCACCCCTGCCCTCACCTTCCCACAGATGTTCTATCTTCTGCAGAGACTTCATCGCCATTCATTGGCCATTACTATTACCTACACCCTGCACCACAACTTGGCAAAGAATAATAACAAAAAAGAATCTATGGGTTGAGCCCTGGATGCCTTCAAGATCCCCAGACCATCATTCGCTGAGTTCTCTCTTTTCCTCATGGACAAAGGCTCTGTTCACAGCATTCTTCAAGGTAGTGTTCCAGGAGATGGACAAGGCTTCACTGAGTTTGCCAGAGAGAAGCTAGAAGAGTGAGATTCCATTTAAAGGAATAGAAAGTGCCAGTCAAAAGAAGAAACTGCTTCCTTCACAGAGGCAGCTACACTTTTGAAAATGAATCTCTGGATTGGAGATCAGCTGACAACTCTGGGAGCCATTAGTTGAAAATAGCAGAGTCACATGGGAGGAGCCTGGGTCACTGAGTCACTACTGGAGGAAAGCTTCCCCCATCTAGGAATGCTTTAAGTGGGGGTAAATTGGCCCCAAAGAAAATCCATGAACTGTTAACACATTGCCAAATTTGATACCGAAACCCAGGGCTGTTACTTAATACATTTTTGAGGAACTTCAGGGCTCTGCTCCTGCCCACATGAACTGACCAAACACAAACCAGAAGCCTCCAGGGGAGAGAGGTCTCTGTGACCTTTGCAGCCAGGATTAGGCTTCCACCCTGTTGAACACATTATAATTCAAGAGAATGAGCCTCACCCTGGGCTGTGGGCATGAGTCCTCTACTGCAGTGTGCCCTACCATTATGCCTATCCAGCTCATGGGCAGAGAATACATAATGGCATGGAGCTGCTTTGATCTCAGAGGCTTCCTGCAGAATTGGGTTAAGATTAGAGTAGTCAGAGCTCATGGGTGATCTCCTCTGGCTGCAATCAAGTGTTTTCCACTTATCCAAATGCACTGGGCAGATAATATCACTATTTGTGCAGTGAGCAGAGCAAAGTTAGACAGTTCTGGTCTTCCCTCATCCACTCACTCTGCACCAGCCCTCAGAAGCTGTTTTCTCATTTTTGAGATAAAGTGCAAGCCTCCATGGGTTTCCTGAGGAGATTATAATACTGTAAAGATGAAAAAAAAGCTATCCAAAAGATTTTTAGCTCAAGTTAGTCAGTGAGAAGACCAGACTGATTACACAAACCAATGAAGTGCTCAAGTCACCTCCAGTAGAGACCAGTTCTCTGAAATTACAAACACCGAGTTTGGTAGTACTTATAAATATCTGGACAGGTCCACTTGTCATTTGAGAACATTGTAGATCTCCCAAAAGAACAAAAGTGAGCCCCCAAAACTCTCATTCCATGGCTTGATTTTAAGGACAGTCATTTAAGGGCTTCCCTGGTAGCTCAGACAGTAAAGAATCTGCCTGCAATGCAGGAGACCCAGGTCACTTAAAAGTTTCTTCAAAATCCCTTAATCTCAAGTGACTATCCCAGAACATATTAAAAGCATTTCAGAAGGACAATAGAACAACTTCAAAGGGAAATAATGGATGGTTTGAAAATATTTAAAGAAAGCCTAAAACTGCTATCCCAAGAAGCTATGGGTGAGACGGAGGAAAAGAGTGGAAAATAAAAGAACAGGAAAAAATGCTTGGCAACTGGAAAACACAAAGGAAAGATGCTTTCCATGGTAAAGAGGGCCCATTAGAATCTCTGAAACTGTGCTAAAGACAATAAGTTTGCCTGATTTCTCTAGAGATGACATGGTTGATGGGAACTTGAAATTAGATAAAGAGAAAGGCAGAAACTTGAGAACTCTCTGGACTGTCAATCAGAAATCTGTTTGAAGGAATCCACTGACCCTGACAAATGTTTCCTTAAAAACATTTGAAGGAGAAAAACCGATGACTATTTTAAAAGTGAAGAAAATTAAATGAACAAATCACTTACAGTTCAAATGAATGCTCTCCAAAGTAGACAGTCTTTGCAGTCTGAAAACAGTTTGAAAGTGAGGTCCAAAAACTTCAGCTAAAACTTCAAATAGTGTCTGAACTATGTTAACAATTAAGAAATGTGATGCAGATTTACAGAAAATAATCAAGGAGAATTTACTGTATATTGAGAAATGTCCAAAAGTGCACAAAAATATTAGTCATATACATCAGAAGGATGATCCCTAGAAAGTATGGCCTTGAGAAAGGGCTGGAAAGAAGCACTTCCTTTTATCAAAGCTAGATTGTCTCCCATGAGAAAAAAAGCTCAAAAAAGTTGTTTAGCAGCTGAAGGTACAAGTCCATCCCAAACTCCCTATCCTTCCCTCTCCAACCCTCCCACCAGCAACCATAAGTTCGTTCTCTAAGTCTGTGAGTCTCTTCCTATTTTGTAAGTTCATTTGTATCATTTTAGATTCCACGTATAATGGAACTCTGTTCAATGTTATGTGGGGTCTGGATGAGGGGTGGTCTTGGGGGAGAATGGATACACATAGCTTTGTACGGCTTTGCTGTTCACTTGAAACTATTACACTGTTAATCAGTTATAACTTAATACAAAATAAAAAGTTAAAAAAAAAAAGTAAGTTGTCTGGCAGTTACTGAGCTAAGAAGATAAAATAATCAAAACAGACAAAATTGGCTGGGGCAGTTTAAATCCAGCTTTTCTGAAGTTACCCACATTGTTCCACATGTATCCCTGGACAGAGGTAGAAGAGTATCAGGAAATTCTGAATCATCAGGTCCCCAAGGAAGACGGAGGGTTAAGCTCTCACCCTGAACAGATTAAAACGTCTGCCCACAATGTGGGAGAGCTGGGTTCGATCCCTGGGTCAAGAAGATCCCCTGGAGAAGGAAATGGCAACCCACTCCAGTATTCTTGCCTGCAGAATCCCATGGATGGAGGAGCCTGGTGGGCTACAGTCCACGGGGTCGCAGAGTCGGATACAACTGAGTGACTTCAGGTTCACTCTTTTGCTACCATTACTGGGAGGTATCTGGTCCTCACATCACCTGCTCAACTCATCTAGTAGTCAATTGGTCTTCCTCTCTCTCAGCTGTTGCTCACCCGTGTCTGACTCTTTGCGACCCCATGGACTGCATGCAGCATGCCAGGCTTCCCTGTCCATCACCAACTCCTGAAGCTTGCTCAAACTTATGTCCGTAGAGTCCATGATACCATCCAACCATCTCCTCCTCTGCCATCCCCTTCTCCTCCTGCCTTCAATCTTTCCAAGCAGCAGGGTCTTTTCCAATAAGTCAGTTCTTCGCATCAGGTGGCCAAAGTATTGGAGTTTCAGCTTCAGCATCAGTCCTTTCAATGAATATTTAGGACTGATTTCCTTTAGGATTGACTGGTTTGATCTTCTTACAGTGCAAAGGACTCTGAAGAGTCTTCTCCAACACCACACTTCAAAAGCATGAATTCTTCAGCACTTAGCTTTCTAATTCTCACATCCACACGACTACTAGAAAAACCATAGCTTTGACTATATGGATCTTTGTCGGCAAAGTAATGTCTCTGCCTTTTAATATACTGTCTAGGTTGGTCATAGCTTTTCTCCCAAGGAGCAAGTGTCTTTTAATTTCATGGATGCAGTCACCATCTGCAGTGATTTTAGAGCCCAAGAAAATAAAGCCTGTCATTGTTTCCCCATCTATTTGACATGAAGTGATGGGACCAGATGCCATGATGTTAGTTTTTATGAATGTTGAGTTTTAAGCCAAGTTTTTCATTCTCCTCTTTCACTTTCATCAAGAGGCTCTTTAGTTCTTTGCTTTCTGCCAAAAGGGTGGTGCTATCTGTGTATCTGAGGTTACTGATATTTCTCCCTGCAATCTTGATTCCAGCTTGTGCTTCATCCAGTCCGGCATTTCACAGTGATGTACTCTGCATGTAAGTTAAATAAGCAGGGTGACAATATACAGCATTGACGTACTCCTTTTCCAATTTGGAACCAGTCTGTTCCATGTCTAACTGTTGCTTCTTGACCCGCACAGATTTCTCAGGAGGCAGGTAAGGTAGTCTGGTATTCCCCTGGGAATATCTGGTAATCCCAGGTAAGGTGGTCTGGAATTCCCAATTTCCATCTTGAATTCCCCAATTCTCCTTAAGAATTTTCCACAGTTTGTTTTTGATCCACAAAGTCTTTGGCATAGTCAATAAAACAAAAGTAGATGTTTTTCTGGAACTCTTGCTTTTTCAATGATCCAACGGATGTTGGCAATTTGATCTCTGGTTCCTCTGCCTTTTTTCAAACAGCTTGAACATCTGGAAGTTCATGTTCACGTACTATTGGAACGTGGCTTGGAGAATTTTTAGCATTACTTTGCTGGCTGGCGTGTGAAGATGAGTGCAATTGTGTGGTAGTTTGAACATTCTTTCACATTGCTTTTCTTGGGGATTGGAATGAAAACTGAACTTTTCCAGTCCTGTGGCCACTGCTGAATTTTCCAAATTTACTAACATTTACTATGTGGCAGGCATTATCTCACCTAATTCTCACAGCAATCATGAATGGTAATTTAATTATCTTCACTCACATTACTTTTGCTTTCAAAGCTTCCTTAGCTTCCTAATTACATTCAGCATATTTTTCAGCCCTCTTTCACCCAACACAAGTTAATTTTTAATCCTTCTTCATTAATCCTCTTAACCCGTATTATTCTATTCAAACCCAAAGGTTCTGTTCCATGTTCCTTGTACTTTTCCTTTCTAAAAATTGAGGTACAATTGACATATAACCACATCAAGTTAACATTCACTACACAGTTACAATTTTTTCTTCTTGTGGTGAGAACTTTCCAGATCTACTCTCTTACCCACTTTCAAATATACAGTATTGTTGTTAACTTTCTTGTGATTTTCTGTCTTGAGTCTCTGCAGGCTGAATTCTAAACATACTCTCTCAATACAACCACCTTGTGTATAAAACCTCTGGCAGCTCCCTACTAAACTCTTAGTTCTTTATTACTCTGACATTTACTTTTAACTTGTTATATTCTTTTGCTTTTTGTAGGACAAGGATGGAAACTTATCTATGTTACTACAGCCTCTTTTGTATTATATGGTTCTCAATAAGTGTGTAGAATGAGTATATACAACTCTTCAGATTTGATTTTACATTGAAATTTATGCCTTCAATTTATGTTGATAACTATATATATTAATGATATTAAAAGGACTTCCCTAATGGTCCAATAGTTAAGACTCCGTGTTCCCAATGCAGGGGGCCCGGGTTCAATCCCTGGTCAGGGAACGAGATCCTGCATGCCGCCACTAAGAGCCTGCATGCCTCAATGAAGACTTACCACCACCCCCTCAAAACAATGATATTAAACACAAGAACACATATAGTTTCAGCTCTCTAGCACTTCATATATTATTTTTAACTATAGATTTAATTATAGATTTTCAGAGTCTGTCTCCAAGTTAAATTATAAGAACTTGAACCATACCATTCCCTTCAGCTTTCTTGTTAGTAAACAACCAAGCATCAAGCACCATGATATATATAAATGCTTTTTGACAAAATGAGGAAAAACACCTGGGGCAGATGACAGCCTAATAGCAACAATGAGGCTTCAGGTTCAAGTGATGGCAAAACAACTTCTGGAATGAAGGCAAGTTGTATATCATTTCTGTATTATAGTACAGTATGATTTTTAATAACCAAACTCCCCATATTTTTTAGATCACTTTCAGATCCTGCCACCTTCTCAAGCTTTTAATATTAACTATATCTTAATTCACTCTACATCAATGACAAATGAGATCGTAAACATTTTCATTTATCTTAGCGTATGTTATAGCCATCATTGCTTTGATCATAAAACTATTGATGTCCATTACGTATTAAACACACCAATAAAATTAGAGCCCTGGAATGAAAACAGAGATCTAAACAGCCACTTAGTATTTTATACATATATTAAATCACAAAGGAAAATTTTTAGGTAGGAAAAGTCATAAGGAATGAGAGAAAAGAGCTAATACATGAGAAAGAGGAATGTTATTTCAGCATGTTTTAACTTAGCATTTAAAATGATACTGAATACTGACATCCAAATGACTTATTAATTCTATACTAAATGTGGAAACATACCCTTCTAGGATCATGAGGTCCTGCAGGTAGCATTGTGGCGATTTTTCTTCCTTTACATGGACACTTTAATGGATGACTTTTAAAGAATACTAAATGATAACACTGAATACAAAGAACTGGGGAATTTGACTTTGTACTCTTTGGCCAAGATTCCAGAAATCCACATGACTTACCAAACCGGAGGTAGAGGAAAAAGAATTGGACTTTTTGATTATATAAATCCATTAATTTTGTCACACTTCTAGTAAAAATGGGGTATTACTTTTTAAAAAGTAAACTAGACCTTAAATAATATAAGCTAACTAGATTCCTCATTCATTCAACAAATGCATATTGAATACCTACCGTGTGACAATTGCTGGGGTGACAATGATGAAGAAGACTAACAAGGTCTCTCTCTTTTTAAGGAAGACAGGCCTTAAATAATTGCATACAAATAATTTTATTACAGCTTTGAAGGAGTTCCAAGTACTTCTCACTCTATGACCTCAATCTGAGTGACTGCAATAAGATGGTGGCTGGCATAAGGAGATAGAGTTATGTAACACATAATGAGAGCATATATAATGAAACATTAAGTCAAAGAGAACATCTGGGAAGACTGTGAAGTCAAACTTTCTAGGAACTAAAAGAAAAGGGTGGGATGACTTGGGAGAATGGCATTGAAACATGTATACTATCATGTAAGAAACGAATCGCCAGTCTATGTTCGATACAGGATATAGGATGCTTGGGGCTGGTGCACGGGGATGATCCAGAGAGATGATATGGGGAGGGGGGTTCAGGATTGGGAACTCATGTACACCCGTGGCAGATTCATGTCAATGTATGGCAAAACCAATACAGTATTGTAAAATAAAATAAAGTAAAAATAAAAATTAAAAAATAAAACAAAACAAAAAACAAAAAAGAAAACTACAGTACAGAAAGCAAGGAGGAGGGTCAATTAAAATGAAGCTGGAGAGTGAAGCAGGCACAGATCCCTAAGTAGGGAGGAGGGACTTTAAGGTTCACCATACCACACAGAGCTTTGATAGTCATATTAAGATTTTGATTTAGGAGTTACAAAATAATTAGTGGTTAATAAGTGAGAGCCTTCACTGGGAATAAAGTGAGTCATAAGTAATTTAAGTAGCTTCTGGAAGTGATCTAGAGAATTCTTCTCAGACAAAAGATGAACTGTTTTAGATTTAAAAAGTTGAGTAGGTAAATCAATGCAATGTATTCAAGTATCACCCACTTCTCCCTGAAATCCAACCAGTTTCTAAACTGACAAGGAAATGGGGAAGGTGACTCGAGTACAACATAGACATGATTAGCAAAGTTACTGCCTTAGAGTATGAATACAGGCTTTTGAGAGACGTTAACAACTTTCCAGGAGTATTCTCCCTGCCCTCTTCATTTTGGTAGCTAATAAATTTCAATGTAGTTTCAAAAGAAGTCTTCAGGCCTACTCTTCTGTATCATCTTCAACCTTGAACTATCAACTCCATGTGATGAGGTTTAATAATACCACTACAAATGGAATGTGGACGAGTATACAATCATTATTCCAAATAAGATAATGGATACAAACATTAAGTATAAAATCTACCTTTTATTTAAGATGAGGCAAATCTGAAATACCATAACATTAAACCCCAAGAGTAAGCTGACCCATAAATACTGCTTTACCATGAAATTTAAGTAACTGCTCTGTACTGAAAAATATGCAAAAAAAGGAGGGAGTATTCATAAGTAATTTAAAAAGATGCTCACATTCATCATTCTAAACTAAAAAATTTAATGTTTTTAAATATCATTTTGGAAAATCACTATGAACCAACCCTTCAATGTAAAAATAAATGTATTGGGGGAAACTAGGTGAAGGGTACCTGAAACTTCTCATACTATCATTGCAACTTCTTCTGAATCTAAAGTTATTTAAAAAGTTGAAAAAACATATTTGGCTTAAGATTACTTACTTTGATCAATGTAGAATCTGGTGATGGATTAAGAAAAAAAAGTTAAAACAATGAAATCCAGAGTGAAATTTTAAAGCAGAAGTCATGTAAAGTTATGCAAAAAGGATTTAAAGCATTAGGTTCAAATACTGAATATACCATCCACTTGAAGAAGGAATGGCAACCCACTCAGTGTTTTTGCCTGGAGAATTCCATGGACAGAGGAGCCTGGAGGTCTTAAGTCCAAGGGGTCGCAAAGAGTTGGACATGACTGAAGCAACTTGGCACAGCACATACCATCCACTAGCTGAGTGACCTAGGATACACGATTTAAACTTCCAAGATTACTGTGAAAGTCAAATGAGATATGTGGAAACAAAGTTTGTAAAGCCTTGTAAAAATGCTGGTAGTGATTCAAATTTCCTAGCTTAAAATTCCTTTTCGTAAAGATCTGCCCTCATTTTATATCACGTTATCTTTCAACAGAACAAGAACGCACTTCAAAAATGGTATTCAAACAAGGAAATACAGCAACTCAGTTTATTACATGCAGATTCTTCTGCATTGATGCTAACAGTTCACTGGTCCAAAATTACTAAAATACTTAAAAAACTATACATTATGTAAACAAAACATAAATAAGACAGCATAGTTCTTTGTACATATAGTTTAGTACAGGTTGTTAAGGATTTAGGGATATGTACAATTTTACACAATGGACTGCATTTTCACAATGCATAAATATATATATATATATTTTTTTTACAGAAACAAAAATATTCCACTAAAGACACAGAATATTGTATCGGAGATACACGCTGCAACAGTCCAAATTCAAGAAGAAACATGTCGATGCAAGTGTGCAAAACCCTAGCTTATTCCAAACTAGTCAAACTTGACTGTTCAATGTCATACAGACAGGTAAATCCTGTCTATTTTAAACAAATAACCTTTGAAAACATACTCATACTAATGAGTGAAATGGAAAAGATTTTTTCCTCCCCAAGAAAATCAAAGCATTGTTGCAAGCTAATTGAAAAGATACATTAGCACACACACAAACTATGTATAGTATGTTTTCAACAGTATAATAAAAGTTAAAATTTTTATGGGAGTCAAAACAATGCCCCATTATTTAAAAACTGGCTCGTTTAGTCTAAATTCAAGATGCAGCTGTATCAGGCTTCTCTAAGCCAGATGACTGAAGAGCAGGGAAGACAGAGGCAGTATTTCGACTGGCAGACACAATTTGAGAGAGTGATGGAGAGACTGAAGAAACCTTAGATGCTGGAGTATTTATGGTATTCAAAATGGCTCCTTCTGGGCTGACCAATAATTTTTTGACTGATGTGTCCAAATGAAATACTGAAGTGTTACTTGGCAGTGGAGGATTACTAGAACAAATGGCAGAAACCAAAGATGTCTTAGCCAAAAGAGTTGCTGGAGGAGACTTAATTACTGAAGTCAGTGACACTGTTGGTACAGGAGGTGGAACAGAAACTTTAGCAGTTGGGTTTATGATTTGTGGTGCTGCAGGTACTATGGATAGAGAACTTGCATTCCCAAGAGAGTTTANTTAGCCAAAAGAGTTGCTGGAGGAGACTTAATTACTGAAGTCAGTGACACTGTTGGTACAGGAGGTGGAACAGAAACTTTAGCAGTTGGGTTTATGATTTGTGGTGCTGCAGGTACTATGGATAGAGAACTTGCATTCCCAAGAGAGTTTACAATTTTTGTAGAGCTTTTTAGACAATGTTTTACAGGTTGCCCACTTAAAGAATTATTTGATGCTAGTGTGATCTTCTGGGCCAGGTTATCTACTGGTGTAGGCTGAGTGCCTTGGCCACTATTAAGAACTAAGGGAGGTCCATATTTTGGATTAGTAGATATAAGAAGAACATGACTGCCAGCTCCAAGACCTTGTGGTGGAACAATAAACCGGGCTCCATTAATCATGATCTGAGTACCAGGTGCCAAAGGCGTACTGGTATTGATGACTATTTTTTGCTGAATACAAGGTTCACTGAACTGACTCCCTATTACACTAGTTACATTTGATGGTGCTGTAGCAGTATGAATGGCAGTGACACCTGGAGTAGAACTGTAACTAGGGGTTGATTTTAAGAAAGCAGGGGACATTTGCTGGTTTGGCAGAGAAGCAAAATTGGAAACGTTAATTATTTTACCTGGATTTGGTGAAAGGGATGGCAATTCAGTTTGAGGTTTATTTGTGTTTATATTTGTTGGCACTGTAGTTGAAATCCCTGGTGACTGAATCTGGACCGAAGTCCGAGATTGTCTTTTAGAAAGAGATACAGAACGTGTGGCTCCTGGTACTGTTGCTGCTTGTGCAACTGTGTTGATTATTTTAGGGGACACAGTCACAGGTGTAGGCAAGGCAACAGTAACAGGGATTTGCAAAGCTGATGTCAGACACTTCGAAGACACTGTTGGTTGTGTAGTTGAAATCAGAACAGATGATGCAAGATGTCCTGTTTTCACAGTTGATATAGCCACAGTGTTTCCGAGATTTGACGTGCAAAGTCTGTTTGACAAACTAGGCATAATTCTTGAAGAGGTATCATTTCCACTGACTAAAACAGGAGGTCGTGTCCCAACTGAGGCAGAGGTTGAGGTCACTGAAACAGAACCCAAAGATACATTTGCTCCTGTTCCTGAAAACATGTTTACTGTTCTTGAAGCAGAAACCACTGATTCATTAACAGGAGTAATATTTTGACTCATAAAATTTGAGCTTACTGGAATTGAACTGCCACTTGTTGACAATGGTAAAGCATAGCCCTTGCTACTTTTTTCTTCTCCTTTTGAGGTTACATTTTGCAGTATGTTAATTGATGGTAGAGCTGGCACACTGCCTGAAGTATTAACAATTGCTTGGCCTATGTTTAGCCCAATTTTCACATCTTTTATCTGAGACACAGTTGGCGATGAATTTATTTTTATTGGTGTTCCCACTGTAGATGGAATTAGTACTATCTGGGGCTGTTCTGGAGACTTAACATAAGTTTTACTCAATGGAGAAGGAAGAGCTTGTTTTAATGGCTCTGCTACAATAGTTGGGGTTGAAGTGCCGCTGGGAATTGCAGCATTTATAAAAACTAATTTCTGGGCAGAAACACCTGGAGATGTTGGTGCTGGTGCCACATTAATTGAAGTTCCACTGCCAGAAGAAAGAACAGATGGAGCTGACACCAGCATAAGTTTCTGCACTGGAGTCCCACTGATAGTATCTTCATTTGCTGCTGCTGTTGCTTCTGATCTTGTAACAGGGTAACTTTTTGTGACATAATCTACTTGTTGATGTTTAGCTGGTGTACCAATAACATTTGAACTGGTTTGTCCAAAATTTCCTGTTGATACGTTAATTACACTTACTGAACTATTTGCTGTTGATGATAATAGAGGGCTAGAAGAAACAGAGGACTTTAAGGGAGAGGAGGGCATGGGTGAAGTTTTATCTATCACATGGCCCAAATTACCACTGCAGGAAGGTTGGCTTAATGTAAATTTAAGATTTTTCCCTGTGGATGGATTAAAGCCAGCTGGAATGGAAGAAGTAGGTGCTTGGCCAAAAGATGGGAGACTAGACGTAGCAGTTGTTCCAGCTACTGACAAAAAAGCAGATGATGATGAAGCTGTTGATTTTGGTACCAGAAATGCCTGAAGCTGAGGAGCAATAGGAAAAACTGAACTTGATGATAAACTGTTGGGTGAATTCTGATCTGGATTGGTCTGTACTTTTACAACTCCAGTGTTTCCACCTCGTGTCCTAACAAGAATTGACTGTGAATCTCTTATACACACAGTTTTCAATTCTTGCTTTGCTTCAGAAGAATCAGCAGTTTGTTGTGCAAAACAGTTAAGGGAACTACCGGAATTTGTAGATCCATTTAGTGTTGTTGCTGATAACTGAGGCTGAACTGTTGAGGAAATGGTGGGTGAAGCAACGGGCTGTGGGAATGCGGCAGCTGAAACTGTGTTCTTGATTTTTCCTGCCTCACTCTGGCTAGTCTTAACTGGTGGTGCTAACAAATTACTTATGGAGGTTACAGGTGTCAAAGACTGTGGTCTAGCACTACTCACATTTGACGAAGGGGTAACTGTCTTGTTGAAACCTGTAT
The DNA here is from genome assembly GCA_006410615.1 of Neotragus moschatus. Classification (NCBI taxonomy): domain Eukaryota; kingdom Metazoa; phylum Chordata; class Mammalia; order Artiodactyla; family Bovidae; genus Neotragus; species Neotragus moschatus. The sequence continues at coordinate 1,384,205 of SJYA01001209.1, read as the reverse complement.
TAGGTAGTTGGGTAGAAACAGTTCTTGTTGGGTTGACAAGAACTGATGGTGAAGAGTTTACATTTGCTGTCTGTGGGAAAGATGAACCATGTTGTTCTGTACCTTTTTGTTGAAGTGGTGGTATTTCTTTTGCAACTGCTTTCCCTTCCTTGTGTTGAATCACAAAATTCTTAGGCAGAATGAGAACCTGTTGCATAATTTTTTCTCCTGATTTAGGATCTAGCATAGGTTGCATCTGAATCTTTACAGAGCTGTTATGAAGATCTATGGGCAACCACTGACCACAGGGCATTTTGTATACCATCTGTAAAGGACATTTTGTACTCGTGTGGCAGGTCAATGCTGGCTTTATGGGGCTTGCTTCTGGAGGAGATATCACTGGCTTTTCCACAGCAGAGGCACTTCTACCTGTGGAAGGGGGCAGTTGATTTGTTAAGGTCACTTTGTTCCCAATATTCTTCGCAAGCAAGGCCTGAATAGGTTTGGTCCCTTTCTGGAGAGTAGACACTGGTGTTGAATCCAATGAGGCAAACGACTCTGGACACAGTGGCTCTGTATGCTTTGATTCATTCAAACAGTCCATCTGCACATCACCTTCTGTATTCTCAACCACTGTCTCATTTGTGCTTAATTTTGCTTTCTTCCTTGGGGAAAGCTCTTTTGTGCTATCATTCAGGTAACTAATTTGCTTGGACTGTCGTTTAAGTGTTTTAGGCAGTGCCTTCAGTACATCTTTAGAAGGCAATTCCTTTTTCAACAACTTACTTCTGGCCATAGGAAAATCTATTTCTGACAATTTCATATCATCTGAAAATGATAAAAACAAGCATTTTGTTTATATAAAACAAAAACTGAACAGCAATGATAAGATCAATTATAAAAAAAGAAAGTCAATCTTTGATCCAGCAATTTATTAAAAAAACTGTAGTGTGATTCAAAAGTCTCAGTACCACTGATGGAAATTAAGGTAAGGAGACTGTTGACATGGTTATCCTGATACTGTAACCATTCCCAAGAACAACATATTATTAATGAGAAAATTATTTTTGGTCAGATTCTGCTGCCAATAAAAGTGTAAAAGGAAACTTTACAACTTGAGATACTCAAGCCAGCAATTAGGGCTCAGAATTTAGAGTAGACTAGTACTCTACTAGTCTACTTTTTTCCTTCTAGACAGAGAAATCTTCATATCAAAGAGAGATGTTTCTATTTTTTTTTTTTTTTAGAGAGAGACTGTAAAGAATAAAAAACATTCAGTTTTTTTCTGCTGTTCAATTATTCCTACAGTAAAAAATTTGTGTTCATATCTGGTCAAACTGGGCTGATGAGAAGTTACACCTTTTCAATTCACCAAAGACATGAAATGTAATAGGTTAATACATTTCTAAGCACAAATTTTCATACCTATCAGATAAATAAGTTATTTAACTGGATTTATAAGTAATATAATCTGACAAATTAAAGGAATTCAAGATAATCTTATTCAGCCTCCTTACAAGAATGAGGTGTCCACTCTAGTCACATTAGGTCATCAACAAAAAATAAAAACAAAAAATGCTTCACAATTATTAGGGACTTGCCAAGTTCCATTTAAGCAAATTTCAGATATATTGTTTCAAAAATAATAACAATAAAAAGAAGAGGCTACATCTATTTCAAAGGGATTGTATATTAACATGTGGTCTGTACTGAGCAATAACATGCCTATAGTTTGGAGTCAGGTACTGGTTCCAGAAACTCCTAACACAGTAATAATGACACGAAAGAACCTTAAATAAGACATCAACACACCTTCAAACATAATAGATTTCCCCAATCAATAAACCTCATTAACCAGACTATCTTCTATCTCCACAAAAGATACTAACATTTCTCTTTGTGCTTGTAGTGTTGATTTAAAGAAAGTTTGAATGCCCACCTGAATCAAAATGATCCTTCTCCAGCATATCTAGAGGTTCTGTGGTGTCTATAGACTTGCTAGTGATTTCTACTTTAGGGGTTTCTCTTCCAGGATCTCCTTCACCTTCTTCACTAGTCCACAGTTCTCTAGCAAATTTATCATGATCAGGCTGTCTTCTAAAATCGTCATAGTCTTTCTTTAGGCGACTCCTGAAATAAAATATTCAGCATAAAAATACATATGTGTTAATCTCTTGGAAGCTAAAGTAACTCAACATTTCAAACTATTTATTTCAGTATTTTCAACTAAGTCACTAAACCTATATTTTAATCAAGTGTGTGTAAGATGCCAATGATGATTACTCAAGAAGACACAACATAGGGTGTAGGCATAGGAAACTTAAAGATTGTATCTGTAAAATATTTGCACATACCACCCACTATCGTTTTAAAGGCTACTGGGAGACCTAATAAATGTGAAAATGTGAAAAAGATTATTTCTAGCTGCAATGACAGATGTAGACTTGAGATAGTCTTAAAATTGATTATAATACTATTTAAAAGGTCACTTAAACCATTAATCAAAAAATTCTAAGAATATTTATTTTTGACTCCTACAAAGAGTAATAAAAATAATCCTTCATTTAATACTGAAAGCAATCCTATCTAAACCTTGGGTCTCAATAGAATTTGTTTTTTAATTAAGTATAGGGAAACAAAGCTGGAAAGTGATCCTTTTCACAAAAAAACATAGTACTTATGTTTCTATGAGACTACAAGAGATAGAAACATTTCCAAGTGATTGCATGGTATTTTAGAAATCTTATTATTCATTTGCTTTCAATTGAGTTTCTCTATTTTATTTTAATCTTTGTTTATTTTGTTTAAAAAAATCTGAACATACATTATCTAATTTACTTTTGCTATAAATCCCTATCTGTGCATCCGGGAGTTTAAATCTCACCTCTGTCACTTAACCGTTGTAAGACTTCAGACAAGTTCCTTAAAGCTTTCAAAGCATCAGTTTACTTATATATACAAAGATACAAAGATACTTATCTCATAGTTATGTGTGGTACATAAATATTTAACAAATGTTAGCTAATAATTACTCTCAATGTATTTACGTTTCAATGATTGCTAGCGGATGAGAGCTATAAGATAATAGACTGGATTATCAAAGGATAACTAAATTTAATTTCCTTTCTAAAGGGGGGTGGTATAAAGTTTCTCCCTTTTCAGTCATCTTCTCACCTTGGCTATAAGACTTTGCTCTTTATTTCACAGAAAATGGAAGAAGCAATCAGACAAGAACTTTCACATGCTCACACCTTGTAGGCAACTTAAGACCTTCATCTGTACTCATATTCTCCATCTAACCCCCTCATATTCTCTAAGCTAACCCCTCCAACTTATGCACCCTCCCTCAACTAGTCAAGAATCTCCAAAGTACCTTCCATTGTATGATCCATTTCTGCCTCTCTATTTGATCATTTCCACCAATATACAAACATGTTATTTCTCCCGGGAAGAAAAACAAACAAGGATAAACACAAAACTAAAGCACCCTCTTGACTCCAACTTGTTCTTCCAGGTACTACTGCCCTACTTCTCTGCTCTACTTTTATAGAAAAACTCCAATTCCTCACCCCTCATTCTCTTCAAAAGACTAAGACTTTTACCCTCATTTTCCTCAGTTCATCATGAGCAGTTTCCTTTCTGAAACCTTTTTTTTTTTTTTTTACCTGTTTCTAAGACATCACTATTTCTCTTGGTTATGCTCCTATCTTGCTGAATACTCCTCAGTCTCTTCTGCTGAGTCCTACCATCTCCACCACATCTAAATGCTGGAATGTCCCAGGGCTCAGTCTCTCTTAACTGTGCTCATACACTAGGTGATTTCTATTATCTCACAGCGTAAGTATAATCTATATCCTGACAACCCCCAAATTTATACCTTTAGTCTGGTTTACTCCNTACTCCTCAGTCTCTTCTGCTGAGTCCTACCATCTCCACCACATCTAAATGCTGGAATGTCCCAGGGCTCAGTCTCTCTTAACTGTGCTCATACACTAGGTGATTTCTATTATCTCACAGCGTAAGTATAATCTATATCCTGACAACCCCCAAATTTATACCTTTAGTCTGGTTTACTCCCTTGAATTGCGACTCATATACTAAACTGCTTATTCAGTATCTCCAATTAGATGGCTGAAAGGGATATCAAACTTAACATGTTGAAATCCTAACTCCTCAATCCATCCCCTCCCCAAAATTCTTTGTTTCCTCTATCTCAACTAATGGCAATTTCATTATTCCAGCTGTTTAGATAAAAATACTAGCACCACCTTTTTCTCCTCATTTTTTTCTGACACTCCATATGCAAGTCTTAAGGAAATTCTACCAATCCTACTTTCAAGATATATCCAGAATTCAACCACTCTTTGCTGTCTGCATTGCTACTACCGTCGTCCAAGCCACTATCATTTTTCACCTGGACTATTGTTAAGTGTAACTGATTTCCTGCCTGTATCTCTGTCCCACTCTAATCTCAACCAAGCAGGCAGAAGGGAGTACTTAAAAAAAAGTCAGATCATGTAATTCCTCTGTTTAAAACCCTTCAAAGGCTTCTTGTCTCAGAGTAAAAGCCAAACTCCTTAAATTCCTATATGGTCTGGCTGTGTTGTTGTTCAGTCATTAAGTTATTTCTGACCCTTCGCTACCTATGGACTGTAGCATGCCAGGCTCCTCTGTCCTCCACTATCTCCCAGAGTTTGCTCAAATTCATGTCCACTGAGTTGGTGATGCTATTTAACCATCTCATCCTCTGAAGCCCTGCTTCTGCTGAAGGTCCAATATTTTGGCCACCTGATGCAAAGAGCTGACTCATTGGAAAAGACATGATCTGGCTACCTTTCTCTGTATTTCTCTGACTCTCGACTCTTACCACTTTCCTCCTCATTCACTCAGCTCTCCTTATTCTCACCCCTTTTCATTTCCTATAAATATCAAACATGCTTTCAACCTTAGAGCTTCTGCAACTTAGATATCCACGCGGTTCTTTTCCCTATTTCCTTCAGGTCTCTTTTCAAATATCAACTCATCAAGGAAACTTTACCCAACATCCTGTAAAAAAGCAATCATTATCCCATCTAAACCAAGCATTTCTTTCTTTTTAAAAAGTATTTATTTATTTTTGGCTGTGTTGGGACTTTGTTGCCATGCTTGGGCTTTCTCTAGTTGTGAGTGGGGGCTTCTCCCTACTTGTGATGCACAGGCTTCTCATTGCAGTGGTTTCTCTTGTTGAGAAGCATGGGCTCTAGGGTGTGCAGGCTTCAGTACTTGGAACACATGGGGCCTAGAGCGTGGTGACTTCAATAGTTGTGGCCCACGGGCTTCATTGCTCTAAAGCAAGTGAAATTTTCCTGGACCAGGGATCAAACCTGTGTCCCCTGCAGTGGCAGACAGATTTTTAACCACTGGACCACGAGGAAGTCCAAAACAAGCATTTCCTTTTTTTTTTCTGTATAGCACAGTGAACTATATTCAATATCTTGTGATAAACCATTATGAAAAAGATGAAAAGAATACAATATATAGATGAGTCACTTTGCTGTATAGCAGAAATCAATACAACATTGCAAATCAACTATACTTGAATAAAATACATGTAAAATATTTTAATTATAGGATAATTGCTTTACAATATTGTGTTGGCTTCTGCCTTACATTAACATGAATCAGCCATGGGTGTACGTAAGTTCCTTCCCTCATGAACCTCCCTCCCACCTCATCCCACTCCTTTAGTTGTCACAGAGCACCTGACTTCAGTTCCCTGCATCATGCAGCAACTTTCCACTGCCTATCTATTTTACATATTGTAATTTATATGCAAAATAAACATATCTTATTCCCTTTAACCAGCTTCATTTTTCTTCACAGCACTTACCATATCTGACATTTGAGTTTGTCTGAATAGACATAACTAGTAAGGAGACTCAATCAACAACAACAAAATCTCTAGACATTTCTCCAAAGTCACATAAATTGCCAATAAGTACTTAAAAAATATACTCAATTTCATTCATTATTAGGGAAGTGGAAATCCAAACTACAGTGATATACCACATTATACTCATTAGGATGGCTATTAAAAATACAGAAAATAACAAATGCTGGTGAGGATGTGGAGAAACTGGAGCTCTTGTACACTTATGATGGGAATGTAGACTTGTACAGACACTATAGAAAACAATATGATAGTTCCTTAAAAAATCAGGTTTATGATGTCTTATCTTCTTTGTGAAATGTACCTTCTATCATTAAAAATATTCATCTTTGTTTCATTTAGAAAAAAATTAAAAGTAGAATTACCACAGTCCACTTCTAGGTATACATCCCCAACATTTGAAAATATGGTCTTAGATATTTGTATACCCATGTTCACAGCAGCATTATTCATAATAACTAAAACATGAAAAGCCTCCCCAATGCCCATTACAGATGGATGAATAAGTAAAATGTGGTATATGCATAAAATGCAATATTCAGTTCAGTTGTTCAGTCGTGTCTGACTCTTTGCGACCCCATGGACTGCAGCTTGCCAGGCATCCCTGTCCATTACCAACTCCTGGAGTTTAGTAAAACTCATGTCCATTGAGTTGGTGATGTCATCCAACAATCTCATCCTCTTTTGTCCCCTTCTCCCACCTTCAATCTTCCCCAGCAAGAGGGTCTTTTCAAATGAGTCTTTTTTTTTTAAATTCAGTCTTTAAAAGGAAGTAAACTCTACAACATAGATGAACCTTGAAAACATTATGCTAAGTGAAATAAAGACAGTCACGAAAAGACAAATATTTTACATTTGTCTTTTATATATGATGTACTTAGAGTGATGCTTTCGAAGGCCCACTTGACTTCACATTCCAGGATGTCTGGCTCTAGGTGAATGATCACACCATTGTGATTATATTGGTTGTGAAGATCTTTTTTGTACAGTTCTTCTGTGTATTCCTGCCACCTCTTCTTAATATCTTCTGCNAAGCTGAAACTCCAGTACTTTGGCCACCTCTTGCGAATAGTCGACTCATTGGAAAAAGACTCTGATGCTGGGAGGGATTGGGGGCAGGAGGAGAAGGGGACGATAGAGGATGAGATGGCTGGATGGCATCACCGACTCGATGGACATGAGTTTGAGTGTACTCTGGGAGCTGGTGACAGACAGGGAGGCCTGGCGTGGTGCAATTCATGGGGTCACAAAGACTGAGCGACTGAACTGAACCAAACTTAGAGTCGTCAAAATCATAGACACAGAAAGTAAAATGGTGGTTGCTAGAGGGTGGGGGAAGGAAGGTACAGAGTTTTAGTTTCACAAGATGAAGAGTTCTGGAGATGGATGGGCTGAAAGAAACACAACATCATGAATGTTAAAAAAAGGTGGTATTAAATATATCACTGAACCATATACTTAAAACTAGTTAAGATGGTGAATTTTATTTGTGCATTTTATCACAATGAAAAAACTAGGGGAAAAAAAAATATAAACCACACAGTAAGGGTTTTGTTTAATTAACATTACCTTGTTAGGACTTAGGAAGTGCCTTGCACACAGGATCAAAAATATCTGAACTACAAATTAACAGGACACTAGTAATTCCAGGACATCTTCCATAATCATAAAGTAAGAGTGTTAAACTAAGTGAAACAGATAATAAAGCTTGATTTACCTGTTTCTTTGAAAAGCTTTCATTAACTTTGGTTCCCATGGCAGCAATTCGTTTAAAAGACGTATCAATGTACTATGCAATTCTTTTACAGCTTGCCTCCGATGATACCATTTGCCCTAAAAACACAATTTGAAAAGTAAATCCTTTAGATTTAATCTAAAAGTCAACACCAAGACTTATTTTCTGAGTAAACAAAACAAACAAACAAAATACCGATACCCATCAAATAAGTACATATCTCTTCTTCAGAAGGTTGCAGAAAGGAGAAAGATATCCTATAATAAATCTTCTTCGATATACTTTAAAGATTTTCAACTATACAGGAGAAATCTAAAACCCATTGAATCAAACAAACTAGGACATAAGAAGTTTTTTAAAGCTTTTAATTGGGCCAATTATAAATATTCAATAAATCATGAAAATGTATGTAAAGATACAAACATTCATAATTATGTAAATTATATGGCTCATTTATGTAATGCTTTTGTAATTTTTTCAAAAGGCTGGGGGAAAAAAAAAAAAAAGAGAAAAACCCAAATTGTTATCATGTCCAAAAGCAGTCCTCTTAACAAACTTCCTTAGGAAATTTTACAATTATTTTATTTAAACATGTTTTCAGCGCAGAAAAGCAAACAAGTGGTCATCATTTCCATTATTTTTATGCTATACTAAGGGAAAATAATTTGACACCCCCCTTCCCCATTTGCTAAGTATTACCCTAAATATTTCATTCATACATGGAGAGAAAGAGACAGGGAGAGATAGATTGAGTGAGCATGAGTGTGTATACGAAACAGCAGTTTCGAAAACGTTCTAAGGTGTGTGCATTTTTAGTCTTACTTAACAAATGATGAAACTAAGGGTCAGGGATATTAAATGACTTGTTTGAAGGTTCTCTGACTTAAACCCAGATCTGCCTGTTGGTATAGTCCAAGTTCTAGAACTAACTATATCACTACCTCTTAAAAACTGTATCACATAAATTCAGTCTGACACAGGTTATAAAAACCTCTAGTAAAGATATATTTCACTGTACCCATAAAATTATTTGCATCCCATAGGAAAAATAATGTTATAGAAGTTATATCTTTAGGTAATCAACTTCTCCACATCTATTAACATCACCACCACTGTCACTATTATCATTTACTGTTATATAACCATGTTGTAATTTTTATTTGGTAAACAGCTTTGAGATATAATTTACATACCACACAGTCCACTCATTTTACTTCATTTATAACAAAAACATACAAGTAAATGTTACAGATCACATTTAACCTGCATAAAACTAGATTTCATCCCACAGGAACTCTGAGTCACATTTGCATACAGGCAGAATATTAAGGCAGAAAAATAACCACTCCCTAGAGTAAAGCATAGGAGAAGGCAATGGCACCCCACTCCAGTACTCTTGCCTGCAAAATCCTATGGACAGAGGAGCATGGTAGGTTGCAGTCCATGGGGACACTAAGAGTCAGACATNCATAAAACTAGATTTCATCCCACAGGAACTCTGAGTCACATTTGCATACAGGCAGAATATTAAGGCAGAAAAATAACCACTCCCTAGAGTAAAGCATAGGAGAAGGCAATGGCACCCCACTCCAGTACTCTTGCCTGCAAAATCCTATGGACAGAGGAGCATGGTAGGTTGCAGTCCATGGGGACACTAAGAGTCAGACATGACTAAGCAACTTCACTTTCACTTTTTACTTTCATGCATTGGAGAAGGAAATGGCAACCCACTCCAGTGTTCTTGCTTGGAGAGTTCTAGGGATGGGGGAGCCTGGTGGGCTGCGGTCTATGGGGTCACACAGAGTTGGACACAACTGAAGTGACTTAGCAGCAACAGCAGAGTAAAGCAATATACTAATCTGTGCATAAAATTCCCAACTTTATTTGTGTCTTCTTAGCAGCATAACAAATTATAATGTGTGAAAAATTTCAAGAAAAGTTAATTTTTATTTCATATAATATACTAACCTGAACAGACATCTTATCAAAAAGCTTTCTAAAAGGACCCAACTAACAACAAGTTATACCTCAAGTTACTTTTCTCAAAGGAATGTTATGAGGTAGTATAAAGCACTTATTCTAACCCATGAAAGTAAAACTACTAGACTATGAACAATAAAACTTAGCAAAAAAATACTTTTAACCTATGGAAAGCTACCTGAGGAAGAAGAAAAGGCAGATGATAGTCACCCTAAATTCTTTTTGGAATGAGGTAAGATTTTGTTTCAATAAAAAATAGAAAATAGGTAGATGGAGAAGACTTTTCCCTTTAAAAAGGCGTATTAACAACATTCCTTTTTCTACATCTCAACTTCTATTTGGTTCAAAAGTGAAATGGTGACTGTGGAAATAAACTTTTCCTAAGCTAAAGAGGGAAAGTCACTCAGTCATGTCCAACTCTTTGCAACCTTATGGACTACAGAGTCCATGGAATTATACAGGCCAGAATACTGGAGACGGTAGCTGTTCCCTTTTCCAGGGGATCTTCCCAATCCAGGGATTGAACCTAGGTCTTTTGCAATGCAGGCAGATTCTTAACCAGCTGAGCCACTAGGAAGATGATGCTGTGAAAGTGCTTCATTCAATATGCCAACAAATTTGGAAACCTCAGCAGTGGCCACAGGACTGGAAAAGGTCAGTTTTCGTTCCAATCCCAAAGAAAGGCAATGCCAAAGAATGTTCAAACTACTGCACAATTGCACTCATTTCACACGCTAGCAAAGTAATGCTCAAAATTCTCCAAGCCAGGCTTCAACACTACATGAACTGTGAACTTCCAGATGTTCAAGCTAGATTTAGAAAAGGCAGAGGAACCAGAGATCAAATTGTCAACATCCACTGAATCATCGATAAAGCAAGAGAGCTCCAGAAAAACATCTACTTCTGCTTTATTAACTATGCCAAAGCCTTTGACTGTGTGGATCACAACAAAGGGTGGAAAATTCTTCAAGAGATGGGAATATCAGACAACCTAACCTGACTCCTGAGAAATCTGTATACAGGTCAAGAAGCAACAGTTAGAATCGGACATGGAACAACAGACCGGTTCCAAATTGGGAAAGGAGTACCTCATGGCTGTATATTTCACCCTACTTATTTAACTTAAAGGCAGAGTACATCATACAAAATGCCAGGCTGGATGAAGCACAAGCTGGAATCATGATTGCCAGGATAAATATAAATAACCTCAGATACACAGAAAACACTCACTCTTATGGCAGAAAGCGAAGAGGAACTAAAGAGTCTCTTGATGAAAATCAAAGAGGAGAATGAAAAAGTTAGCTTAAAACTCAACATTCAGAAAACTAAGATCATGGTATTTGGACACATCACTTCATGGCAAAATAGTGGAAACAGTGAGACTATTTTGGGGGGCTCCAAAATCACTGCAGATGGTGACTGCAGCTGTGAAATTAAAAGATGCTTGCTCCTTGGATGAAAAGCTACGACCAACCTAGACAGCATACTCAAAAGTAGAGACATTTCTTTGCCAACAAAGGTCTACCTAGTCAAAGCTGTGGTTTTTCCAGTAGTCATGTATGGATGTGGAGAGTTGGACCATAAAGAAAGCTAAGTGCTGAAGAATTTATGCTTTTGAACTGTGGTGTTGGAGAGGACTCTTGAGAGTCCTTTGGACTGCAAGGAGATAAAATCAGTTAGTTCTAAAGGAAATCAGTCCTGAATACTCATTGGAAGGACTGATGCTGAAGCTGAAACTCCAATACTTTGGCCACCTGATTCGAAGAACTGACTCATTAGGAAAGACCCTGATGCTGGGAAAGATTGAAGGCAGGAGAAGAGGACAGCAGAGGAGGAGATGGTTGGATGGCATCACCAACCTGATGGACATGAATTTGAGAGAAAGCTCCCTGAGTTGGTGATGGACCCAGAAGCCTGTTGTCGTTAAGTCCATGGGGTCACAAAGAGTCAGACATGACTGAGCAACTGAACTAAACTGAACTGAAGCTAAGGAGAGCAGAAAGAGGAAAGATATAGGGAACGAAGTGGGAAGAATATGCTCTTCCTGGTGTGATTAAGTGGAAAAGTGTTAAAAGACTAGGGGGTGCCAGCATGGTAAATTCCTTATTGTGTGTGCAAGCTAAGTCACATCAGTTGTGTCAAATTCTTTGCGACCCTATGAACTGTATAGCTCACCAAGCTCCTCTTGTCCATGAGATTCTCTAGCAAGAATACTGGAGTGGACAGCCATGCTTTCCCCCAGTTATTAACTGGAGGTTAATATGAAGAAGAATGACAGATTTGAGTTAACCTAGGCAGTATGGTTGCTGTGTAAGTTAGCACAGTGGTGGTAGAGTAGGGAATACAGAACTAACAGAACTGCAGCATGTTTAGGACTAGGTAGCTGAGGCACATGGAGACTGTGTAACTGGATACTATTTCAAGACATTTATCAGCTCTGTTTGTGTCTTGACTAAATTACAATATTAACTTTTATAGGAAAGAATCTGAAACATATTAGGAAGACTTTATCTTTTGATTTTATTTTGGTTACTAAATTTTAATTAATCTAATGCCCAGAAAATATATGACTGAACTAACAGCACACAGGGAAGGGATCATATAAATTATCAGAGAAGAGAGTTTTAACTTTTGTATAACTCTGTTTCACCCACTGACCTGTTTGTAAATGTCTAAGGCCTTTTAACTTTATATATGTTTTTTTGGCCTTCTTCCCTTTCTTTAGTCTACATATTTGCAACTTGGGGTAGTGATAGTGTGGCTCCTAATTTATATTTGAAAATGCCTATTTAATCACTCTGTATTTTAAAAAAGTTTATTATTTCATAACACAAATTACAGAAAGTAAAGGCTGATAAAATGTTTGATTAGAAGAAGATACACATAAAGGATATAATGATCTCAACAAAAGGGCATCCCTATATCTGTCACTGGGTATATGTGTTATCGATCAAAAGGTGGGACAGGTTTAAAAAAAAATTCAGACTCACTGCTCTGGGACTGGTGTTTGATGTAGTTGTGTACTTTAATCACTTGACAGTAAAAGAGAAACTCACACTGTTTGTTTCATTTATGATCTTCTTTGGTCAATGTAACCCAAATGGATTTAAAACAGTATGTTCTTTTCTACCCAGTGCTGATCTCAAGAGTATCACAGTATACAATGAAACTAATGTGGAGAACTTATGCATTTTTAATGGTAATAATCTGACTTAACTTAGATCTATTATAAAATAAAAATCCATTTAAAATTAAATGAGTATTTCCTGAACTTTTGACTGACCAATTTTATATACACAGAGAAAGGAAAAACTATCATGCTTCCAGGATGAAATTTTTAAAGCTAAAGGGGAACTTAGCAGACTAATTTTACAGATGGAAAATGTCTAAGGTAAACAGAGAAGTACATGTAGGTGGGAGAAGACTTTAGAACTTTAGATCTCCTGAATGCTAAAATCCACTTTCCTTCCACTGCACAAAGCCACTTCTCCTGGCTTACATATAGACAGTCCCTAAAGAACAGACTGTATTGTGTAATTCCTATATTTACATATCTCTGTGATGCAAATATTAAAATCTCTAAAATTTACTTTAATTAAAATAGTACTTAAAACTATGGTGATCTAAAGTTTAAAAGTGAACTAAAAAACAAGGAAAACGGCAAGCTCCCCATCTCCAAATATATGAGAGAGAATATGGCTACAATGAAAATCAGAAAGGCTCTTACAATCTTCATGTGCACTGATCAATACAGAATAAAAGATAAACATGGTAGGTAGACAAAAATTTAGAGATGAGCTAACACCTATCCTACTCAAACTCTTCCAGAAAATTTCAGAGGAAGGTAAACTTCCAAACTCATTCTATGAGGCCACCATCACCCTAATATCAAAACCAGACAAAGATGCCACGAAAAAAGAAAACTACAGGTCAGTATCACTGATGAACATGGATGTTAACATCCTTAACAAAATTCCAGCACATAGAATCCAACAATTTATTAAAAAGATCAACATCATGACCAAATGGGCTTTATCCCAGGGATGTAGGTTTCGTCAATATTCACGAATCAATCAATGTGACATATCACATTAACAAATCAAAAGATAAAAACCATATGATTATCTCAGTAGATACAGAGAAAAAGCCTTTGACAAAATTCTACATCCATTTCCGATAAAAACTCTCCAGAAAGCAGGCATAGAAGGAACATACCTCAACATAATAAAAGCCATATATGATAAACCCACCGCAAACATTATACTCAATGGTGAAAAATTGAAAGCATTTCCCCTAAAGTCAGGAACAAGACAAGGATGCCCAGTCTCACTGCTACTATTCATCACAGTTTTGGAAGTTTCAGCCACAGAAATCAGAGGAAAAAAAGAAATGAATCCAAATTGGAAAAGAAGAAGTAAAACTCTCACTGTTTGCAGATGACATGATCCTCTACATAGAAAACCCTAAAGACTCCACCAGAAAATTACTAGAGCTAATCAATGAATATGATAAAGTTGTGATATAAAATTAACATACAGAAATCCCTTGCATTCCTATACATGAACAATAAGAAAGCAGAAAGAGAAATTAAAGAAACAATTCCACTCACCATTGCTATGAAAAGAATAAAATACTTAGGAGTAAATCTATTACCTAAAGAAACAAAAGAGTTATATATATAGAAAACTATAAAACACTGATGAAAGAAATCAAAGCTGACACAACTAGATGGAGAAATATATCATGTTCACAGATCAGAAGAATCAACATAGTGAAAATGAGTATACTACCCAAAGAAATCTATAGATGCAATGCAATGCCTATCAAGCTACCAACAGTATTTTTCTGAGAACTAGAACAAATAATTTCACAACTTGCATGGAAATACAAAAAACCTCGAATAGCTAAAGCAATCTTGAGAAAGAAGGATGGAACTGGAGGAATCAACCTGCCTGACTTCAGGCTACACTACAAAGCTACAGTCATCAAGACAGTATGGTACTGGCACAAAAACAGAAACATAGATCAATGGAACAAAACAGAAAGCCCAGAGATAAATCCACAAACCTACAGACACCATATCTTTGACAAACGAGGCCAGAAAATACAATGGAGAAAAGCCATTCTCTTTAACAAGTGGTGCTGGGAAAACTGGTCAACCACTTGTAAAAGAATGAAACTAGAACACTTTTTAGAACTAACACCCAAAAAACATGTCCTTTTCATTATAGCAGACTGGAATGCAAAGGTAGGAAGTCAAGAAACACCTGGAGTGACAGGCAAATTTGGCCTTGGAGTACAGAATAAAGCAGGCAAAGGCTAATAAGAGTTCTGTGAAGAGAATGTACTGGTCATAGCAAACACCCTCTTCCAACAACACAAGAGAAGACTCTACACATGGACATCACCAGATGGTCAGTACTGAAATCAGACTAATTATATTTTTTGCAGCCATAGATGGAAAAGCTCTAAACAGTCAGCAAAAACAAGACCGAGAGCGGACTGTGGCTCAGATCATTAACTCCTTATTGCCAAATTCAGACTTAAATTGAAGAAAGTGGAGAAAACCACTAGACCACTCAGTTATGACCTAAATCAAATCCCTTATGACTATACAGTGGAAGTGAGAAATAGATTTAAGGGACTAGATCTGATAGACAAGAGTGCCTGATGAACTATGGGCAGAGGTTTGTGACATTGTACAGGAGACAGGAATCAAGACCATCCCCAAGAAAAAGAAATGCAAACNAAAAAAAAAAAAAATTACCTTCTTTTCTGAGCCATTACTATAGCCATGCCTAATCAAGCTCTTAAAATAATGACCTCAATTGGATTTCATGCAGAAAGGAGAAAGTATCGGCATATACTGTGTGAACAAGTATATCCTCATTCCTAAGTCAGGTACTCACATTTTCCATGTGGATATGCTTATCAAAGGGTTCATTCACATTGACTTTTTCTTTTGAATAGTGGCTTAAGTACTGATTGCTTCTAAATTTTGTTAGTTTGGTCTAGAGGAAAGTGAAGGATGGTTTAGAGGAAAAGGCAGGATGAACATCCTGGAAGCTCCAGACTGTGAGCCAGTCAATCTTTTCATGTTCTGGTCAATAAAGAACCCTTTTCTCCAGGGTTACTACCTCATAAGTGGGGCTAACCCACATCTAAATGGCTTTTCCACTGTCTAATTCACTAGAAGTGGGGCTATTTCTGATTGGTTCACTTTGTTTATTGAAGGTAAGTTCACAGAACAAAAGCATGAAGTATGAACTGAAATAGAAGGATTGATTTAACTCCTTCATTCACATTGTTGTGATCCTCACATCCCCTTTTTTAAGATAATCATAAAAATATTATCTGAGAATTCCCCTTTGTAATCATGCTTCTACTACTGCTGCTGCTGCTAAGTCGCTTCAGTCATGTCTGACTCTGTGCGACCCCATAGACGGCAGCCCACCAAGCTCCCCTGTCCCTGGGATTCTCCAGGCAAGAACACTGGAGTGGGTTGCCATTTCCTTCTCCAGTGCATGAAAGTGAAAAGTGAAAGTGAAGTCGCTCAGTCGTGTCCAACTCTTAGCAACCCCATGGACTGCAGCCCACCAGGCTCCTCTGTCCATGGGATTTTCCATGCAAGAGTACTGGAGTGGAGTGCCATTGCCTTCTCCGGTGTAATGATGAAATCTTTATTCAATATAGTAATATTAAGTAAATGATATTTTAAAATCTCTCATTACTAATTGTTGTCATAAATATATTGAAGACTAATAATCTTCCAAAGAACTGAAATATGTTTTCATTGACAGGTCAAGGTGGCCATGCATATCTCAAAGAATGGTTGTGGTGGGCTGGACTGCTATCAAGTATGTATAGAGGATGTTTCAAGAAAATACTATAGGTGTATATTGAAATATTTATGTATACTATTTTACAGCCTTATATTACCAGAAACTTTTAAAACTTTAAATTCTGGGTTTTTTTGATGAACAAAATTCAAAATATGTAAAATTTAAGCCTGTATAAGTCACTTAACAGTTTAATAGTTTATTTAATTTGGATGAGAAAACTTTTGTCTATCTGATTAAAACATGCCTGACATATATATGTATTTTTAAAAGTTATGCTCAGTTTAAGGTGATTTTGAAAGTGAAACATCATAGAAAGCATCCTGTTCTTAATTTTTGTCCTCCCATTTATTTTCATTCCAAATTAGAAACGAGGTATGCATTTGCTAAGACTTCCCTGCATACTTTGATGATTACATTTTGTGTATTTTTGTATTATTTTTTTGATAGTCAAGAAGTAGGTTTATTAGTGTAGGATGCTTGTGAGGGGTACAAGGGGTGAGGCGAGGGGGCTCTAATGATTGTCTTTTAAAAGGTACATAGAAAGTGATCTTTAAGACACTGAGCTTTCAAAATATTCAGGATTGAATTATAGAAATTTTTTTCCTAAGGGCAGTTGAAATAACAAAGAGACACTTTAACTATTCATTCAGCAAATACTTCTTGATCATTTTTTGTATGTCAGGTGTTATAGGTGCTGGAGATAGAATAAACAGAATAAAGAGAAAAATTCTTACCCACAGGAGACTTTGCTTTCTAGGTGGACAACAGTAAAGAAGACAAACTGTGTGTTAGTGATAAATGCTGATGTTTACGAGTAGCACGTAGAGAAGGGATGTAGTAAGATGAAGGATAGATAGGTTTATATTTTAGTTGAGGGGCCAAGGCAGGCCTCATTGGAAAGATAATATTTGAGTAAAAGATAAAGGAAGTGAGGGGCTGACCATATGGGTATTTGGTTGAAGAACATTTTAAGCAGGGGGAAGTAATAAACATGAAGACAGTGAGCAGGACCATGCCTTGGCAGAACCCAAGATAGCCTGCAAACCTTCTTGCTCCCTGGTAGTCACAACTTTGTATTATCTCTTCTTACACTGAATTAATGCGATATGATCGAAGTATACAACAGAGTTGATGACTTGTGACTTAAGTCATCAGAGGCATTAAGGTTTTTCTTGATTGATTGGATTGGTCATTCTGAAGCCAACTTCTGTGCTGGAGGACAGTCAGCTGAGGAGAGGTCCCCAGGCTACACTCAGTTACTGACTTACTGGTCACGTGAGTCACCTTGGATGTGAGTCCTCCAGGTTGTGGCAAGGCACAGGCTCCAGATTGTATCTCGACTGCAACCTTTTGAAAGATCCTGATTGAGAAGTACCTGCTGATCAGCAGAAACTATGAGAAGTCATTGTCTTGGCCAACAGAAAACATGGCTGACATTTGTTGTTAATTTTAAGCTGCCAGTTTTGGGGGTGCTTTGTTGTACAGCACTGGATTACTAAAACCTGAGGAACCATTAAAGAGGTAAGGATAGTAAGGGAGTGGGAGTGCAGGGCCGTGGTTGAGGTTAAGTTTAGAGAAGTAATGGGGGCCTTTGTACGTCACATGGGGCTTTGTACGTCACAGAAAACACTTTGACTTTTATGTTTGATGGGGAATTACTGGAGGCTTGAACAAAGGGGGAACACGTACAGACGCAGGTTTTAATAGGAACTCTTGGGCTGCTGTGTTGAGGCATAGACTGCCTAGGGGCAAAAGCAGAGAAACTGGTAAGAAGCCATTGAAATAATTTGCTAAGAGGTGATAATGGCATGGACCCAGAGTCATGGCAGTTAGTGTGGTGTGAAGTGGTAGCATTCTGGATGTGTTTTGAAGATGAAACTAATAAGATTTGCTGAAAACAAGTTGAAAGACTGGACAGGATATAAAAAAGCATCCTCTTAAAAGCATTAAAGAGCCAACATGATAGTTAAGAATTACCTAGCCAGCATCAGGGAAATGCATAAAGCTCGGGATGAACTGGAGATACTTCTGCCCTAGAGGTAACTACAGACTCCATAGCAGGCAGCTTTTGAAAGAGAGAACTTGTGAACTGCTCTAAGAAGGGTGATAACCATTCAGGTGGTGGATATATAGCTGTCATTTATATTTTATTCTGTTTTTCTGAATATTTGAATTATTAAATTATTAATCTTTAAACTCTTGAAAATCTTTTAAAATGTGGTATATTTATTTTTTAACTTATTTTTAAATTTTATTTTTAATTAAAAGATAATTGCTTTGCAGTATTCTGTTGGTGTCTACCAAACATCAACATGAATCAGCCACAGGTATATTTAAATCCAGGTCTATCAACTACTGTGCATGAAATGGCCCAGTTAAAGGCAAAGATTTTCTACTGGAATTATAAAAACAAATAATAAAAAAACTACATCCCTGGTGTAAGGTACACTATAAAACATGAGGATATAAAATGGCTGAAAGGATGGAAAAACATGCCTAAAGAAACTTGACATTTCTGTTATTGTGTTTTAGAAAAAATATACTTCATAGCAAAACAACACTGGAGATAGAGGATTATTTCTTAAAAACAAAGGGTTCAACTCAGGAGGTTTTATCAGTCCTGACTTTATTTAAAAATATGGCCTTGAGGATTTCCCTGGTGGCTCAGTGGATAAGAATCTGCCTGCCATTGCAGGGGACATGGGTTTGATCCCTGGTTTGGGAAGATCGCACATGCCATGGAGCAATTTAGCCCATATGTCAACACCTCCTAAGCCCTTACCCCATGCTCTGCAACGAGAGGCCACTGCAAGGAGAAACCTGTGCACCATCACAAAGAGCAGTCCCCATGCACCAAAAACTGGAGAATGTTTGCTCAGGCAAATAGCGAAGACTCAGTACAGCCGTAAATAAATAAAATAATAATGTGGCCTTGAAACACAGAACAGCAAGGTGAAATACACAAATCCAAATTAATATAGTGAGATTTTAATATGACACTGAGCAGTTGATGGGACAGGCAGAGTAAAATTTTTAAGGTGATAGAAAATCTGAACAGCAGATTTAACTTAACTCACTGAACTCAGCAACTTCAGGTCTACATTATTTTCAAGTGCATATGGAATATTGATGCAGATGAACTATTTGCTGGACCATAAAGCCAGTCTTGAAATTTTTCAAAGAATTTAATTAAGTTTTTCACAGATCATTATCATTATATTAGAAATTAGTGACAAAAATATAACATGAAAAATACATGTAGAAATTTAGAAATATACTTTTATGTAATACGTGGTTCAAAGAAGTCAGAATGGAAATCAGAAAATATTTTAAAAGTATGTTTAATTTAAACAGTACTTCAGTATGTTCATACAGAATAGAAAATATCATAACTTAGGGAATATAACTGAAGTAGAGTAAAATTCATGGTTTCAAATAAATATAATTGAAAGATGAGGCATCTAGTTGAAGAAAATAGAGAAAGAATTGTAGAATAAACCATAGAAGGAGTAAAGAGAAGAGCTAAAAGTATTTAAATAGAAAAACAAGGCATTAAAGTGACATTTGGGTCAATGCTCAGAATAATGAACCTGACAAACCTGTTGTTGAAACTGATGAAGAAAAGGAAAAGATAGAATAGCTAGGTGATGTAATTAAGGTTTCATAGATATTAACAGGATATTATGAAAAACATCCAGTTATCCAGTTGATAAAAAACATAGATAAAATTTATGGAAAAGTAAAGTTTATCAGTACTCATGAGGAAATAGGAAACTGGAATATTCCTCTAACTTAACCCAGTTGAAGCTGTAGTATGTACTAAATCCTGAGCCCAGATGGTTTCATAGGTAAATTACACAGTCATTTAAAGAAGAAATAATTGTAGTCTTAAGAAGTTTCTTAATAATAGAAAAAGGGGTTCCCTCACTCTTCTTAAAAAGCTAGTATAATCCTAATACCAAAACCTGATCAGGACAGAATAAGAAGGGAAAAATAAAGTCTAGTCTCATTCACAAACCTATATGTAAAATCACAAACAAAATAATATGAGCAAGTTAGATTTATTCTGCAGGTGCAAAATTGGCATAATCTTGGAAAACAAGTCACTGTAATTCACTGTGTTAAATTGAAGGAGAAAAATTATATGATTATTTCCGTAAAACTTAGCTATTCATGACTAAAACCATTTCAAATTAGTAATTTAGGTGAATTAAAGATGATAAGATGATAAAGGATTTCTAAGCCAAAAAAAAATGCCAGAACTAACAGTTGCTTGGTGCTAAGTCACTTTAGTCATGTTTGACTCTGCAACCCTGTGGACTGAAGCCCGCCAGGCTCCTCTGTCCTTGGGATTCTCCAAGCAAGAATACTGGAGTGGGTTGGCATGCCCTCCTCCAGGGAGTCTTCCCAACCCAGGCATCTCTTCCATCTCCTGCATTAGCAGGTGGGTTCTTTACCACTGGAGCCACCTGGGAAGCCTATAGTAAACACCACAATGGGAAATAGCAAACACTTTTTTTGAAGCTGAGAAAATATTCGTGTTCAAAATATGTGAAGGATTACTTAAAATCAATTAATGAAAACAAATACCCTAATAGACAAACTGGTAAAAAAACCCAAAAAAGTGAAATGAAGTCGCTCAGTTATGTCTGACTCTTTGCGACCCCGTGGACTGTAGCCTACCAGGCTTCTCCGTCCGTGGGATTCTCCAGGCAAGAATACTGGCGTGGGTTAACCATTTCCTTCTCCAGGGGATCTTCCCGACCCAGGGATCGAACACAGGTCTCCTGCATTGGAGGCAGATGCTTTAACCTCTGAGCCACCAGGGAAGCCCTTACTTCACTAAAAGATTTAACTTGGCTAATAAACATATGAAAAGGGGGAATGCAATTCATAGCATGATAAAATAATCCTGTTTCCCATTAACAGATTAGCAAATGCTGGGGAGAACACTACTAGGTGAAATTTAGCATAACCATTTTGGAAAACTGTAGCCAAGAGTGATTTTATGTGATCACATGTCCCTCCCCTGCTAAAATCCCTCAGTGGCTTTTCAGCTCAGATGAAATCCATTGAGAGACTCCCAAAGGTCCTGTTCTCCCTGGCCACACTCCCCGCATGCTTGCTTTGTATGAACCACTCTGGCTTCCTTGCTGCTCAGACATGCCAGACATGATCTTGAGTCAAAATTTTGTGCTTGTTCTTCCTGCTCGGGATGTCTCTCTATTTCTCCCCCAAAAGATAGCTGCTCGTAAATCCCTCACTCCGTATTTGACTGATCAAAAGTTTCTATCCAAGCGCCCTTGCCTGGCAACATGATCTGCCTGTCACCAGCTCTTCATTCCTTTCCCTTGCTTTGTTTTCTGAATAGCACATTACTTCATCTGTATGTTTTGTCTGTTTTTGTTCACTAAAATGTCTTAGGTGGGCAATATCTTTATTTTTCCTCATCCTAGAACATGTGACACATAGTAGCAACCCAAGAATATATTTTTAATGTAAGAGTTGGGTTTTAAAAAAGAAAAGAGCTAGTAAAAAGCTTTTATATCTGTTTAAGCTGATTTTTTGTCATAGGATATAAATACTAAATTTTTAATTAAACCCATACACAGGGGAATTGCCTGGCAGCCCAGTGATTCAGACTCAGTGCTGTGACTGCCAAGGACCCTGGTTCGATCCCTGGTTGGGGAACTAGGATCCCACAAGCCACGCAGCCCAACCAAAAAAAAAAAAAAAATACCCACATAGAAATTAGATATTTTCCATTAAAATTATAGGTTTGTATTGTTTCTAATTGGTTTGAATTCTATTCTAATGTTGATAATTTACAGGAGAATCCTTATGAATAACAATTTAAACAGTGTATTAAAAAATGTGTATAAAATGCAGCCTTTTCTATTTTGACTAAGTATGTTCCTACCTGAGCATTTTCTTTTGTTGTCTTTCTCCAAGTGGGAGCTGGCGAGGTGGCCAACTTTGCTGCATATGCCTTTGCACCAGCCACCCTAGTGACTCCGTTAGGAGCACTGAGTGTCCTAGTAAGGTAAGGACCCTGCTCTTCACGTGTAGAAACAGCAGTTAACATTTCATCTGTAAGGTATTCAGTACCTGCTAATTACACATGCTCAGTTTAATTTATATTTTAACAACCTTGAGACGTTTTTTATGCTGTGTAGTAGTTTGCTTTTGAAATATTATTCTCTGTGCATAGGCCAGCTAACAAGTTGTGGGAGAAAATGCTTTTATGCCTTGTCTTGTTTGTGTTTAGAGTCAACAGTAGTTCTACTTTAATTGCAGTATTTTAAAATTCCAAGGTGCATTCATTACAATATTTATCATTTGACATACGTATACTTTGGTAGGTGGTGACTGGTGATGAATAGATCTCTATACCTTTTCAAGAAAGTAATTGATTGGAACAAGGTTGAAGACTGACCTGGGACACTTTTTTGGAAGGAACAGTCTAAGACCTGTCCTGTTTCTGTTGTTTTAATCATTAGCTGAAACAGCTAAGCCCATATTGAAGTCTGGATTTTGGCTAGTATTCCCAAAGTTGGTTGATTGATAGGTATTTAACATTAATAGTTATATAAATCTTTTTTTAACATTAATAGTTATATAAATCTATATGCAAAATTATATAATTTTCAAGAAATTGTATATTATATAAAGATACAAGATGCTATTTATGTATTATGTGTAATAAATATACATTATGGTAATGTTTTTTATTCTTAATTTTGTTATGCCATTATTACATTTATAGGTTTATACTTTAAGATTTCAGTAAAACTAGCTATAAAATATTAAAACTTGATCATTAATAGGCAAATTATGTGGAATTAAGTGAAAATATATGACGGATTCATCATTCAATAAGGATAAAGTTGAGCAAATAAGTCCAAATGGACCTAGATTCTTAAATTTGTATCATAGCTCTGTTTATTGTAAAATTTCACATTGATGTCCTACAATAGAAGGATGGTAATTATTCTGGTTTTGAGTATGATGAAGCAGGTAGTTCCCAGAAACTTCATTTTATGACTGATTGTGCATTTTCTTTACGTTGGCTGAAGGCTAGAATCTTTTATAAGCTCAGTGTTTTAGTTTGAGTTCAGTAATTTAAATTCTTAAGTTGCGTTGATATTTAAAAATGAGAAAAGTAGCTGATCGTGTAATAATCCTCCATCTTTCCCTCCATTTTAGTGCCATTCTTTCTTCATACTTTCTAAATGAGAGACTTAATCTTCATGGAAAAATTGGATGTTTGCTAAGTATTCTGGGATCTACAGTTATGGTTATTCATGCTCCAAAAGAAGAGGAGATTGAGACCTTAAATGAAATGTCTCACAAGCTAGGAGATCCGGGTATGAAAAAATAAAAACTTTATTAGTCTTAACTGTATTTTACTATTTTTCAAAAGTAATTTTTATTTCTCTCTGGCTGCACTGGGTCTTCATTGCTTTGTGTGGTCTTTCTCTAGCTACCTCAGGGTACTTCTTTTACTTCAGATTTTGACTGCTTTGATTCTCCTCATTTTATTATTGTCTTTGAAGTTTCCCTCTGTCTATGTTGAGCTAAGAAAGACTTTTTCTATTTGTTTTGGCCCCTCTCCAATGATCCTTGACTGCCTTGCGAGTTGAGCTGGTCAGATTCCCAGCCAAGTTTCCTATCTGGCTTGCCAGCATCCTAGGATTTGAGTGGGGAAGAAGAGGTGGCTACCATCATAGATGTATGCCTTACTCCAGTCCCCCATTTTAGTGAGGCCCCCACACACTCAGCTGGTCTGGGGTCCTCCCATACACTGTGGCAAGGAGACCAGTCACTGAGATATTCAGAACTGGGCTTTGGATCACTGCTGATCTGGGATTCAGCTTTCTTGAATCTGCTGTTATCAGTTATTATCTTCTGATTTTTGGCTTTCATGTTTCTATCATCTCCTTACAAATTCTTATTTTTGTGTTTCCTTCTCTAAAATCATATTACTAGAATTCGAGGAGTTAAAAGATTAAACAACTGCTGTTTCCTCATCTTAAAATTGCAAATGATAGTGTCTATATTACAGGGTAGTTGTGAGAATTTAATGACTGAATTGATGCAAATTGCTAAGAAAAGTGTCTGACCTGTAGTGCTACACAGTCATTAGCTATTATCATGTTGGGTTCAAGTCTCCTATCTAACTTGGATCCTGACAGTTATTATCAAGTTCTCTTATTGATTTTTTTTTTACCCCTGTGGTTGATCCCTAAATATTTTAAAATTTTGCTTCTGTTAGACAAATGCTCTTTAGCATCTACAAATCATTGAGCATTCAAGGTCATCTCATAATTTCTCTCCACTGGTTTCTGATTGTTCTGATTGTATTATACCTGTTGTTGGAACTAGGGCACCCCAGTGGGTGGAAGTAGGGCAGTGTTCTTGGACGGATGGCTGAGTCAGCCTGATACTGTTTTCTTTGATATATACACATTTGACCCTTTAACAACAAAGGTTAGGGATATGAGAAAGCCCACTTTACAGTCCATCCTGTATGTCTGAGGTTCTACATCCACAGGTTCAGCCCTCAGATTGTACTGTACTGTATTTATTGGGGAAAAAAATCCACATATAATTGGATCCATGCAACTCAATCCCATGTTAATTAAGGGATATCTGTATAATTATGAGGCCCAAGATACTACTTTAAAAATGTTAGTAGTAGTATAATTTGTGAATATGAAGCGTAATCTTCCAGTGTGTACATCTAACTAATTATGCCTGTGTTTTTGCTGGAGCAGCAAAAGAAAGCTAATTTTTATTTTAGGACTACACCTTTTCTCCTTCTTATCAAGTACTTAAACATTTAACTAAATATAATTTTTCTTTGCCTCCTCCAGGTTTTGTGGTCTTTGCAACACTCGTGGTCATTGTGTCCTTGATACTAATCTTTGTGGTGGGACCTCGCCATGGACAGACCAACATTCTTGTATATATCACAATCTGCTCTGTAATTGGAGCAGTTTCAGTCTCCTGTGCTAAAGGCCTGGGCATTGCTATCAAAGAGCTGTTCGCTGGAAAACCTGTGCTACAACATCCCCTGACCTGGATCCTGCTGCTGAGCCTTATAGTCTGTGTGAGCACACAGATCAACTACCTAAACAGGGCCCTGGACATATTCAACACTTCTATCGTGACTCCAATATATTACGTGTTCTTCACAACATCAGTTTTAACTTGTTCAGCTATTCTTTTTAAGGAGTGGCAAGATATGCCTATTGATGATGTCATTGGTACTCTGAGTGGCTTCTTTACAATCATTGTGGGAATATTCTTGTTGCATGCCTTTAAAGACGTCAGCTTTAGTCTCTCAAGTCTGCCTGTGTCTTTTTGGAAGGACGAAAAAGCAGTGAATGGCAGTCTTTCTAGTATGTATGAAGTTCTTAATAATAATGAAGAGAGCTTAACCTGTGGAATTGAACAACACACTGCTGAAAATATCTCCCGAAGAAATGGAAATCTGACAGCTTTTTAGGAAGAAAGATGTAATTAATCTATAACTGTTATAAAAAAGTGAATCCGAGTATCAGACTATGTCTGAAGAAGTGTTGCTCTCAAATGATGTTCTCTAGAGACAATCCTTTTTTTTCTTTTGAATGTTTCACTAATTTGGACCAAGAAATTACTTATGTTTAAATGACTCAATACATGGCCAATTTCTATTAACATTGTATTATTGTAGAGTTATTTTAAATTTTCCTTCACCAAAATCTAAATGCACTAATGCAGTTTTAGGTCTATAAAAAGGCTTTTCTTCCCCACTGGTGATGAAAGTCTGAAATGTACATTTTTCATGCCCATTCTTATCAATTCCTGATCATTTTAAGGCTTTTTGATTAAAACAAAAACAAAATTAACTCAATACATATCCTATAATTTATCTTACCTACGAAAATGACTCCTATTTAATGAATTATTTAAATTTTGAACTATTAATTTAAGAGACCCCTAAATTATTAAATGAAGGAAACTTACAAACAAAAAAAGGTAGGAAATCACTGCATGGAAGTATTTCTCAGGCTGGGAGTTGCCACCATGAACATTTGATGGCCTTCCTAGATGACACTTTGTTAAATCAGCACATCCTTTGTCGGACTATAGCCTGGCTGGTTTTCTTCTTCAGTTACTCTAATCTTCCTTGATGGCTGACCCTTGATTACCATTTTACATCAGCTCTTGTACTTTTCCATATATTTTCGTAATGAGTTACATTGTCATTTAGCTCTTCTAACAACACTGGAAAATAAAGTCAGAAGACTAGGGTAAATTCTTAAATTTAGCTCACATTGAAATAAAACTGAAAAGATCTAAGTCTGAATGTTTAGAACAAATACGGTGTTTGTAAAATACAATTTCTTTGTAGCACTTATTTTTGCTTAAGAGTTTGGACCACTATTTTGGTTTTGTTAAAATGTCCATGAAAAAAATGTTTACAGAAAACATCAAACTTGTGCAGAAAATAACAGTGTAATGAACCTCTGTCCAGCTTCAAAACCTGTCATCAATTGGCCTCAAAAATATAACTCATTTCCACCTAGGTAGGAAGAATTTAGGCCTATTTCCATTCTGTTGCTCCTGCCCACAGTCACAAAGCTTGGTCTACTGTGTAAGTAGCCACCCATGGGAGCTTCACTGTTCACTGGCCTTATCAGGGCAGAGTTGACACTTTTCCAGGTAAAAACACATTCCATTTTCCCAATATTTTATTATTGATCTTCTAAGGAGCCTCTGTAGACATTTTTTTCCTAACTGCCTCTCTCCATGTAATTTTAATACCACAGATATACTCTATATTTGCTTATGTACAAAACCGTAACTATATCTGTGCTTTGTACACAACAGATGAAAACCAATTTTTACCCCTTTGGGTGTGATATTGCCCTCACTGGGAATGCATAGCTTTATAGTAATAAATTTGTAATTATTTAACATCTTACAGCACTTAAAATTTTTAGTTTATAATTGTTATAAAACTCATGAATTATTTAAATTTACTCATTAAACTTAATTTTTCACCATATTCTATACTTCCATTATAGGGTGAGCACAGATACTACCTCTTAATCTGTAGAAGAATACTGGCCCTAGGGTTATTATTTCACATTACCACAAACAA
Source organism: Neotragus moschatus (assembly GCA_006410615.1). Taxonomy (NCBI): domain Eukaryota; kingdom Metazoa; phylum Chordata; class Mammalia; order Artiodactyla; family Bovidae; genus Neotragus; species Neotragus moschatus. Next base: position 1,356,588 of record SJYA01001209.1, on the reverse strand, counting down.
CATTTTTAGGTTACTTTTTCTAAAACAGTTCTGTTTTATGTTAAGGTTAAACAATAAAACCAAGTAGTTCACAGACTTTACTTTTGGTGCCATAGATAATGCACCTGGACTTTGCTATTAATGTTTTTAAAACCATGTAGAAGTTACAATCATGATCTTGTCCCTTCTTTCACGGTTGCAGGTGACCTGGACTTCTAGCCTGGTTTGTGCACTCGAGCAAGTAGGGAAAGTACTTTACCAAAGCCAGGGTGCACAGGGTCACAGTAAATAAGTGAACACAAACAGGTTCCATTATTTTTATTTCTGTAACCTTTAAATCCTGTCACAAACTAGATTTTGTTACAGCTGGATTTAGTAGACACAGAGAAATCAAGTTCACTGTATTTTGAAAGACACAAAAAGGGAAAGGGAAATGACTTAGAAAAGATTTTCATTAAAAAACCAGAAAAATCCCTCAACAAAGCTAACCTAATCATTAATTCTAATTGGTAATGGGTTTTATTACAATTAGCTGGTATTAAGTTTCTTGCTTAAATTCACAGATCTTTCCTTAAATGTTACAGGATAAATGGATGAACTCAGCAGCGCTTCATGACATAGCTAGCTGTTGGAACATTCCACAAAAAAATGGAAAATGATTTTGTAAGAACATGATGGCAACAATCTGCAGTCAACATTCTCAGATTTTCTAATTACCAAAAGTATATACAATTTTAGTGTAGAAAAATAAGTCAATTTTATAAAATCAAGCTTTTAGATTGAAAAGCACCCCCTTATTTTAACAGGCACAGAGATACTGAAAAATAGTTCCCCAAAATCCCACTAAATAGTTTATAGAAAGAAAAACATGCCCTTCTAGATCTTAAATGCAGTCAGCACTATAAGTCTTCAAAAACAGGTGATACACACTCCCTCAGCTGCTGGCCAGGGACTGGTGGATAGGTGGCTGAAAGCAGCGGACGTGTTCCACGGGTGTGCTCTCTCCATCACCGGACTTCAAGTACTTGTCCAAGATAGTGATGATCTCATCATTGAGAATCTGGAACTTGCGAATTCTTTCCACCATCTTCTTCAAAGGCTACAACAATTAAAATTAGGATAGTTGTCATTTATTCCTCATGCTTCAAAATACCTCAGGATTTTCATGTTAGAAAACTTTTCATGTTACAGCCAACTATTGATACATACCATCTCTAACTACTGCAACATTTCTCTGTTGGTTGCATGCTACTGTAGATTCATGTGTAAGACTTATAGACCTGTTTATTCAAAAGACAGGTATTGAGAACTATGGTGTCCTAAGCGCTAGAAATGTGAAGATGAAGCCCAGTAACTAACACCAGTAATTTCCAGTTATTGTGGACAGGGTGCTTTGATAGACCCTTCCACTATAATGGGCTCCCCTCATATCTCGTTAAAGAATCTGCAATGCAGGAGACCTAGGTTCGATCCCTGGGTTGGGAAGATCCCCTGAAGAAGGGAAAGGCTACCCACTCCAGTATTCTGGCCTGGAGAATCCCATGGACTATTGGGGTTGCAAATAGTTGGACACGACTGGGCGACTTTCGTGTCACTTCACTTCCTGCTGTAATAGAACTATATTTAAAAAAAACACACAAAAACGAAAACAGAACAAACTTTAAAGTCTATTCCAGTTTAAAGCACTGCTGGTTTTGCCTATGTAAGAAGTGAGAGAAAAGCCAGGCTCCTCAGAGACAGATGCTGCCTGCAGGAGTGGGATGAAGAGACAGGCTGGGCTCTTAAGCAAAGTGGACTGCACTTCAAGGCTCTCCACCAAGCCTGGACCTCTTAGGAGTTAAAAGTGGTTCCACATTGGTAATAACTCTGGGAGATGAGCAGTAAATGGAAATCCTGGGAGAAAGGCATCCCAAATTAAGTTCAACCAAACAAAAGCTGCCAAATAAAAATCCAATAAACATTTCAGAGTTTCAGATACCCCTTGAGGTCTCGGAACTGAAAAGTAAAGACTATGAGGACTCATTTCTTTATGCATTTAGACTAGATGTATAAAGAAACAAAAATGGAAAAAATTCTGTGAAGATAAAATTATCAATTACTCCCAAGATTTGAAGAAGGAAATCAACATTTTAAATATAAACTACTGCTGCTGCTGCTAAGTCACTTCAGTCGTGTCCAACTCTGCGACTCCAGAGACGGCAGCCCACCAGGCTCCCCCGTCCCTGGGATTCTCCAGGCAAGAACACTGGAGTGGGTTGCCATCTCCTTTTCCAATGCACGAAAGTGAAAAGTGAAAGTGAAGTCGCTCAGTCGTGTCCGACTTTTAGCAACGCCATGGACTGCAGCCCACCAGGCTCCTCCATCCATGGGATTTTCCAGGCAAGAGTACTGGAGTGGGGTGCATAGTGACTTTCAAAAGTTAAAAACACAGCAGATCACACTGAGGTGAAGTCAGTTAAGTCAGTACTTGGGTACAGCCCAGACAGCCAAGGAAATGGAGGTATGGGAGATAGAGTGGCCCCTAAGATGTCCATGTTCCAGTCCATGGAACCTGTAAATGTATTCCTTTCCAATAGCAAAGGGGACCTTGCAAATATAGTTAGGTGGTTACAGACTTTAAAATAGGAAAAGTAGGATGGATTACCCAGGTGGATCCAATCTAATCATAGGAGAAGAGAACTTTCTCCAGCTGGAGACAGCAGAGACATGGCACAAAATTAAATTTGAAGATTAGCAGTGTGAGAGGGACTTGATCATGTTGGCTGGAAGGGGCCACGTGGAAAGCATGAGAAGGGATGTGAACTAAATAACCAGCAAGAAAATAGAGACCTTAGTTCTCCAATGGAACGGAGCTGAATGGAGCCAACCACCTGAAAGAGTCTGGAAGTAGATCCATAACTAGAGGCTCCAGAAGGAAACACAGCCCTACAGACACATTGATAGTGGCCTTGTGAAACTAAATGGAAGACCCAGCCGAGTCATGCTGTTCCTGACCTCTGACGCAGAAAACAGAGATGTTAAGTACTGCACAATTGCACTCNGTGGCAAGAATACACAGAAGAACTATACAAAAAAGATCATGACCCAGATAACCAAGATGGTGTGATCACTCCCCTAGAGCCAGACATCCTGGAATGTGAAGTCAAGTGGGCCTTAGAAAGCATCACTACGAACAAAGCTAGTGGAGGTGATGGAATTCCAGTTGAGCTATTTCAAATCCTGAAAGATGATGCTGTGAAAGTGCTGCACCAAATATGCCAGCAACTTTGGAAAACTCAGCAGTGGCCCCAGGACTGGAAAAGGTCAGTTTTAAATCCAATCCCAAAGAAGGGCAATGCCAAAGAATGCTCAAACTACTGCACAATTGCATTCATCTCATACGCTAGTAAAGTAGTGTTCAAAATTCTCCAAGCCAGGCTTCAGCAATTCGTGAACCGTGAACTTCCAGATGTTCAAGCTGGTTTTAGAAAAGGCAGAGGAACCAGAGATCAAATTGCCAACATCTCCTTGACCATCAAAAAAAGCAAGAGAGTTCCAGAAAAATATCTATTTCTGCTTTATTGACTATGCCAAAGCCTTTGACTGTGTGGATCACAATAAACTGTGGAAAATTCTGAAAGAGATGGGAATATCAGACCACCTGCCCTGCCTCTTGAGAAACCTTTATGCAGGTCAAGAAGCAACAGTTAGAACTGGACATGGAAAAACAGACTGTTTCCAAATAGGAAAAGGAACACGTCAAGGCTGTATATTGTCACCCTGCTTCTTTAACCTATATGCAAGATTGCCAGGAGAAATATCAATAACCTCAGATATGCAGATGACACCACCGTTACAGCAGAGAGTGAAGAAGAACTAAAGAGCCTCTTGATGAAAGTGAAAGAGGAGAGTGAAAAAATTGGCTTAAAGCTCAACATTCAGAAAACAAAGTCATGGCATCCACTTCCATCACTTCATGGGAAATAGATGGGGAAACAGTGGAAACAGTGGCTGATTTTATCTTTCTGGGCTCCAAAATCACTGCAGATGGTGACTGCTGTCATGAAATTAAAAGACACTTACTCCTTGGAAGAAAAGTTATGACCAACCTAGACAGCATATTAAAAAGCAGAGACATTACTTTGTCAACGAAAGTCAGTCTAGTCAAGGGTATCGTTTTTCAGTGGTCGTGTATGGATGTGAGAGTTGGACTATAAAGAAAGCTGAGTGCCAAAGATTTGATATTTTTGAACTGTGGTGTTGGAGAAGACTCTTGAGAGTCCCTTGGACTGCAAAGAGATCCAACCAGTCCATCCTGAAGGAAATCATTCCTGGGTGTTCACTGGTAGGACTGATGTTGAAGCTGAAACTCCAATACTTCTGAGTATTTGACCTGAACTGAACTGAGAACAATTTCTAATAGCATACACAAAAATAAACACAAAATGGATTAAAGATCTAAATATAAGACTAGAAACTATAAAACTCCTAGAGAAAAACATAGGCAAAACACTTTGACGTAAGTCATAGCAGGATCCTCTATGACCTACCTCTCAGAGTAATGGAAATAAAAGCAAAAATAAACAAATGGGTTCTAATTAAACTTAAAAGCTTTTGCACAATGAAGGAAACTATAAGCAAGGTGAAAAGACAGCCTCAGAATGAGAGAAAATAATAGCAAATGAAGTACTAACAAAGAGTTAATCTCAAAAATATACCAGCAACGCTTGCAGCTCAATTCCAGAAAATTAAGCAACCCAATCAAAAAATGGGCCAAAGAACTAAACAGACATTTCTCCAAAGAAGACATACAGATGGCTAACAAACACATGAAAAGATGCTCAACATCACTCATTATTAGAGAAATGCAAATCAAAACCACAAGGAGGTACTATCTCACGCAGGTCAGAATGGCTGCTATCAAAAAGTCTACAAACAATAAATACTGGAGAGGGTATAGAGAAAAAGGAACCCTCTTACACCACTGGTGGGAATGCAAACAAGTACAGCCACTATGGAGAACAGTGTGGAGATTCCTTAAAAAAACTGGAAACAGAACTGCCACACAACCCAGCAATCCCATTGCCGGGTGTACACGCTGAGGAAACCAGAACTGAAAGAGACACGTGTACTCCAATGTTCATCGCAACACTGTTTACAATAGCCAGGACACGGAAGCAACCTAGATGTCCATCGGCAGATGAATGGATAAGAAAGCTGTGGTACATATACACAATGGAATATGACTCAGCCATTAGAAAGAATGCATTTGAATCAGTTCTAATGAGGTGGATGAAACTGGAGCCTATTATACAGACTGAATTAAGTCAGAAATAAAAACATCAATATGATATTAACGCATAATATATGGAATTTAGAAAGATGGTAAACGGTGACACTATATGTGAGACAGCAAAAGAGACACAGATGTAAAGAACAGATTTTTAGACTCTGTGGGAAAGGCGAGGGTGGGATGATTTGAGAGAAGAGCACTGAAACGTGTATAGTATTATATGTGAAACAGATCGCCAGTCCAGGTTCGATACATGAGACAGGGTGCACAGGTCTGGTGTACTGGGATGACCCAGAGGGATGGGATGACGAGGGAGGTGGGAGGGAGGCTAAGGATGGGGAACACATGTACACCCATGGCTGAATCATGAGAATGTATGGCAAAAACCACCACAATATTGTAAAATAATTAGCCTCCAACTTAAAAGAAAAAAAAAGATGGTAGGTAGGAAGATTAAGGAGTAAATGGTTATTTGTGGAACAGTGTTATAACTGTTTCTATAATAAAAAATAAATTTTATAAGCTTTATGTATATAAGTTTAGTCTTGACTTTTCTTTATAAACAGGTATGTCAATATTGGGATAAATGAACTATTTTTAATAATTAGAATTCTATTTTCAGGAATAAAAAATGTTTCCAAAATAACCCCAATATGTTATATGAACTTAATAATCCAAATATTTACTGATGGTCTCTTTAAAAAGAAGAGAGTGATATATCTTCTTTTTAAATTTACTATAAAGTTTAACATGAAGTATGAATTTAAGCACATACCATGGAACCAAAAGTATACAGTATGATCTAAATTTGAGGCTTACCTTTCAATATTTTCTCATCCAATGTCCACAGCAGCTGTAGATTGCCAGCTCCCTTTCCATGAGATGGCTCAACTGTCAAATACTAAAGCTTTTATAACCTGATAGGGACTACTACAACAAGGAGTTCATCTATGGTCACAAGATAAGTGCTTTATTATATTATGCAGTTTTATAAGCTTTATAATGTGATATGTTAATAACCTAAGGAACCACAAGAGAAAAGATACTCTGAAAAAACTTACAAAACTACACAATATTGTAAAATGGAAAGCTAAGTCTGTTTGTGTGAAATGAGTGGGGAGGGAAACTTACCTTACAACTAAAGAAAAACTCCATTCTGCTGCAGTAATCTGGGATGGGTATGACAGACCAGCATTAATACTGGCTGGGGTGTTGCAAGGAGAGGGAATTGGCAATCTACTGATGCTGGGGACACTGAACATCTAGAAGGAAGAAAAGAGGAAAACAAATAAATTCTAGATTTATTAAAAGTCTTATCACTATGGATCTTTTGCACATTTAATAAGTTTAGATACTCTGAATATTAGGTGAAAGTAATTGATTTATACAATTCATTCTGTTACTTTTAGGTTTTCTTACACTGATTTCTAAACAAAATTGATATCAACTGTTGTATGCAGAAAAAGATTATCATTATTATTTTTATTAAAAAGAAGAGTACAAAAACATAATGTATATGAAAAAGGCATCAATGCTTTCTACATGCGTCTACTTACACGTGTTGCTGGAGCACAGAAACAGATCATAAAACAGCATTTTTTGTTATAGGCTTGGTTCTCGTCACAGACATAAATCATATGGTGGAAAGGGATTATATAATAATACATCATGCTTTTCCAATAAAATTCAAATAGCTTTTAGAAAAGTCAAATGGATTTATATATAAAGATGTTTTATTTAAAAACATTAGGAATATCCAAAGTTAGGTTGCAAATAATTTAATGGACATGGATAAAAACATAGCACAAATTAACTGGAATTAAGCATTTTAACAATTTAATTATTTCACATTCTCCTTAATCTAAGTAATAGTAAATGAAAAGGTAACAAGTATTTATTTTCTTATTGCTTACCTAAAGAAACTACCACTGTATTAATGTATATTAATATTCAGAGTTATTCTGCATATTTAGAGTTTTGGGGGTAAAATTCCACATTCATCTTGGTGGTATACAGTCTCTTGAAAAAGTACTATTTAGACAATATAATGAAGTGTTTGAATATTAGTATGGAAAAAGTTAAAAAAAAGTATTTTAACACTACCAGAGGTCTTAATATGAACTATTCTATCATATACTAGAATTTTCTCTTTAGATACTCTTATCCACTTTCTCTTAATACTAATTCAATAGGAAACAAAAGCATTTAAAGATACCAACACTGCACAGCATGTACAATGTTTCCATTGTATTTCTAAATGAGCATTTAACTAGAAAGCATGATGATAAACAACTACATCAGTAATAATACTGGAAATTTCAGTGTCATTTGACTTTGTAGAGACAGTGGACAGATCACATTCCCAGTGAAATAGTCATTATTACTGGAGAAGAAAATCTAACAATATGGATGTAGCTACTTCTATTCATAGAGAAGAAAAAATCCTGGACTAGAAATTAACTACTGAGTGGTATCTGAATCTGACCCTTTTTAGTGAACTGGTGGTAGCAAAGAGGTTAATAACATTTAATCAAATCTACACCCGTTATCAGAAAGGTGGATTCTCATGCAATTCACAGCACAATCTGAATCACTAAGTAATGCTACACTGTTAACATCAGAGCATAAAAAGTTCCATGTAAAAGAAATTATGACTGGGGATATACTAAAAGTAGCATCAATATTTTATTTTTACTTTCTCAGGCTCCATTACAATACTCAGCACACAGTAGGTCCACAATAAGTATTCAAACCACAGAAGTAAATTTCTTAGCTGAGATTTTCTACTTAGCTGAAAAGATTTTTAAACATTGATAAACATTCCTAAAATACATGTCTTCCAGATTTTCTGAGCACACAATGAATATAATTTAATTCTTACTGACTTGTTCATCATTATGAACAAGCCATTGTTCCATATTTTAAAGCAGTGATGCTAGGGTTTACAGGGCTATAACCTATATTCCTATATTAAATGGTTATTGATTACTGTTAGTTTTGGACCCTAAAATCTTTTTTGTTTCTTAAATTGTCTATCAGTATTTCATGCAACTAAATCTGCCTTAAAATATTTTTGTCCTAATTAAAAGCACTTGCTACAACTAGTTAGCATTATATCTTCATTAAAAGAAACTGGTTCCATATAAGTATATATATATTTTTTGTTTTTTATTTTGAAGTGCTAGAGATCCATATGTGGACTCTGTCTTCTATTTAGACTCTTTTTTATTCTTTGGTAAATCTGGATTAATTTTCCTTTAATATATAATGTATCACTTTTACCTTCATATCTACAGAGTATAATAAGATGGCAGGGAAGTTTTATTAGCGTTTAATCTTCTCTATTGTTTGGATGATATTCTTCCCTAATTCACAAAAGGTATTAAACTATTGTATCTTTAAATTTTGTGGGCCTTCCAAAGATTTTGATTTCTTCTGTAATATAAATAAATAGAATGATGCAAAGTTCATTTTTGGTCTCAAAGCACCTCATGGATTTAAATTCAATTTGTCAGAACTCCTGTCAGTGAAAGGCAACAGAGTTAAATAGATAAATTAAATAGAAAATAATAAAAATTTACCTGGGGCTTTGAAAAATATTTGGCATTTAAGCTTACTTATATTTGAGTAAGTGTGTATGATATATAATTCAAAAGAGTTTAAGGCAAATTATAAAAGCTGCACCATGAAGCTCTAACTATAGAAGGATCTGTCACCTAGTTCAATTCTTCCTTGAAGTTCACTCCTTGCTGAGAATATGCAGTATTAATACTCTGGTTGATGTAAAAAATATAAAACATTTTCCCTTTTTAATTGGAATTTTCATTGGGAGAAAACAGGTTCAAATATTACTTTTAAGAAAGTTTCCCTGATGGGATACACACTATGCCAAATTCCAGTAATGGAAACAGTGAGCACTATTAATAGGAGTTAATATCTAGTTCTCAGTTGAGCAGAGTAGTTATCAAATGTTAAAAAAAAAAAAAAAAAAGCCCCAAAGTGAGACCTACCATACACAAATGAAGATAATGCATTCTCAGATAATTTGGTGACTACAGTCAATTGAAGCTTTGTCTTACTAACCAGCTATTGTTCTGGTTCATGTTTCCTGTCATCTAGTTCTCTTTCCTATTGAGTACGGCAGTTAATATTTGATTCTTCATAAAGTCCATGTTATCTACCCTTCCACCCTTACTCCCAAATAATACATAAACATGTCTTTGAGTGAAGCAAGTGTCTAGAAGTAGTGACTCTTGAATTTAAATGGCTTGAAAATCAAAGATCAAGTCTTTTATAAAAGGACAGGAATCAGCCCAACCAATACTGATTAAAGATTTATCCTCAGGATTGGGGAGAAAAAGCTTAAGCTCTAAAGTGAATTCCTTGAGGATAAAGACTTTCAGTCTCTGAATATCTACCAAGTTCCTTGGTGTTATGTACAGTACACAGACCACAATGAGGAAGTACGTGCCTAATGAATAAGACTAGAATATGACAGGTAAAGGAACTTATTTATTATACAGGATTTCCAAAAGGTTCTTTTAATTTTTTAAAAGCTCTAAATATGACTATTTAATGGCAAAGCATCTTTTCCCCTACAGCTGGGAGCTTTTTTCAGTTTTGTTAACCTGTATCAAAAGATCTAGAATAAGAAAATAAGATACATAATGATGTAATCATCAGAAACTTATTTAAGGATAATTTAGATATTACTGCAATCTCTGCATGACTGGTACTTGAGGCCAGATAATTCTTTGTTGTGGGGGGCTATCATGTGCATTATAAGATTATACAATGTAGAATATTTTTAGTAGCACTACTGGCCTCTATCCATTAAGTGCCAGCACCACCTCTTCAACTATGTCAATCAAATATATCTTCAGACATTGCCAAAGTCTTATAGTGGGGGTGCAAAATCAGTCCTCATTGATAACCACTGGCTATTACAAAACTGACAAAAACTAGGGTGTAATCATCTTTGATCTAAGCTTCTGATTTCTCTAATGTTTGATCTAGTTAATGCACAGCCTTTGGTTAAGCAAGAGAAGTCCTATTATGAATTTAAATTATTTCAAGAACATAGTAAAGATTAATTTTATTCATGACTTGTAATTTCTTTCTAATTCTCTTAAAACATGTCTTACAAAAAAACTACGCCATTTGACATACTGTAATTATTGTGTATATATTTTTCAATGTTTTTAAAAGTTAACAATTTCACAAATACTTCCATATAGTAACAATGATCTACAAATATTTTACCAGCCTTATGACGTACCACTGTTAATATTACTGCTCTATTATGAGAGAGATACTGAACATAATATCGTGTAAATTACTTTTGGGGGGATAGGGGAGTAGTGTGCAAAATGGGGAGGATAAAAGTTAAATACTAACTACGACTACAGGACCAAAGAGTACAGACAGTTTTATATAAAGCTTTTATTACATACTGAATATGAAATTTGGAAATATCTGAAGTCTTAAAACCTGCTCAGTGCTGAAGTGCTTAACTGCTAAAAGGTATACTAGAAAGATATGGAATTATATTTTAAAGTTTGGTTTATCTATATTGATGACTATCATTTATCATGTCATAGTCCAGACAAGGTTTCTTTTCTTATATTTCTTTGTTTTCTGCCAAATGTTCACTTTTCCATACACCCCATCTCTACACTGACTTTTCATTATCAAAAGACTGAAAACTCTTTTAAGATCTAAACAATAATATAAAACATAAGGAAATTACGCAAATATGAGAGATTAGGGTCACATGAAAAATTAAGAAACATAACCATTTCTGTATTAGTCTTACAAAGATCTATCAAGTTTGATTATTTATATGGCAAAAATGTTTAACAAATTTCAAATATAATAGGATCAGGAAAATTTATCAATATCTTAGGTGTAAAACTATCTTTCTGAAAAACTAATAAATTTCCAAAGTATAAGTTTTATCTCTTGATTAAACCCACAAAGATAAAAACAATAAAATATCACGATGTCTTCTTTAGAGCACTAAAAAACCCCCTATGATCTAAATAATAATGAGACAAAAATTAAGGGATTTTGTCAAACTATGTAATTCTATTTATTTCTGTTAGATGTCTCACTTTAAACAAAACTCAGGTAAGTAATTTATATGGCAATGGAAGATGTAAAGGACATTGATTCCTCTTTGAATAAACCTTTAAATGAAGTAATGGGATCAAGTGAACTAAAGTAAACTCAAGAAAATTAAATCATTTATTTCTCTCTTCACACTATAAATCATAAGTAGAATTAATTGTTCTGCAATAATGAGTAAACAATCCAGATTTTAAAAGACTAACTCTTCTAGTACAATGAGCAGTTCAATGGCCAAACCTCCAAGAGATTAAGAAAGCTTTTTTAATGGAACGTTGACCTGGATGAGGAAATGGGGTAATTCTTCCTTGTTGCTTTGGTAAGAAAAAAATCTTGAAATGTCCTGTAGAGAAGCTTCCCAAAACAACCAGGTGTTTGAATGAATCCATGTTAAAACCCTCTATCACATATATCATTTCTACCTTTAGTAATGACATTTATGACAACCAAAAGTTTATATGGAATATACATCTTCTTTGTTATTGAAGCCATTATTGTGGATATGAAAGTTGATGATGAACAACAGAGTTGTTTTGACATTATTTTTCACAGTGATATCCTCTTATGAAGAACAATATTAATAACTTCATTTGTCTGGCAATGGTGAAGGAAGCTCACTATGCAAGCAATAAACAAAATGGTTATCACTACCACCAAGTTCATACATTTCATTATTAATAAAATCTCTCAGGACCTTACCATGAGCCCAATTTTGACAATATGGCTACTTGCTCTACAACCATCAGTTAGGGCAAGTAAATGGACAAATACAAGAAATGACAGACTGACAATGAAGAGACAGAACAAAAGCAAGCAAACAAACAAAAATCTTCAAAACATATAACCTAAAGGCCTATCTGTGAATGTTTAATAAGAGTTACTGACATCAACAGATTTTTAGGGTATCAGTACAATTATGGATATTCATAATGATCCTTGAATTACCAAGAAAAGGGTTCAATTATGTTCAGTACAGTACCAGGAGGCAGGGAAATCTTTTTCATTAAATGATTAAAGTAAGGATTTTAGTACTGAATGTTTAGGTTTTCTAGAAAATTCAGTTAAGTGGAACCCCTACTCCCAAATGATGACAAACTAGTATTCAATACCAACATAAAAGTTCAATAAAGTTTATCATACTCAGTATCAGCTTTTGTAAAAAATAAGGAATGACACTGAGATGCGAACTTTTACTATTCCTTTATTCCTGGCCATTTTACTGATTAAGATAAGTTATTCATGAAAACAATTTTTTAGTCAGTTTATTTTAGGGCAAGTAGGCTGTATACTGGTAATCTCAATTATTCCCAATAAGTAAAGTTCAAAGAATTTCTATTTCTTGAAGAGCAGAGAACATATTTTAAAACTAATATGCAAATACCAAGGGTTATGGATAAGTCAAAATTTTAGAGACCCAAAATCTAAACAATTAAAACCTATATATAACCTAAAATTTTCTGATAAACATACCCCCAAGTACTATAGAGTCAAATATTTGTAATTTATATTTTCTTTTACTCTTATAATTACTTCTGTGAAGGAAGGCAATATGCTAATCCCTTATACTACCAATGGAAATGAGGTGGATGGCTTATAGAAAAACTCTAGGATGCTTGCAGAAGTCTTTCAGTCTTACGCTACATACCATAAGTAAGCACATAAGCCTATTATGCTTTGAACTATCCATTAAAAACAAAATCCTAATTTATGAGAACAAATTAAGGTGAATGTTATTGTTTAACTGCAGCTAATAAAAAACAAATAACAAATTTACTTAACAGAATTCTGTTTAGAGTCATGAAGTATGGACAAGTCACTAAAAATAAATGGCTTCTGCAAAAAAAAAAAAAAGCTTTAAATATCCTGATCAAAATATTTTTCCTATTAAAAAACAGAATCAATCCTTTAAAAACATATACATAAAATACATTAAAAAAACACTGGTTGAGGAAAAAATATTTTAATATAGTTTGAGAAATATATCAAGAGGTTGTTTTAAAATAACATGTAGGGTTCATTCCACACCAAGAGATTGCTGACATATTCAAAACAAAACAAAGCAAAACAAAACAGATAACCTCTCACAGTCTTATAATGATCTAAACCATTTTTAATGGAAATAATCCTAAAGTTTTCTGCATTCTCAGATTATATATTGTACATAAAAGTGTATTGAACATGATGCTTTCTTAATGCTTTTGATAGCTGTCCTTATATTATCTCATCTCTTAGATTATAGCCAATAGTCTCAGGGGTATCATGTGAGACACTTCTGAAATGCTTAAGGCTGTTTTACCTCTGTATTAAATGATCTCACAGTACTTTAATTTCCCTCCTTCAGAGTGCTACCAATATGTCCTTTCTGAACAACATATAAAATGAGTATTACAAATCTGCTGATATGAATGAAGCTTGTTGTACCTCTAACCTTATTATCATACACAATTCTAGAGTAACAGGTTCTGAACAAATTCCTAAATGTGGTTTCATGACATTCCTGAGGCATAAAATAAAGAGATTTTAAAAACAGTGACTGATTTTTTTTTCAATGCTTAAGCCTTCTCCATTTATTTATTGGTGTTTGTGTTTCAAATCTATGATATAATAGAACTGTAAGTGTCAGTTAAATGGGTATTACTAATTTAATAAATAACATAATTGAGTGTTTTACCAAGTGCTAGGTGAATAAAAATAAAGCCCTTTATACTCTATTCTCTCAAGAACAGTTAAAAGCGAAGGTAAAGATTAATTGTGAATTTAGTATAGTGAAAGTTAAAAGAAGACCTTTAGATGCTAAAGGTTCTAGCAATGTATCAAAAACATCTGGGGCAAGATTAAACAATTTACATGTTATTTATGTCAGAGCTAATCCATTAAAAGCATATAATTATTAATTAAGAATATCTATAAGGTAAGTACTACCCCAAAACTACCAGTCAGAAAACAACCAACCAGTATATTGGGAAATACATAAAACTAAACCTGATAGAAACCAGGCAAACAAAATTAATGTACTTGCCCCAGCACCATGTTTGTCTATTAAAAGTGAAAACTAGACCACATAGGAAAAATAAAAGAAACATCTTTCTATTTTTCAAGCAAATTTATATGTAATTCAGGACAACAAGATTTAAAAAGGCTTTAGAAAAAGCAGGAATAAATTTTAATGCTGACAGTAATAGATAGAACTTTTGGATCAACACCTACCGATTTTTTTCTATTGTTTTCCAGATCTTTGAGTTCATTCTCGATTTTTGTGATTAATTCCCTGAGTTCATCAAGATTAGTGCAAATAAGCTAAAATAAAACACAAAAACACAGCTTGATAACACATAATATAAAACACCCAAAATGTGGTAACAGAAGTTGTTTTAACACACATTGAATTCACAATTATTTGTCTTTGTAACAGTAAAATGCAAAGAAAGCTCCACAGTTGATATTTTAAAAGATATTTACTTGTTATGATGTATGAACTTCAGGCTTAGTATAAAATTAGCTGAAATTTCAACATTGGTGGTTTCATCCCACGTCCCCATCTTTCAGTTTGTTTTATAATCCAGGTTTTTGTTTGTTTGTTTGTTTTTGTTTTTAAACATTCTTAACTTTCAGCCCAGAATGACAAAGATCTGGAAACTCACCCTAGATTTCACAAGTTACTGGATCACCTTTATGAAATGTTTCATCAAGCAGTCTCTGAGCAGGTGAATAAATGCACCCCTGGAGAACTATTGTTTTACGTTTGCTTTGGCTGCTAACTATAACTTAACAAATTGTATCATTGCTGTTGGGACTGCTAATAAAGAGGGACTCCAATTATATGAATATATTGAAAGAAGTTAATGAAATTAAGTATACATTCTTTATATGATCTTAGAAGTCTTTAATAAAACCAGATCCAAAGATAGTATCTATTGCCTTTCATAACTGTGTGGTTTACCTTATTTCACTTTGGCAATATTGGCAAATGGTCAAAACCATTGGTCTTTAGTTATTAATAATCAAACAAATTTGGCTTAACTGCTAAATATTTAAACAGTGAAGCATCAGCAACATAAAAATATTAGTAACTACATTTTAGATCTTATAAAATTATACTGTTTCAATCAGTTTGATAATCAACTTTTTTTTAAAATAATTTAAGCTTATATTTTAAAAAATCTGTCATGAAAAAGAAATAGAAGATTTATAAAACAGAACTGCAATCACATACAGGGGAAAAGTTTTAGATTTAATGAAAGTCTTATAATGTATATACTGTATAAATGAAAAATACTATACTTATAAAGCTAGTAATTCATTATTAATTTATTAGCTTCATGTTTTTTACATTCATTAATTTTTGGTAAGGGCACTGTTTTCCTAAAAGGCATATTTTCTTTTAAAAGAAAATGGACAAAAACACAAAGCAAAAGAGAATTACAACAAGATCATTCCTAGTTGAACCATATGAAACGTTGATATACCTTTGATCTACAAAAAAGATAATATGGTTCAACCCAGTAGACTAAGAAAGAATTATCACAGATAATATAAATTATACTCAGTATTAACAATGATTAGAAACATCTACATAATTTCAAACTCACAGAACTGACAAAGCAGGGAAAACATGCATTTAGGTAACCCAAGTTAACAATTTCAGAGTAGAGAACACCAGTATGACAACTAAATAGTAGGATATTGCTGCTGACACATTATATAAATTTCCATTTGCCAAATCTAGAATTATGGAAGAAATGCTGATGGTTAAGTAGTAAAGTGGCTAATTATATAAGTGCTTTAGAACTAGATTGTCTTCAACTTCTATCATATAAATAAAATAAAGCCTCAGACCGTGTTGGCCCTACACCAGGTTTCTAGTAAGTACTCAATGGGAACTAAACTTGTATAAACTGCTATTATGACTACCATGTCAAATTTGCCATGGAACTTGCAAATGGTTACACCCCCTTCATTGAACTTGGTGTACTAGTTAATGACATGGCATCAATTTCCCATTTGTACATACGGCAAAGCTCAGAGCAATTTTCACTTGCATTTCACTTAGCTGTCTCATTATACACGAAGTAAAGGTACATTTTCTTTGTATTTTGTAGAAGTTCACAGTAACAATGAAAATATATACCCCTATACCTGAACACATCTTAAAAAATTTAAGATCTTTTAATTAGCAATTAGTCATGAGATCAGAAAATATTTCTATTTCATTTAAGGAAACAGATAACGTAGTTTTGAAGTCAAACTAGGAATTATTTCTATACTGTAAGAGCTATATATTAAAAAAATACTTTCCTAGTTAGTAAGCTGTATTAAATCAGTGCTTCTCAAACTTCAATGTGCGTAAGAGTCACTTGGGAATCTTGTTAAAATGAGGTTTTTGATTTAGTAGGTCTGAGGTGGGACCTAGGATTCTACATTTGTAACAAGTTCCCAGGTATGAGCTGCAAATGTCACATTTTTGGGTAATTATGTACTAAATGATTATGAATTACAAATCTGCATGGTCACAGAAACATTGGTAGTATGGAGCTAAATAAGTACAAAATTTAAAAAGATTTAACTTCAAATAGGGGATGGAATACTGAATTAAAAGCACAAATGTTCAATGTTAATGTACAAATGTTCCTTAAATGCCATGATTCAAACATAAATTTTATTGAATTTGAGGGTTAAAATATTTTTAGCAATATTTACTTTGAACTTATCTTAAACTGACTTAATACCTACTTAACAATTTATACTCTTTAAGTACTATTAATATATACCTCCCTCTACATATATATGTAATATGTAATACATATACTCCAAATATAGAGTCAAGTTATTAGAAAATTCTTGTATGGGAACATTATTCTAAATTTGTTACTTATCATTATGAGGTTATATTTTGAGGGAAAAATAATTATTTATGTCATAATTATCATTTTGAGGTTATATTTTAAGGGAAAAATATTTATGTCAATTCTGTCATTTTTACACTCTTCTCTTTACAAAGTAAGGTGTGTGTTTGTGTGGCCTTTTTTTGTGTGTGTGTGGGCTTTAAACTCAGCTTAATTTCAAATGATGCTTTTAAAAATAGAATCAATCCAATAAGAAAAGTTCACTTTAACAAGGAGAACATGAATTTTTTTGAACAGAGCAAAAACATCTTATTAAGACCTCCTTCTCATTACCTTAAATTTGGGGGAAAACAAAAATCTAGGGCTTAGTGCCTCCAAGGGTGAAAGAAAGGTCCACAGCAGCTTGGATTACAGTCAGGACACACTGCCAACACTCAAAGAGAAGGTTTTCAGTCATACTGCAGAGGTTAACAAGAAGAGTTTATCTCCCAGGAAGAATCTCTTCAAGACTGTTAAACTCTCCCTCAAATTAATCTTTCACTTGGTGCAACTCGTGACAGTTACAAAATCATAAATTTTAGAGCTGAAAGGGACCAAAAGCCAAGGCTAAAGAGGGGTATCTCCAATTCACACACAAGCTAGTTTGTAACAGAGATTAAGTGACCAAAGATGACACACCCATAGCGGAATACCCTAGGACTCCTCTTCCTCTTACATCATATTCCTTAAAGGGTTCTAAGAAAAATAAAACAAAATAAAAAATATCAATAATTTGAACGTGTGTTATAGTTTGGAGCTTCACAGGTGGCACCAGTGGTAAAGAATTCGCCTGCCAGTGCAGGACCCATAAGAGATGCAGGTATTATTCCTGAGTGGGGAAGATTCCCTGGAGAAGGGAATGGCAACGCACTTCAGCACTGTCTGTAAAATCCCATGAACAGAGGAGATTGGTGGGCTACATGGGGTCACAAAGAGTTAGACAGGACTGAATGACTGAGCACCACATTATAGTTTTAGGAATTAATTTATATCTAAGCTTTCATATCTATTAAATTTAAGTATTAAAAGGCCCTCTCTCCAACTCAAGAAGCAGAAATGTGTGCATATAGTCTACAGAAATAAGTGTATATGGTGGAGAAGAGGAGGTCCTATAGAGGATCAAAAGAACTCCATAATCACATCTCAGAAAAATTACAAAGTAAATCACTATTTTAAGCTACATATTATGTCCTTCAGGTATAAATTCAATAGGTTTGAGGGATATTTACTTTATTTGCTCCAAAAAGAATGTAAATAAGATAGCATACAAAAGTAAAACAATATGGTAAATTACATTAAAAAGCAAAGGGAAATGCAGAGAAGTCAAAATGAATAGGTGCAAATAAAATGGACCATGTTCATTACCATTCTAATAAAACATTCCAATCAATAATTTATTATATTATAAAGTTATAAGCAAAAAAATTAATGCATGGTATAAATTCAAAATCTATATTATACTTAAACTAAAATTATATTGACATCTGTTAAAATTATTAGGACAGAACATTCCTTCTCACTTCTTATGATCATCAGCAATTATGATTACTTCAAAACCTGCAAACAGAGATGTCATGAGCAACATGACAAGTCTCATTAATAAATCAAAACATTTTTATACCACTATATGAATAAAAACTTGTGTTTTCTCTCAAGGTACAATATATAAGAACAGAAAAAAATTTCAGGGGGAAGTAAAATTCCATGATGTTAAAAGTGAAATAAAAAGCTGAAGCTGAAAATACTCATTTTAAGAGGCAGCAATTCAAAATAACAATATAATCAAAAAGGTCCTTAACTCTGTGAGGCATTTAAATTCTAATTTTAATTTTGATCCCAAATTGTCACATTGAGGATAGTACTTTATTTCATATCCCTTAGTTTCTCCATTGGTTAAATGGAGCAACAGTGTTTCTTTCAGAGGTATGTTAAGGATCATTGAGTTTATGCTTATGCTAAAAAACAATACTTCTATATAAATCTTAGTCCACACCTGGGTTCTGGATTTTCTCTGCATAGAAGCCTTTAGAATAAATCACACACATGAAATAGGAGCAAGCACACATGACATAAGGCTCTTAAATTATTTTAAAATTGTATCTTGAGACTTGACAAACTATGTTTTAGGAATACTTTCTATGATTCTGTTATAACTGTGCACAAAAAGAAAATTCACATAATATTGGGCTTCTCTTTCAAATATTAAACATATTAATATTCTTGGTAAAAGTTAACTTTATTAAGAAAATTAATATTCACTTTTCAATCTAACAGTCTTCCTTGTACTACAAAACAGGATATAGAAAAACAGTCTAGTCAATTTAACAAATCAGTAAAATTGTTAAATCTGACACAAAAGCTTAAATCACCCACATGCTGAAGACTAAAAATATTTCCTGACTTTCTGAAACTATTGCTAAGTAAAAACATGGCAACTTCCCCTATATGCCAAATGTATAACTCCCGATAGCACTATAGTAAAAAGGGCTAAGCACAGGTTTTCCCTATAATGTAATGATGCAAATACTACTACTTGGTTTTTCACTTTTCAAATACTTGTAGGCTTAATGATGAAATCTGACCAAATCTGAGACTTATTCTAAACTCTTAAGGTCCTGGGGAAAGTGGTAAAGGTCAGTAATAGATGCTCTTTAACCAATAATTAATTGATTTTCCTACTCACAAGTACAGTACTGTCTGACATGCTTATTTAAAAAATAAGATAATAAAACATTAAGTTCTATCACTTAATCCTGACAACAATCTTGTGAAGTGGGAACTATTTATTACTTCATTGTACATATGAGAAATTAGAAGCTTTGAGCAGTTAAGTAAGTTACAGAGTTAGTGCTAAGATGGCATTCTAACCCAAGTAGACTGGTTCCAGAATCTATATGCTTAAGCACTGTCCAGATTACTAATACCTATCTAGACTCTCTGAATCAAAGATGGACCATTAGAGGATGAAACCCAGGGTCTTTCATTTTTAATACAAGTATAAGTTTCTTTTTATGAAATTGAACATTTGAGAACCAATGATATAACTCCAAGGAAAAACTGGTACAGATATGGTCAGTCTCATTATAATATACACAAAAATACCAGAGGCCTTTACAGTATATACCTTAAACAGGAGTGGGATGATTACTGTCTTGTCCTGAGGTATAGGTATAACTTGGTTATTTGAATAAACATGGATTCTTCCTGAAGCAAACAGGCTTACACATTTCAACTAGCTAAAAAAAAATCAACAACTATCAAATTAAAAAGTAGGTGAGGTCAAAGACAGGATTTACTTTTTCAATTCACCAGAATCTTAAAAAAAAAAAAAAAACTTCATGCAATTTAATCCCTGGACATGTTTCTGAAGTACTAAATGTCATATTGTTAGAGCTTTTTGAGAAGGAAATAAATTCACTTCTTTGTTTTATAATAACCAGTCTTCTTACATGTGGGAGACTTTCAAATAATTAAAGAAACTATCACAGAATTATTCTGAAAGGCAAAACTATAAGTTCTGCATGTAACAACAAAGTTTACTAGTGACTAATATTATCTCCTATTCTTTGCTTATTTGAAGCAAATGACCTATTTCTTGGGAGATGGCTGTCAATTTTCTTTCTCAATACTACCATGGTATTTAAATTATAAATTAGGAATAAGAACATCTGTTCTCATAAGTCTATTTCCCGTCCCTAGTCCCACCCACTCCCAACACACAGCCCTGCCCTCTTTCCAGAAAACCTTAAGAACCAGGAAGAGGACGTTGTTTATTTTAAACAGTTCAGTTCAGCAAAACATGTACTTTTGACCTTCAGTTTCTGAGTGGTAAGTAAATGGTCAGTAACTAACTAAAAGCACCACTTAAGACAGTGTTTTTCATACTTTTTTGCCCAGAACTCATGGTCAAAAATACATTTTACACTGCATGTCAGTAAACACACACAATAGAAACCAAAGTTTTATGAAATAACATTACCTTTACTATTTTGACACACTCTTTAAAATTTCTATTTTAACTGTGTTAGCTTAAAAAAGAAATGCTGGCCATGTAATATACTAAATTAATTTTCATGCCTCACTAATGAGTACCACCTTCAATTAAAAAAAAAATTACTTTATGCAGTGTTACTTACTACATAGAAAAATCATCCATTTAATATAGGGATGAAGGCAAATATCAACAATGGACTAGATTTGTCTGGAGATTCATATTCCCAGGATGAATACTTTGAGGTATTAAGGAAAAAAAATAAGTGGGAGAAGCACAAAATCAGTGGAAGAATGAGTAACCATATACTACTGTATAAACAGTAAATACTTTTCTTTTTACTGAACATGCTGGAACCAGGGTTACTTTATATAAAAGGATTCTGTAGAAATTATTCATCCTAAGGATGTCATTAAAAATATTCTAAAATACTAAGAGAAAAACATATCTATTTTTTTATTGTTCATTTAAAAGTATTAAATTTGACTAGTTATTAACTTCCATTAAAAAAAAACACTTCTAAAATAGAAATTTTACTTAAAAAAAAAGGATATGTCTACATTTTTGGATATATGTAATTGTTAAACTCATATTACATATTATCAATATTTTCATAGTTATTACTCCTTTATTTTCTTTTTTGTTACATTTTAACATCACTTATATATTTTGGAATTGTTAGTTTTATAACCTAAACCAGAAATTGATAGGACTCAATACTACAAGAAAATTTTTAGAAAGTCTTTTGTTGTAGAAAACTCATCTTTTATAAAGTAGAAAATAAAAATATTATTTAATTAAGGTAAACTCCTCTGCTTATTCCAGTATCAGCTTCAAAGAGAAAACTCTTCACATAATCACACAGCAGAACATAAAAGTACTTTTTTTCTTTTTGCAGAAATGTTTAAAAACCATTCAGTTAATAGTCTCTCTGAAGTTCATATATAGCTGTGTTTAAAAAAAAACACCCTGTTTTTTAAGTTAATAAATCTATCATTTCTACAGTGCCCAAATAAATTAAAATAGATTACCTAGGCAATATTAGCATGTACAAACTAGAATTTGTTCTTGGAAGACTTTCATTTACACATTTATATATATATGTGTGTGTGTATATATGCATATATACACACACACACTATATGCTATACTGTAGTTAACAGTTTAACATATTTCTATAAAACCACTTCTATGAGATAGCATAGCATAAACAAACCACAGATTTTTTTAATATCAAGACAAAAAGAGAGGTAAAAATTTCTGAAATACTAGCAGATTAAATCATTGCTATGTCTGCACTTGCAGGGAAAAAGTCATAGTTGGAAATATTTCATTGAAGTATTGTGTGTTATGGCAGAACTTGGCCAGTCTCTTGAGGAACAATGTAAACACAGATATAAAAAATTAAAATGAAAAACTTTGAGACAAAATCGAAACATTTACCTGAAATTCTGGTACAGTAGGTGACTTTGTGACAGTTTTCCTCTTCTTTGTGATTGCTTTTTTAGATATGGATTTTTTTCCTTTCAAGATTAAAAGAGAAAAGCTTCATAATGCTGTTTATAGCATTTCATTAACAAAAAGTAAATTACATAGAACCTTGAAAGTTAAATTATAACTAACAGATGGCTTCTAGTGAGTCAAATAAAAATGATGAATCAAAACAAGACCCAGCAAAAGCAAACAACAAACTGTAACTACCCATAACAGACATATTAACAAATGGTGCTTTCTTAACAGCCAAACTATTATAATCTCAATGTGTTGCACGGTACCAGAACTAATTACAATAAAATTTGGAAAACAAAAAGTCATATTACTACTGCTTAGTTAAAATATAACTCACAACTTAAAATGAGGTTACATAAGGGAAAAAAAAACCCTTACCTTTAACAACGACTTCTGTAGTCAGGAACTTGTACAGAACTATATTCTGAAGACTATGGTCTTTATTCAACCTAATGTGAAAATCCTCTCAGTAGCTTAGGAAACAAGATTTTCCTTCTATCTCTTTAGCTCTGCACTCCCCTAATGGGTTGCTGTTGGCAGTATTCAATAACCAGTTTTAAAACAAGGTAAACATTTCCCTTTAAAGTGCACCTCATCATTTGTGCAATCAGAAACCACAGGGAAAAATAAGTCCGTCTTCTTAAAGAATTTCAGTTTATAGCATGAAGTATATATAATCTACAATATGTATTTAAGCAGACTAAAGAAATACTTCCATACATACAGCTTCTATCTTATTTTAAGGAACATATTAAAGTAAATGTTTTTCCCCATTTATATTTGGCAAAATCAATTAATAAATTATTTAACAAACAGGAGATACAGTACAATTTATGGGGACAACAAAGAATTATAAAATGGAAACCTTGCCATCCAAAAGTTTACAATGTAAGGGAATAAAAAATTAAAGTTAATTTTAGCTCACAATCATTTGTATGCTAAAATCAGTTTAAAAACTACTATTTTTTCAAAAGAGAAATTGCTACACTAAATAATTCCTATTGTTCTTTTCTAAATATTTTCTTAATAAATATGATGATTTTGCATGAAAACAATCAATCTGATTGCAGCATTTTATTCAAGTCATAAGCACATTCTACTTTACAATATAGTTGTATTTTCTTTTGTATTTGTAAAATCAGATCACAGAACTGTAATTTGAATCATTTCTAACTTTGACTCAGTAGAATCCAAGTATATCACACTTGAACTACTGCAAATTTTCAACTGGTGAAATTCACAAGGGTTTTAGTGTTTTGGTGTGATAGGTAACAACTTGCTACTGACTTTTGCTTTTAATTAAATTTAAGAACATATATTTTCTTTTCTCATGACTCTTATTTGCTTATGTGCTCACACAGTACAAATATTAGAACTAAATTTATACAAAAATAGGTAAGTGGGTGGGCTGCTTTAGCAATATCTGAGAAGTGATTCCCA
This sequence comes from Neotragus moschatus, assembly GCA_006410615.1. Classification (NCBI taxonomy): domain Eukaryota; kingdom Metazoa; phylum Chordata; class Mammalia; order Artiodactyla; family Bovidae; genus Neotragus; species Neotragus moschatus. Next base: position 1,332,389 of record SJYA01001209.1, on the reverse strand, counting down.
GATGGTGCTACTGCTAAAAGAATCCACCTGCCAATGAAGGAGATGCAAGGGATGTGGGTTCAATCCCTGGGTCCAGAAGATCCACTGGAGTAGGAAGTGGTAATCCACTCCAGTATTCTTGCCTTGAAAATCCCATGGACAGAGGAGCCTGGCAGGCTACAGTCCATGGGGACCACAAAGAACTGGACATGACTGAGCACTATCATACTATATAATACAGCTAATAACTGATTTCTAAACTGGGTGCAATGGTAACTCTCAAGTGGACTGATGGATCTGAACACCAAAATGTCTCTCCTCTGAGACATGCTACCTTTACTATTATCGAACGTTTACAGGAAAAGATTTAATTGCTTGCTGACTTAAGACAGTTTGAAGGAAATGAAATCCTTCCTCATTCCTATTCCCCACCCCTCAGAACACCTCTAGCTAGCTTTTTAAAAATAATTTGATTTTGTACTTACTTATTTACAAGCACAACAGAGGACATTTTTTATATTTCCAATCAATTTGATATTATTGCCACAAAGACACTAAACTTATGTAATAAATTCTCAATTAACTCTAACAACCACTCTATTTGAATAAATTAAGCAGCTGAAGTGGTTACTGGGAACCTCCTTTCATCATGTCATTTAGATAACTTAAATGTTATTAAGAAACTGGAACTAGTATTGGGAGTTTTGGAACTAAACTACCTGGATTGGAATTTCAGCTCTAACCACTTACGAGCTGTAAGACCTTGAGCAAATTATTTTATTACCTTGTGCAGCTTCACTAAAACAGGGATAATAATATTACCAACTTTGTGAGAATTATACAAGTTAAAGCATGCTAAGAGCTTAGACTACTATTAGGCACAGGGTAAATCAACAGGTTAGTGGTTCTCATCTGCCTTAGATATACTGTGATAAGAGCTTTAACAAAATGTTAATTATTTTTCAACCTTTTTCAATTTATTAACTTACTTCTTCATTTTAATTATTCTTGTTCTGATGTTCTCTATGTTACCACTCAACTTTGTACATATATCAATTAATGTAACACTTACCATACAGTGTTACAATTATCTATTTACATGTTTCTCTTCCTTATTAGATTGGAAATTACTGACAACAAAAATCCCATTATTTATTTTGTATACAAGTTAAGATCCTTAAATATAAGAATCCTACTCTTCATCAGAAATGTTCAGTCTGGGGATAGGGAAAGGGAGGCAGGTAACTGTTTACAATTCTGAGTCCACTTTATAATGAGGAAAACACCGACAAAGAATTTAAATAATTTACACAATTTACCAAAGAGTTTCACAACATGACCTAGGAATGGCAGTAAGGAAACTAACATTTATTGAGCACTTACTATGTGTCAGACACTTAGTAAGGTGATATAGAAATTATCTCAGTTAATTCTCAAAGAAACCTTCCAAGGTAGGCAAAAACCTCAGGTTCTTAACTTACTTAAGTGTTACACTATAATAAGTAATCCCCACAGCCAGGGCCTCTTAACTCCAAAGTTCATGCTTTTTCCATTATGTAATTCTAACCTCTTAGAAATGATAGTTACTATTTATTGATTCCCACCATGTGCCAGGCTCCATGCTAGGTACCATGCATTCACTATTCCATTAATTTTTGTGCAACTACAGCAAGATAAGTATTAGCTAATTTTTCACAGAGAAATAAACAGGCTATAATCAGGTAAATAAATTAACAGAGAACTTATAACATGCAGTGAAGCACATATTTGTACTAGATATGTCTCACTTCAAAGCTGTGCTCTTTTTATGGTAAAATACTGCATTTTTTCAGACTTTCTGCAGGGAGGTAATTTGTATTTGACTGGTTTCAGAACATTCCTTTAATTAGGGTTATAAGATTTGCATATTCACTATTACTTAATATCTTTGTCCTCAATGGAACAATATGAATACAAAGTTTCCTATATTCATCAATAAAAACTGTTACTGTTTATTAATTATTGCTTTTAAAATAGAGAATGGAATACTATAAAACCATACAGCCCTTATTTGGTAATCTGTTTTTGCTCCAGGGCAACCCACACCAGTTTCCTCTCCTGGGAAACCAATGGACAGAGAAGCCTGGCAGGCTACACAGTCCATAGGGTCACAGAGCTGGAAACGACTAAAAAACAACTAGCATCTATAGAGGGCAAGTTACATACTCCCCCCGCCCCAGGGGGCTTACTTGATCATACCCAGAGTTTTATACCCATTGCCCTAAGTCACCTGGTCTCATAAAATATAACTGTCAAAAGTCAATTTAAAACATACCAAGAATTTCAACACAATTCCTGGGGCTAAAACATAGACACGGCAAAAAGTATCAACATGCACCTCAAAATGGAAAAGGAAACCTAAATATGGCCTCCTAATTAATGATATAAGCACAACCTAATGAAGTTTTTTAAAATTATGCTTAGATCAGCTCTAGAAGGAAGCCTAACTTAACAGGGAAAGATAGAATTAAAAATATAGATTTACACTATACCATAGGCATAGAATTGTAGTCAAGAATAAGGAGATACACTTCATCAGAAAAATTAAGGTGACTATCATTCCTAATCCAACTCTTTCCTCAGTCTCTTATTCTTCATTTTTACCTTCACCTGGTATCCCTGCCTGTATTCACTCCTTGGCTCCCTGAACTACTCAGATTTCCACTTCAATGCTCCTAGATTCAGCATTCTCATGTTTAACTATTCAACACACATACCTCTATCTCAGTACTTTCATTTTAGGGATCCTGATGTGAATGAATACTAAGACGTTGATCACTACACTAAGACACTGATCACTGTTAAAATTAGAAACCCAAGGGCATTTGTATTATCAGCAATTCTGGCAAGTGCCTGTTAGACTGTAAAGTCACAGAAAGTCTAAATACGATTTTTGTTTACTAAATGTCCATATCTTGGCTAATATATATATTTTCTTAAGTTGGCATTTTACTTTTATTTATTCTAAGACTTAGATGAGACTTAAAAGGCTTAGAATAGTGCCTGGTACACAGTAAGCATTATAAGAGTATTGGGTTTTGGGGGGTGGGGTAAGTAGAAGGCATTAAAATAAAAGGCCATGGAATATAATCAATTCTTTCACTCCAGTATCTTGGCATCTTGAATTGGTTTTCTAAGAATTTTCTCCATGAAGACACATATCTATAGTAATATTAACACAGAATTATACAACTGTTTCAAAAATACAGGCCTGGGTTTATTTGATTATACAATATAATCAAATATTGTAGATTACATTACTTTCTCAGTCATTCCCTATAAGCAGCTCATTACTTTTTATACATTTGATATATTTTATTTCAACCTCATTTCCCAGACTGTATTCCTGATTCAATTATCTAAAACAGCACCACAAACCCAGAAAGAGATCATCCCCAAATGGCATATTGCCATCATTCAAATGCCTTCTAAACTGTCAACTTTTCAACTTTTTCCTTAAATTCTTCTCTAATTACTCTACTTTTTCTCAGTGAAACTTTGCTTATTTATACCTCTGTGGTCTTGCTCACTTATTAACCACTTTCATCTACCCAGTCCCCTTATTCTTCAAAGTCCTTCATCCTCTATACAATCATACTATAGAATACATTGATTTATCCTCTCTGACCTTTGATTGTATGGTCTTTACTGTATACTTAACAATTATTAAATGAGGCTATTTACTAATTTTGAATCTTAATTTCTTCAATAACAAGAAAATAACAATACTTGTCCTGCTTATTTTAGTTGGTTTAGATGAACTACGCAAAATGATTCGGATGAAAATAATGACCATGTAAGTAGAGAAAAACCTTCCAAACCAAACTAGTTGAAATAAATAACTTAAAAATACTGCAAGCTTTTTCATAACAGTCAGTGTACTGTGAATCATTTGTTTATTTTTTCAGGTTTTATAAAAAATCCTCTCATTTTTAAAATTTATAACTCATTTCAGTCAACTCCATTTGCTCTATACAATCTACAATAGTATATTACTGAAAACAACCGAAATGTCAATTAAGGAAGCTAGTTAAATGAACTATACAATACACATAACAGAATCCTAGGCACTCATTTAAAATGGTACAGAGATCTGTTTATTGCACAAAGATGTTCATGGTAAACTGTCATGTGGGGAAAAAAGCAGACTGCAAAATGGTATGTATAGTATAATTCTACTCAAAAATAAAAATGCTTTGAAACAATGTGAAAATACATGTTAAATGGTAAATCTGTTATTAATATATCTTGGAGAATCATACTATGTGTGTTCATTTATTCATTCAATAGATTCCTACACACTGTGTCAGTTATTGTGCTAAGTATTAGGGAGCAAAAACAAAAATAATCCTTCTATTCTCAAGGATGTTATAGAAATGAGAGGAGACAAGCATCAAAATAACCTAGAAATAAATGCGACTATTAAGAATAAAGTTTATAAATAAGTATTATGAAGGAGAAGTATCTAGTGCTGTAAGTATGCACAACTGGGAAAATGACAATGTTTTTATATTCTATAATGTTTCTAAGAATAAGGAACAGGTTTAAATAATTGAAAATAAATTCAAAATTTACAAGGCAGAAAGAGGGCTCCCCTGATGGCTCAGTGGTAAACAATCCACTTGCCAGTAGAGGAGACACAGGTTCAATCCCTGGGCTGGGAAGATTCCACATATTGCGGAGCAACTAAGCCTGTGCACCACAACTATTGAGCCCGTGTGCCCGAGAGCCTGTACTCTGTAACTAGAGAAGCCAGTGCAGTGAGAAGTCAGTGCATTGCCACTAGAGAGTAGCCTCCGCTTGCTGCAACTAGAGAAAAGCCTGCACGACAATAAAGACCCAGCACAGCCACACGTAAACAAATTAAAAACAAAATTATATTTTAAAAAAGCAGAAAGAAAAGTCTAATTCTGAAAATAGACTAAAATGTTTATGGGTCACAAAACTGCCTCAGTGCACTTAAATTAGCAAATCATTTTCACTCAATTTGTCTTTGTGCCTTCTACTAAAAATCATCTGCCGTTACAACAAGGTTTTACTGACCTGAGAGTCCACCAAAATTTCAGGTACATGTAATCAACAGAAAATGGACCAGGTTGACTACATAAATCCAGACCAACCACATTTAGTCCACCCTAAGTAGAGGTTCATAAATCAGCCATGGATGACACAGCTTATACCAAAGCATATTCTACAGCAAGGGTCCCCAATCCCCGGGCCTCAGATTGGAACTGATGCAGGGACTGGTACTGGGTCTCGGCTTGGTAGGAACTAGGCTGTACAGCGAGTGCCAAGTGAGCAAAGCTTCCTCTGCCACTGCATCCCCTCCCCGGATTACCACGTGACCCATCACCCTCCCCAGGTAACTGCCACCCTTGTCCATGGAATAAGTGTCTTCCCTGGTGCCAAAAAAGCTTGGGGACTGCTGTTCTACAGAATATTACTACTTGAAAAAAAGTTCTGCATTCAAGAAAACTTGAAAAATACGTTAAAGAAAACTAAACAGTTTTCTTCAAGATTTTCTGGAGTCCTTAATACACCAGCTTAGAATCATATATGTGCAATTCTGAAGTCCAAAAGTTTCTGAAAACTAAAATTTTAAAAACAACTTATATCAAAACATGATAAGGTGTTATGAGGTTTTTATAGTCTTCATCTGATTTAGACTATCCATACAGTTTCCTGTAGAAATTATACATTTGATTACAGGGGCTGCCCTAAGGTCCACTGGGGATGTTATTTAATAAACATTACATGCATCAGCATACTCTTTCTAAAATCTGAAAATTTCTGAAATATCTGGTACAAAGTTTTGCAAGCTGCATTGTGGACCTGTATTAATGCAAAATGTGAATCTATAAGAGGAATAGTTCCCAAACCTATGACCATGAGGCTCACTTTTAAAGAGTAAGAAAGAAAACACTGGATTAGGATATGTCTAACTTTAGGCCCTGAAGTTGAACATCTAATAAAAAAAAAAAAGCTCAGGGCAAAGTATCAGAAAGACTAGTATACAGAATGATGTAAAACAAATGTTTTGTTGTTATGTCATTTTATGTAATACTGTTATGACAGTAAGAAGTTTAGTGTCCAATGAAGAAAAATAATTGGTCTATGCTTACTCAGTACTAACAAGGGAAAGGAAAAGTGTATTAGCCAGATCCTAGTATTTTTGTCATGGAAAACTGACTTTCTAAAATTTGCTCTGAAGAAAAAAAGAGAAAGTATATAGGCAAGTGCATTATTTTCTTCTACTTCATGCTGAAAACCTTTTCTTCCCAACAACAGGCCCTGAAAGCACGCACAAGTACTCACTGAATTTGCTTTCGAGTCTTTTCACATATTTGTCTAGAACTGGACATGCAACTCCCACAAATTTTATATCTGATCTACACATACTCCGAACTTTCATTTAAAAAATGTAGCAACACTTTATGTGTTTACAATATAAACTCCTTTTAATTCAATCCTCAGGAGCTAATGTTTTTCTTCTGCAACTGGTAAGTCTGTATAGGAGCTACCATCAATATCTATTCTATAAACCATCATAAATAAGTCATAATTACATCTGAACACATGAACAGTAGGTCATAAATGAATACTTAAAAGGTTTTAGGTGACAATGGTATTAATAAAACTACATACTTTAGAATTGAAAAAAGTTTTTAAATTTAAAAATATTACTATTTTAGAGGCTAACATTTCAAAGAGAACTTTGCAAATCAGTCAAAATAAATTTATATAGCCCAATGGATTTCTTGTAAAATTTAATGGATTTATTGCTGAGAGTTACCTTAAAAATAAACTGTACCTTTTTATCATATAGATCATTGTGGATCACTCTGCAATTTTTAGTTCAACAAATTAAGCCTGTTCTTGATGATAAATTTTATACTATTTCTTTATCAATTATATATTACATATACATTTTAAAATATTTAATTGTATTTAATGATTTAAACAACTAAGGTATAACAGCAACTATATCAACTAAACAAAGTTCACTTCCCTCATTTGCCAACTCATTAAGTTATTGTCAAATCTTAATTATCTTTGAAACTGAGGGAAAGAGTAAAAAACAAACCCACAAATGATGATAAACCACAACTTGTTTCAGTAAAACATTCAAGCTTTTCCCAATCAGGCAATATTTTCTTAGGGTTAATTAAAAGAAGCTTTTACCTCATCCATCCTATTGGTAACTGAGACAGAAATTGATTAAATGGCAAACAATAGGAAAAGCAAAAGCACCTGAGTAGTTTAAAATGCAGTGCAATCACTCACTGAAAACTTTATTCGTAAGATTTTCTTGTTGTTAACGTTCACATATGCTTGTGACAAATACAGTGAGTACTTAAATTTGGTGTAAAACAAACTTACAAATCCTTAAAACAAATAAGCTTCATAAGTTATTAAAGTAAAGTAGTTGCTCAGTCGTGTCCGACTCTTTGTGACCCCATGTACTGTAGGCTACCAGGCTCCTCTGTCCATGGAATTTCCCAGGCAAGAGTACTGGAGTGGGTTGCTTTTTCCTTCTCCAGGGGCTCTTCCTGACCCAGAGATCAAACCTGGGTCTCCAGCATTGAAGGCGGACACTTTACTATCTGAGCCACCAGGGAAGCCCATAAGTTATTAAGTTGATGTAATTTTTTCCTTATAGACAACATTTTTTTCTGGATATGAAAATATATACTAAAAGAACTTTCCAGAGTGCTAAAAATATATAGTGTGGGAAAAAACTAGGACCCAGAAAGATAACCTAACTTGCCTTGGTTTAAGAAGCTAGTTTGCTATGAACTTTAGTTCTAGGAACGCTAGCTCCTGACATCAGTGCTTTGTCCATTGCATGGAACTGCCCTTAAGCTGGGGGAAAAAAGACAGTTCTTAAAAAGGATGGCAAGGATCACTTATGGAGAAACTGGTCCAGAGAATGTTCAAAGATTTTCAACTGAGAATTAAATTCAAATGTATTACATCGGTATTTTTTTGTTGCTAGTATGTAAAACCTCTTCTGCTCTGGGTTTTAATTATTGGGACTAATATAAAACTTGACATTCACACACACACACACACACACAATATATATATTTCATTCTGTCAATCAGAGCCTTCCACAATGCCTAACTGAAAGAACTACTTGAAGTATGCTAAAATGTAATTGTTGCCCATTTGTGTCAGCTTACCAGATTTGTGCTTCTTGTGTTTTGCTTTCTTTTTGATGATCAGTAACTTATTCTGGATCTCAGGTTTGTAAGACTTGAATGCAAGGGAATGAAGACTTTCGCGCTTTCTCTGTAAGTTTTCATTCAGAATATCTTTCAATTTCTTTTTTTTCTTTTTCTTCTTTTTTGCCCTCATTTTAGTTAGTTTGAGTTTCTTGTGGCTCTGCAGTGACTGTTCTAATAGAATATCCCTTACAACTTTGTGGCAGTTAATGTCTGGATGATCACTGTGGCTTCCATTTACATGTATCTGGCAAGATTTCAGAGCATTTTCTTTTAACGGACTGGGTTCAAGCTTTACTCTGGAAGCTTCACCATATTTTTCCCGATTTTCTATAAACCTTATTTCACCTGGACTGAGAGGCCCTCCAAAGCTAGTAACTTCCCCTGGACTTCCTGGTTTCTCTAAATTTTCTTTACAACAATCAGTTATATTCACTTCACAGGGCCCACGAATTCTAATTTCACAGTTAGACTTCACTTCTGTTTCAACAGAGATGTCATGATTATCTAAGTTCGTTTTAGTAGAGCAGCAGGTTGGATCAAAATTAATTTCCTGCTCTTTTCTGAAGGCAGAGGACAGGCCTTCTCTACTACACCTATGCTCTCCATTACTTGCACTAACATAGTCACACTTCAATTTCTCCAGTTTAATCCGAGGTACTCTTTGTATTTTAATGGGTGGAATTGGAAACTCTGGGGCCTGAAAAGGTCTTTGTTTGTAAATCCGTACATCTGCACCACAGAACTGTGGAAAATGTACATAAGCATTCTCCAAATAATCATAACCAAGAATAACTTCCCTGCATTCATGAATAGGTTGCCCAAGTACAGCATCTTGAACTTCCTTTTGTGTTTCATACACAAAGTCACAAAGACCCTTAAGTATCCACACTTTTTGGTAGAAAGGTAGCTCATGAAAAGGTTTTTCTTCCAATGGATTAACTTCTCCAAGAACTTTAAAAAACTGAGGACACAACCCAAGTTTTTCAGCACAGTTGTCAGGATTTTCTGTCTGCCCTACAGCTGTGTACCACTGCTGCACTTTCTGTCTCAGTGCTGCTTCCCAGGTCCTATAAGGCAAAGTAGGTCTTCGATGTAAGGTAGGTCTGCGATGGGGAGGACTTAATAGAGAAGTCATTATTTTAGATAGAAAAGCATTACATTGAGGCATCAGAAGACAACGTTCCAATTCGTAAAAGACTATTTCTGGCAAATTTAAAATTTGCTGGGCTAAACAAAGGAAATGACCAATAGCTGGAATTTCCCACATGGTCTCCATACAAGTTGGAGCTGCTTGAGCTAGAAGTTTTCTTTCCCATTCTTCTATTTCCTTTTGATTAGCTTCTTCAGCTTCTTTTCTTTCCTGCTCCCGAAGCCTAAAAAAATTTAACAAATTATATTATTACTATTTAAAATAGAGGATACCATAAAATACTGAATTTTAAATGTCATATTTATCTTCAGACAACAAGGCTTTCCAGTTTAGATGTACTTCTATTTTTTCTTTTTTTTTTTCAGATGAAAAAATACACATACAACTTGATACTGAGTTTTATGGATGGAGGATTATCACTGACATTGCCACTCAAAAGTAAAATTCAAATCACAAGTCCATCAACTTCAAAATAAACAGAAAAAAAATTTTAACTGTTTACTAAACAAAAGCACAATGGCAACCCACTTCAGTACTCTTGCCTAGAAAATCCCATGGACGGAGGAGCATGGTAGGCTGCAGTCGATGGAGTAGCAAAGAGTCGGACACGACTGAGCGACTTCACTTTCACGCACTGGAGAAGGAAATGGCAACCCACTCCAGTGTTCTTGCCTGGAGAATCCCAGGGATAGCAGAGCCTGGTGGGCTGCCATCTATGGGGTTGCGCAGAGTCGGACACGACTGAAGTGACTTAGCAGCAAACAAAAGCATAGTTTAATGTTTTCTAGAAGCAATATGATGTCATATAAGAGCTATAAAGATGTTTACATCCTTTAATCCCATAATTCCATGCCCAAAGAGTTATACGAGGAAGATAATTCAATAGAAGCAAAAGTTACATGTCTGTCAGTGTTAACTGGAGTTCTATATAAAAAAAAGAACTGTAAAGAAGTTGTATTACATAGCTGGAAAATAAGCTGGCTATGTTATATAGCCTTTAAATTAAAATTATGAATATCATCTATAAACACAAAAAAATACCGAACACAGCACTTAACAAACAATATCAATAATAAATATATGCACATACTAAATAAGGAAATGACAATATTCCAAACATAAATGGCTCCTAGGTCAGTGAGATTATGGGTATTTTTTTCCCCTTAAAAATTTCCTCATGTTGAAACTGTAAAAACAAACAATTTTTCTTTATGGGCACTGCTTTAAATTTTCTTAAATAAAAAATTAGATAAAAAGACAGAAGGCTTGTGATTTTGCATTAGGCAATATGTATTTAGATATGGCACCAAAAGCACAGTGACAAAAGGAAAAATGATGAAGTGGACATCATCAAAACTAAAGCTTTTTGTGCTTTTAAAGGACATCAAGTGAAAAGACAATGAAAGAATGAGAGAAAATTTTTTCAAAAGCATGTATCTAGTAAGAGATCTGTAACTAGAAAATGAAAGAACACATATAATAATAAAAAAGGATAAAATAGCCCAACTAAAAATGGACAAAGGATAATTTCTCCAACGAAGACATACAAATGAATAATAAGCAAATAAAAAGATGCTCAACACCATTATGCATCAAGAAATATAAATCAAAAACCAAAATAGGATACCAATTCATGCCTACTAAGATGACTATTGTAAGAGAGATAATAACAATTATTGGTGAGAAATGTGGAGAAACTGGAAACCTCACACACTGTAAAGGGTACAGATGCTTTGGAAGGCAGTCTAACAGTTCCTCAAAAAGTTAAACATGTGACCCAGGAATCCTACTCCTTGGTACATGTCCAAGAGAAATGAAAATATCAAAAACCTGTACATGAATGATCATAGTAGAATTACTCAAAATGGCCAAAGAGTAGAAACATGAAATGTCCATCAACTGTCCAATGGATTAATAAGAAGTGGCATATCCATACAATGCAATACTATTTAGCAATAAAAATTGTACAGTGCTGATACATGTTACAATATGAACTCTGAAACATAATACTACATGAAAGAAGTCACCCACAAAATATCACATATTGTATAATTCCACTTATATAAAATGTCCAGAAATGTACGGAGACAGAATGTAGATCAAAGGTTTCCTATGATTGGAAAGGTGTGGAAAATGATAAGTATATTAATAGTCTTTCTGTCTTAGATGACAAAATGTTCTAAAATTGACTGCAATGATGTGTGTACAACTCTGTGAATATACAAAAAACAAAATAATTTTATATTTAAATACATAAATCCTATGGTGTGTGATACAATAAATCTGTATTTAAAAAAACTGGCACATATAAGGTTTTAGGAGAGACATTAGAATATGACAACAAAGGGGGGAAAATGTAATAACTTCTCTTATTTCTGAATTTTCAAGAGTGAACTCTTCCTCTAGAATAGATACATAAAGATGTGACTAATTCATGAACTCTAAATGAACACTGAGGTATAATGTCTGACATTGGCTATTTTTCTGTACTATCATATTTTAATCTGTTAAAACACAGTAAGAACACTATTTTAGCAGTATTGGGACTTTTCATTTTATCAAAAAAGCCTACTTTTATGTTTCCGGCTGAGAGGTCACACTATAACTACCTTGCTATTACTGATAAAACAAATTATCTGATCAAGTAGTCTGGTTCATTAAAGAAGTTAATAGAGAAACATATAAAATGTGTGATTTGGCATTTAAGTATATTAATTACAACTAAATATCCAAACAATGTTAGACATTTTAGCAAAAATAATTTTTTCTTCAAAAGTGCTTATGGTTTTGAGGAGTTTCAGTTTTTCATTGAATGGGGGTGGTGGTGGGATGGTAGAATTTGGCTTCCCTAGTACAAAGCTGAGATTCCAAAAGCCCACAGAATTAGCAGAAAGGTGTACTAGCAATAATAGTCCCTTCTTCTGGCCCCAACTAAAGGCCTGAAAGGAAAACTGTCTTCACAGCAGGAGTGGTGGATGGAAAAAAATAAAATCTCTTCTAAGAATTTGTAACTGTAAGCTGACTAATGTGGATTTATTGCCCACATTCACATTTCCTGGGTGCTCAGAAAAGTTTAACGTAGTTTCATGTCAAAACGTAGTTTTATGACTTGAACAGAAAAAAATTAAATCTCTAAGGCAATGAACTTTTAATTGGATCTTAAGGAACTCCCACACGGATACAATGACAGGAACGAGTTAAAAAAAAAAAACAACCCAAAATATAAAAGGAAAGAAGTTATTGTGAGGCTCAGGAAAAAAAGTATGACTTCTAAAAAAACTGTACAGATATGGGAAATTTAGGAGGTGGAAAATAGGTCTGGTGAAAAGAAACTGAAAACATGGGTAAAGAGGAGATTATTTTAAAATGGCAATATACTACGAAAAAGAACTGAAGAAAATGAGTAAATATGGAAACTAAGAACTTAAAAGATTTACAGTTAACTCAACAGAAATCATGGAAGCCAGAAGACAATGGAATATCTTTAATGTACTTAAAAAATAACTATCAATGTAAATTTCCATTCAGAGCAAAAGTATCTTTCAAAAATGAAAACAAAAATAAAGATATTTTCAAACAAAAATGTCATATTTGTGATGAACAGAACCTCAGCTAAAGGAAATGCTAAAGGATTTACCTCAAGTGGAAGAAAGGTCAGTAATACTGGACTGATCATTAGAGATGGGAAAAGAGTGAGAAATTAGAAATATATAGGTTAATCTATACAGATAGGGCATAAAATGATAAAAGTGCTTTGTGGAGTTTAAAAAGAAGACAAGATATAATTAAAAAATATTATAACAATAGCAAATAAGCTGTGTGAGAGATGATTAAATTTAACAGTGTTTCAAGCTCCTTGTATTAATCAGGAAGATGGTAAAAATACTGATTAGGCTTTAATAAGTTAACGAGGCATGTGAAAGTTGAAGGTAGGGACTAAAGTAACAGACTTTAAACATACAAATTAGTAGAACCAGAAATATGGAAGGAAAAACAGATAGCAATGAAAACTGGTGGGATGTATGTTAACTAAAGCAGTACTTAGAAGGACATTTATAAGTAAGAATGTATATTTAGAAAAGAAGGAAAGTTGACAATAAAATATTCATATTCATTAAAAGAAAAGAAAAAACTAGAAAAAAACCCAGCAAATCAAAAGTCCCAAAGTTGAAAGGAAATAGCAGAAATTAATGAGATATGAAACAAATAGAAAAATAATTAAATTCAAATGTTTGTTCTACAAAAATGTTATTAAAATTAACAAACACCTGATAAGACTGATGAGGAAAACAAAACATACACACAAAAAACCAATACCAGAAATGAAAATGATGAAAATAAGTTTATAGATTCTATAATTTAATACTATAGATTCTACAGATATAGATACTACAATGTTTAGCATAAGAAATTTTATGCCAAGAGACAATTTTAATGAATAAGCAAGTTTTCTGAAGAACACAAATTAACAAAACTGACACAAGAACGAAAATCTGAATAAACCTGTATTTACTGAAGAAACTATACACTTCAAAATCTTCTCTACATAGAAAAACTGGGGTCCTGGAGCCTTCACAAGAATTCATCTCAAAAATTTCAGTTAATGAAACAAAATATAAAATGGGCATGTTAAAGAAGTAAAAGAGGGAATTAAAAATAATGAATAATAAGAATTTATCAGAATGATTCAGAAAGATTTGTTTTAAAAAGGAACTTCTAAAAATAAGAAAATACAAACACAAAAATAAAACACAAAAAATAAAAGTCTAACAATCAACTGGAGTGCTAGAAAATAAGAATACAGAAGTGGGGGAGGAGTGTGGTGATGGCAGCAAAATTCGAAGAGATAATGGCTAAGAATTTCCTAGAAATAATGAAGAACACAAACCCCCAATTCAAAAGGCCCTAGAAAATAAATTAAGAGAACCACCCTTGGGCATACCATAATAAAGCAATAAAACATCAAAGGAAAAAAAAAANCTGACATTGGCTATTTTTCTGTACTATCATATTTTAATCTGTTAAAACACAGTAAGAACACTATTTTAGCAGTATTGGGACTTTTCATTTTATCAAAAAAGCCTACTTTTATGTTTCCGGCTGAGAGGTCACACTATAACTACCTTGCTATTACTGATAAAACAAATTATCTGATCAAGTAGTCTGGTTCATTAAAGAAGTTAATAGAGAAACATATAAAATGTGTGATTTGGCATTTAAGTATATTAATTACAACTAAATATCCAAACAATGTTAGACATTTTAGCAAAAATAATTTTTTCTTCAAAAGTGCTTATGGTTTTGAGGAGTTTCAGTTTTTCATTGAATGGGGGTGGTGGTGGGATGGTAGAATTTGGCTTCCCTAGTACAAAGCTGAGATTCCAAAAGCCCACAGAATTAGCAGAAAGGTGTACTAGCAATAATAGTCCCTTCTTCTGGCCCCAACTAAAGGCCTGAAAGGAAAACTGTCTTCACAGCAGGAGTGGTGGATGGAAAAAAATAAAATCTCTTCTAAGAATTTGTAACTGTAAGCTGACTAATGTGGATTTATTGCCCACATTCACATTTCCTGGGTGCTCAGAAAAGTTTAACGTAGTTTCATGTCAAAACGTAGTTTTATGACTTGAACAGAAAAAAATTAAATCTCTAAGGCAATGAACTTTTAATTGGATCTTAAGGAACTCCCACACGGATACAATGACAGGAACGAGTTAAAAAAAAAAAACAACCCAAAATATAAAAGGAAAGAAGTTATTGTGAGGCTCAGGAAAAAAAGTATGACTTCTAAAAAAACTGTACAGATATGGGAAATTTAGGAGGTGGAAAATAGGTCTGGTGAAAAGAAACTGAAAACATGGGTAAAGAGGAGATTATTTTAAAATGGCAATATACTACGAAAAAGAACTGAAGAAAATGAGTAAATATGGAAACTAAGAACTTAAAAGATTTACAGTTAACTCAACAGAAATCATGGAAGCCAGAAGACAATGGAATATCTTTAATGTACTTAAAAAATAACTATCAATGTAAATTTCCATTCAGAGCAAAAGTATCTTTCAAAAATGAAAACAAAAATAAAGATATTTTCAAACAAAAATGTCATATTTGTGATGAACAGAACCTCAGCTAAAGGAAATGCTAAAGGATTTACCTCAAGTGGAAGAAAGGTCAGTAATACTGGACTGATCATTAGAGATGGGAAAAGAGTGAGAAATTAGAAATATATAGGTTAATCTATACAGATAGGGCATAAAATGATAAAAGTGCTTTGTGGAGTTTAAAAAGAAGACAAGATATAATTAAAAAATATTATAACAATAGCAAATAAGCTGTGTGAGAGATGATTAAATTTAACAGTGTTTCAAGCTCCTTGTATTAATCAGGAAGATGGTAAAAATACTGATTAGGCTTTAATAAGTTAACGAGGCATGTGAAAGTTGAAGGTAGGGACTAAAGTAACAGACTTTAAACATACAAATTAGTAGAACCAGAAATATGGAAGGAAAAACAGATAGCAATGAAAACTGGTGGGATGTATGTTAACTAAAGCAGTACTTAGAAGGACATTTATAAGTAAGAATGTATATTTAGAAAAGAAGGAAAGTTGACAATAAAATATTCATATTCATTAAAAGAAAAGAAAAAACTAGAAAAAAACCCAGCAAATCAAAAGTCCCAAAGTTGAAAGGAAATAGCAGAAATTAATGAGATATGAAACAAATAGAAAAATAATTAAATTCAAATGTTTGTTCTACAAAAATGTTATTAAAATTAACAAACACCTGATAAGACTGATGAGGAAAACAAAACATACACACAAAAAACCAATACCAGAAATGAAAATGATGAAAATAAGTTTATAGATTCTATAATTTAATACTATAGATTCTACAGATATAGATACTACAATGTTTAGCATAAGAAATTTTATGCCAAGAGACAATTTTAATGAATAAGCAAGTTTTCTGAAGAACACAAATTAACAAAACTGACACAAGAACGAAAATCTGAATAAACCTGTATTTACTGAAGAAACTATACACTTCAAAATCTTCTCTACATAGAAAAACTGGGGTCCTGGAGCCTTCACAAGAATTCATCTCAAAAATTTCAGTTAATGAAACAAAATATAAAATGGGCATGTTAAAGAAGTAAAAGAGGGAATTAAAAATAATGAATAATAAGAATTTATCAGAATGATTCAGAAAGATTTGTTTTAAAAAGGAACTTCTAAAAATAAGAAAATACAAACACAAAAATAAAACACAAAAAATAAAAGTCTAACAATCAACTGGAGTGCTAGAAAATAAGAATACAGAAGTGGGGGAGGAGTGTGGTGATGGCAGCAAAATTCGAAGAGATAATGGCTAAGAATTTCCTAGAAATAATGAAGAACACAAACCCCCAATTCAAAAGGCCCTAGAAAATAAATTAAGAGAACCACCCTTGGGCATACCATAATAAAGCAATAAAACATCAAAGGAAAAAAAAAATCTTGCAGGCAGTCAGAAGAGAAAAAAAACAGATTACCTATACAAAAATGACAAAAAGATTGAGAGATTTCTCAATAGCAACAAAATAAATGTAAAACAATAACTATCATTCATGGATAAGGACAAATTAAAGTTATTTTCATTTAGATAAAAATCAGAACTCATTCTAAAGTAAAAACTTCTAAAACATCTGTTTCCACCTGACGAAGTAACAAGGAGTCAAATTTACTTTCCTACCTGAACCAATCATAAAAATCCTGACAAGATACATAAAACAATGGTTTGTAAGAATTTAAGTATCAAGCAAAGGACAGTGATCTCAGAGAGATGGGAAACAGAAGGTGGGAACAAAAACTACTGCAGTTTGTTGCTTTCAAAGAATTTTCAGGCCATGATGCAGGAAGGGAAACCCAAATAAGAGTCTAGCAGACTCCACGAGATGAGAAGCCAAGAGTCCAGAGATACCAAGGCAGCAGAGTCTACAAGAGATAAAACTCAAGAAGAAAGAGCTGCATAAAATGAGAACAGCAAATTTTTACAGAGTCCTCCTCAACTTCAGAGCAATGACTAGTGTGTGCATGCAAGGTAATAATCCAAAACTAGGTGAGGGAAAAATACCCAAAGATTAGAAAATAAAGTGTTTATTCCCACAAGCCACACTGGAAAAATTCAAAGGACGTTAGACAGCATCCTTTGCACAGTTTTGCACAGGTAGTAGAGAACAATTAGCCCTAGATGGAGTATTGCTCTGAACTCAAGTAACAAATCATAAAAGATCCAAAATGACCAAACTGTTTCAAAATAATTACCAGCGTTTCAGAAAAAAAGCTCTAGAAGACCTATAGAAATATAAACATATCTGGCACCCTCCAAGATAAAACTCACAATGTTTGGCATCCAAACTAAAAGTACTAGGCATACAACAAAGTACAAATACACGATCCATAATGAGATAAATGATCAATCAAAACAGACCCATAAATGAAACAAATGGCAGGATTAGCAAAAAAGGTCATTAAAGTAGTAACTGAAACTGTAATCCACAGTCAAAAAGTTAGGTAGAGACATTAAAAAATTAAGTAGTGACATAGAAGATATAAAACAGATTCAAGTTAAACTTTTAGAGATGAAAACTACAATATCTGAGATGAAAATATACTGAATGGGACTAATGGCAAATTAGACATGGCAGAAGAAAAGATCAGTGAACTTGAAGACAGTAATAGAAACTATCTAAATTTAAAGATTAAGAGAAAATACTTCTACAGTATATACTTCAGGAAAAAGATGATAATAGGAGTTCTAAGATGAAAGAATGATTGAAAAACAAATCAACTGTGAACCATGCAGGTAAATAACATTATTACAAAAACCAGTAACAATAATGTCTAGTTTGGGGTAAAAAATGAGATACAGCTGAATTATTAATCAATAATACATAAGACAGATGAGGCAGAAAAGATCCATATTAATAGAAAAAGAGCATATAACTTGCAAATAAGCAGAAATACTTATAAATGAAATAAATCTTCATTTCCACAGATGGATGTCAATAGATAATGCCAAGCTAAAAAATCAAGAACTATTAATAGCAACATAAGCATATATTAAGAAATATGGAAATAATTATAGAAAAATTACCTAAAAAGTTAAAGGTAGATATCTCTGAGTCATGAATTTGAAGATGAGCTGAAGTAAGGGTTGCTGTCTTTCATTAAAAGCTTCAGTAGTACTATGTGGCTTTTAAACTATACAGCCAATGAAATGTAAAAAAAATTTCATAAATCACCTTTTTAAAAGCTAAAAAATATTAGTCAGGAGCTATAAAAGAGCCGAAATGAAAAAGATTTATAGATACTGTATATCTTACCATGTTAGATTTATGTATATTTTGTATCTTAACATGAAACTGAGTTCCTCTACAGTTAATATATACTGAGAAGAGTAATCATTTATTCAAAGTTCTGTTAAGTAAAGAAAAGGTTTTCAATTTATTTCTCATGAAATGTAACTCAAGAGTCTAAAGGTTTGGTATAGGAAATTGTATCTGTTCGAATATCAACTATCAAAAAGTGCATTTAGTGTACTTGGCACTGAAACTGATTTTGGTTAACCATGTCACAAACAATTATGCTCTGTTTTTGCATAGGTGAAAGAGTAGCAACTAGTACTCAGGGAAGAAAATGAAACAAGGAGTTGGAGTAGACAAAACACTTTTATGGACTTGTTTTTGCCTAAAACAGTGTTAGTAACCTTTGGCCAATAAAGCCTAGAGATATGGCAATTTCAGATACTACTCAACTTACAGATGGGGACATTAAGGATATAGAAGGACAATGAGATAATTTCCTTAGGCTTACATAGTGTATTAGTGTAAGAATCAGCAATATAAATAGTCTGCCATTGGTAGGTTAAAGTTAGCACCAACTGGCTTACTCTGGGAAGAAGAAAATTTAGGCAGTAATTCATGCATTCTGCAGGATCAGGTACCTGGAAAGGCCATGACATAGTAGTGTTATGATGCAGCCAAATATGGACATTGCCTGAAGTTATTCAAGGGCTGCTTCATGCTTATGTTCCCTACGAACTAAACCTTTTAGGAAACAATGACGGATTCTAAATTCAAACCATGAGTACTGAAGAGATAGGAGGAAGAGAAAGTCTGGTCTGGTACAGGCCAGCGTAATATGGAATAATCCTTTAGAATAACTATCCTGTCTTCAGTAGTGTGGTACATATGGAATGGGAGCTTGCCAAAGATCTCTAGAGTCAATATCTATAATATGCCAATGAAAGAAAAAAAAAAACCACTTAAAATATAAGTAAAACATTTAAAAAACACTATATTAAAAAATGCTGAAGCAAACCAGTGTGGTCACAAGGACAGATTAGAAAAAACAGCCTTCAAAGTTATTCTCAATTTAAAAAATTGTTCTGAGGTGTTATACTAAAACCAGATACAGTGCTACATGTTTCTAAAATGTTAGCTCAAAAAGTAAGCCTTCGGTATTTGGGTGATGCTATAAGACTGCCTGAGGATAGTTATAAAAACCACATTCACTAATGGGAAAAAGGAAAAGTTAAAGACAGTAGATCCTAATAGTTTTCATCACAAGGAGAATTTTCATCTTTTCATTACATCCATATGAGATGATCGATATAATTAAACCTACTTTGGTAATCATTTATGTAAATCAGACCATCATGTTGTATATCTTAAACTTATACAGTGATATATATCAATCATTTCTCAATAAAACTGTAAATAAAGGTAAACACTACAAAATAAACAAAAAATATTTTTTTCCTGGACAAGTTCTTGATTGTTCCTTACTGGCTTAGAGAACATTAATCTGTTACTATGTGAAATACTAATAGAAGCTGTGCCTAAGGTTATTTTGATCATATATAACTTGGCAGGAACATCACTCATGAGTAAATAGCTTTACAAAAAAGTTGTTATATGTTTTAAAGTATCTTAACTTTAGTAGTTTTATAAATTTTATCTAATGCCTATCATGTATAAGAATACAAAGAGGTCAAAGTATGGGCCACACACTTTACAATCTAGTAAGAAACATATACAGGAGCTGTAATGCAAAATAACCCATTAACTGAAAAACCATAACAACACAATGTTTAAGCTGGTTGAATGAAAAAGGAAAGCAAGACATTAATTTACATTTTAAATATAAAATATTATATTTTAGGAAAAGCAATCATTGATATTGTTTAGTCAAGCTTTTTACTTAGCTACAAACAAAAGAATCTCTTCCAGCTAAGTAGAAAAGGAATTAAGCTCTGTTAAGGGTTTGTTGTTATGAACCAAACTTAACAGATATGAACTGCAACTATACTCTGACAACTTCTCCAGGAAAAATTAGACTGCCACTGTTATTTGGTACTTCTATACTAGGAACCTAGAACAACTAGAAGCTCCCACCACCACCTCTGTCAAAAGATAAACTTCCTTGCGTAAGACTGCCACCTCATGTTGGTCCCAAGCAATTTCAAGTTGGAAGAGTATGTCTGGTCATGGACCTTCTTACCTTAGTTGTGAGTGGGTATGAGAATACAGATTTCCTGGCAACTGCTTTGCGAAGTTAGGAAGGCAGGAGGAGAAGGGGATGACAGAGGATGAGATGGCTGGATGACATCACCAACTCGATGGACATGAGTTTTAGCAAGCTCTGGGAGTTGGTGACAGACAAGAGAGCCTGGTGTGCTACAGTCCATAGGGTTGCAGAGTTGGACACAACTGAGCGACTGAACTGTGCTGAACTGCTTTGTTAAGTTAGGGCTTATAACATGAAAAATTACCAAAATGTAGGGCAACTGTTCAAAAATGTGGGGTGGTCACAAATGACAAATGTCTACTTCAATAAGTCATTGTTACTTTAGGTTATTAAGAATTTGAAAAGAAATCAAATGTAAGTCATAATTTCTAAATCACAAAAATGCAGAAAATATTTTTACTTTTAACTTCAGCAATTTCCAGATCCATAAAATACCAATAAGTTTATACAACTTACATGCACACTACTTCTGATAATCCAAATCATTTTGCAAAGAAAAGAATGGTGCAGTGGTACAATATTTAACATGGCTATTTGATTAAAACTGCTACCTAATACTGTAATATTTCGGTTATTAATTGAAATTTACTTGAGGAAAGCTAGCTTTCAATTTTGACAAATTTTTAAAAACACTTATCTAAAATGTATTACATACATTCCAGCTTAATAAACAAGGAACACAAAATGTAGTTTAATCTTTTCTTAATGATTCAACGTCATCATTATTAACAAAATGGAGTGGTCATGAGTAGCTTAGACTATTCCAGCAACTACACATTAATCAGCCCTTTCATTCCATTTTCGTCTTTGACTTATAGTGCTCCTGTTTTCTAAATCAACATTGCCTCTCTACACTAATCAGCTCCAAGACTGGCTGCTACCCTATTAGCATTTACCTGGAGAAGGCCAGACTCCTAACCCCTCAGGTTCAGTTCAGTTGCTCAGTCATGTCCGACTTTGCGACCCCATGGACTGCAGCACACCAGCCTTTCCTGTCCATCACCAACACTTACTCAATGTTTATTTCTCTCTGTTAAATACATATCATCTGCCATCTCCTTTGTATTAGTTTCCAATGCATCTAGGTAAATAAAGATAATAGTATAGGAATGTCAGAATTTTTGTAATCTGATCTAAGAAACCACGGTTTTTATGGCCTATAATGTACAAGCAAGGGAAACTACCTACTGTATAAAAATAAAATACAGAGTAAGGACTCCCTTCCTTTAACTAAAATAGATCACAAATCAGAGACCTAACTGTTGGACTTAAAAGATTTTAAAAAATAGTTTACTTTTAGGTCTGTGTCTGCCCAGATGATCACCTAAAAATTATTAGATACCTGTCAGTTAACTGAAGTATTGCCATATTATGATA
This sequence comes from Neotragus moschatus, assembly GCA_006410615.1. NCBI lineage: Eukaryota > Metazoa > Chordata > Mammalia > Artiodactyla > Bovidae > Neotragus > Neotragus moschatus. Next base: position 1,310,047 of record SJYA01001209.1, on the reverse strand, counting down.
ATATGGACTAGAATTATTTAGCTTGCTGCCAACTTGAATTTCCAATATATCAAATAAAAAGTTGTTTAAAGCTAATGAACAGGAGGAGAACATTATTTTCCCACTTCTTATACCAGAAGTTTTAATCAAATAACAACGAAAAAGAGAAAGCTACACCCAGGTTTTTAGGCACAACTATAGTAACCTCTGCAACCTTCCCTGTCTTCCAATCTGACCTTTCTTTATGATGTTTTCAAAGTCCCTTTCAGACCAAACTTTTCAGTAGCCATATTCTCAGCTAGTCTCTGACTAACTCTCAACAGGATAATTAGACTGACAGATGGATAAAATCATGATAGCCTGCAGAATAATTGTACATAGGGAGGGAGGCTTTCTTTAGCACTCCTATGTATCAAATTACATGTTGCTGATGAAATGTCATATTTTCCTTCTGAAGACATATCATATTTTCCTTCCTTTTTTTCCCACCAAAAAATCTTGGGAAAGGCTCAAAAGATGTAAAAAAAAATAACAAAAACAAAAAACTCTGCTTATCCCACTAGTTAGGTGGCACTTTATAAATTTTAATACTTACTGCATTTTCAACTATAAAAGAAAATCATGCTTATGTTAGAAAATTTAGAAAACAAAGGTTAAAATAGAAGGTCTAACTATTCTTGATACATTTCATATGTTTTTATATAAACTCTAAATTTGGATGCACATAAAGTTAACAATCTCTTGGCACAGAAGAGAGAAAAGGGAGGCTAGCATGGCAAGGATAGGAAGAATGTGGGATAAAGGGTATAAAATGGGGTTAGAGAGACAGGATGAGGCCAAAAGCTGAAAGCAGGATCCTATAAACTATATTAGGCCATTAAAGTTCTTGTGTGTACCTGCTTTGTTTTGAGGAGGTAAAAAGTAATGCGAACAGGGAAGAGGCATGATCAAATCTGCACTGGGAAAAGTTCATTCTACTTTTTAGACATGAATCTGAGCAAATTCTGTAGACAGTGAAGGACAGGGAAGCCAGGAATGCTGCAGTCTTTGGGGTCACAAAGAGTTGGATACGACTTACCTACTAAACAACAACAAAATTCTACCTTTAATGTGAAAAACAGAACAGAATGAGGGTAAGCATGGACACTGTTTCACTAATTAAGAGAAGATTATAGTTGTCTAAGTGAGAGATTAAGGAACCGGATGGAGACAGAGAAGACAGAGGAAAGCAGATTAAAGAGAGATTTAGGAAATAAAACATCAATATTTGGGACTGAATTTTGATTTGTGTATAAGGGAAGGGAAGATGTCCTGTATGAATCTCAGATTTCTAACTTAAATAATCTAACAGATGGTGGTGCCATTCTCAAAGATAGGTAGCACTACAGTGAGATCAAGTTCTAGGAGTAAGCATTAGGCTTTCATAATTAATTTTTGATGTAATCATTTTGAAGAAGAGATCTATGGCAAATATCTTTTGTTTGCCTCCAGAACTACTCTCTACTGTATAGTTTTATCTGTATCAGTAGGCAACCTCATCCGCTAGCTTTCCTTAGGTTTAGTCAAGAGAGTCCTGGCAAAGTAGGAAAGTAGGGTAAAGTATTTATTCCCTTGGCCTCCTCTTTGTGAAGTGTTTGGTATTTGCCTAACATGCATGTGCTATACAAACAATAAGAGGGAAATAACTTGAGATGATGACTAGCTCTGTTTAATGTCCTGTTAAAATTTCATGAACAATATAAGCATAACTGTTAAGAACGCGTATATTAAGTTAATGTAAGTGGAATAAAATAGATTTTAAAGTTTTGTGGGTTGTGGCAACCCACTCCAGCACCCTTGTCTGCAGAATCCCATGGAGGGAGGAGCCTGGTAGGCTACAGTCCATGGGGTCGCAAAGAGTCGGACACGACTGAGCAACTTCACTTTCACGGTACCAGTAACTAATCCCCCTTGTTTACTAACAGCCTTATGTCTTTTTTTTTAAGACACATTTATTCAGTCATGATCAGACTATTACATGGGTACAAAAACAACAACAACAACAACAACAACAACAAACTACATTAAAACACTTTGTTGGAATGCTTTACACTTTCCACAGAAGAGAAATTAAAATCAGCTGTTATACAATTAATCACAAGTACAGTCCTCAAGTTGCATTGTGTAAAACATGTCTTCTTTGTAGCAGCTAGGCCCTGCTACCACTGTGCTTGGCTGAGTTCACAAATCTGTTGTAAGCTGTAGTTACCCTGTCACTTCTCTGGCTCTCCTCTCCTGCTAAGTTTTGTTTCCTGCCAGTAATTAAAACATTCCATCACTGCCATAGCTACTGCTACTACTGGAACCCCAAAGTGACCTTGGTTTCATGGTTTGGTGAAGTACTGGCCTCTACTGCCACAGGGGACAGAACTTCTGCCTCCAAAGTTTCCACCTTTTGTGGGTCCAAAATTTGAAGACTGATTGCTGCAATTGCCTAAATCATTGTAGCTTCCACCATCTCCAAAACTGCTTCCATCATTACCAAATCCATTATAGCCATTCTCACAGTCACGATATCCACCACCAAAGCCACCTCAACCACTAAAGCTTCCTCCATGACCAAAGTTGTTGTTCCCACCAAAGCGACCTCCACAACCACCACTGAAGTTTCCAGAACCACTTCGACCTCTTTGGTGGATGAAGCACTAGCTATCTCTTACTTAGTTAAAGCTTTTCTTACTTCACAGTTGTGGCCATTCACAGTGTGGTATTTCTGAATGACAATCTTGTCTATAGAGTTATGGTCATCAAAGGTTACAAAAGCAAAGCCTCTCTTTTCGCCACTGCCTCAGTCAGTCATGATTTCAATCACTTCAAATTTCCCATACTGTTCAAAATAATCTCTCAGGTGATGTTCTTCAGTGTCGTTAAGGTCATCAATAAAAACTTTTTTTTACAGTTAAGAGGGCACCGGGTATTTGAGAATCTTCTCTTTAAACGGTCCTCTCTGCTTCCACAATTCTTTCAACCACCTTGTGTGACCTCACACCAGGTGTGAGGCTGCATCCACCTCCTGCATAGGCATATGTGACAAACCTGCAGCCTCTGGAGTGCTTGGTGTCTGGATCCCTCATTACCACACAGTCCGTGAGTGTTTTCCATTGCTCAAAATGGCTTCTCAGACTCTCATTGGTTGTTTCAAAGCTCAGTCCTCCGATGAAGAGCTGCCACAGCTGTTTGGGCTCTTTGGGAGACTCTGACTTAGACATGACAGCAGTGGAGTAGAGAGACTTCTATGATGGTTATTGACAGCATCGTTGGGCAGAAAGGAGTAACCTAACGAATGTATCTCAGCTTCATGTCTTAATGTTCAGCTATACTCCAACTTCTTTGGAAATAAACCCTGTTTGAATTATCCCATTTTGAATGTGCCACCTATTTCCTGACAGATGAGATACACTGATATCATCACTGATAGATATTATATCCAGAGAATATATTAAGTATGCAATTAGGCTTCAAATTTAGAGAAGTTTGGGCAAGAGACATCTATCTATAAGTCTTCTATATATAGGTGGCATGGGAATGAATGAAATCACTTATGCAGAAAGCATGGGAAAGGAGAGAATCTTAGATTAAAAACTAGAGCTGTGGCAACAGTTGGGCAGTTAAGAACCAGAAAGAACTAAAATATTGAACAATGATGGCACTTAAGACTGAGGGGGAGTATCTAGAGTTACAAAGTTTAAATATTTATGTGTTCTTGGGAAGCAAAATAGGTATATTAAATTTACTCTTTAAATATACATAATAAGATACTTTATTGTCATAATTAACTGCTTTATATAAAACTAATATGATGTAATTACTTTATCAATATAACTTCCTTACAGCAACTTTAAGAATGTATTACTGTTATTAGTAATAGTTATAGTAATAGTTAGTATAGTTATTAGTAATAGTTATTAGTGTAGCAACACTCTTTAAAGCACTAAAGAATTCGCCATGACCGTAAGATTAAAGGCAGAATGAATACAGAACTGAAAGAAAAAGAATGAAGTACCTAGAAGGTGAAAGACCAAAGCTGGACGCATCATGCTCCCTGACTTCAAGTGATGTTTCAAAGCTATAGTAATCAAGACAGTTGGTTACTGGCATAAAGACAGACTCACAGATCAATGGAAAAGAACAGACAGCCCAGAAATAAACCCATGTATATATATATCAACTATTTTATGACAAAGGAGACAAGAATATACAGTGTGGAAATCACAATCCCTTCAATAAATGGTGTTGGGGAAACTGGACAGCTACATGTAAAAGAATGAAATTTGACCACTATATTACAATATACACAAAAATGTACTCAAATTGATTAAAGATTCGAATGTAAGATCTTATACTATAGAACTCCTGGAAGAAAAAGACAGTCAGTAAGCTCCTTGACATAGATCTTGGTAAAGATTTTTGGATCTGACAACAAAAGCAAAAGCAAGAAAAGAAAAAAATAACTAAGTGTGACCACATCACACTAAAAAGCTCTCTAGAGCAAAGGAAGTCATCAATAAAATGAAAAAGCAAGCTATTAATGGGAGAAAATACTTGCAAATCATGTATCTGGTAAGAGGCTAAAATCCAAAATATATTAAAAAACTTATACAATCCAACAGTAGAAAACAATTTGATTAAAAAATGGACAGATCTGAATGTACATTTTTCCAAAGACACAGAGGGTCTGCAGGTACATGAGAAAATGCTCAACATCACTAATTATCAGAGAAATGCAAATGAAAACCACAATGAGATATTACCTCATACCTGTCAGAATGACCATTATCAAAAACAAAAAAAAATAACAAATCATTGGTTAGGATGTGGATACAAGGGAACCTTTGAGCACTGTTGATGGTAATATAAACTAGTGCAACCACTATGAAAAACAGTATGGAAGTTCCCCCCAAAATTAAAAATAAAACTACAATATAATCCAGCAATTCCACCTCTGAGGATTTATCTGAAGAAAATAAAAACACTAACTTGAAAAGATATATGTATCCCCATATTTACTGCAGCATTATACACAACAGCCAAGGTAAAAAGACAACCTAAGTATCCATCAATGGGTGAATGGATAAAGAAATTGTGCTATTCATACACAATGGAATACTATATAGCTACGAAACAGAAAGAAATATTGCCACTTCTGACAGCATGGATGGATTTTGAGGACATTACGCTAAGTGAAAAAAAAAGTCAGACAGTGAATGATAAAACTGTATGGTCTCTCTTGTATGTAGAGTCTGAAAAAAAAAGAGAGAGAGAGAGAACAGATTGGTGGTTGCCAGAGGAGAAAGGGGAGAGTTGGGAAAATAGGTTGAATGAGTCAAAACATAAAGAAGAAAAATAAAATTAAAAACAAAGTAGAATGGATACACACCCACAGATCTATCTATCCATATCCTCATCCTTAAATAAGACAAGTACATGAATGCTTACTGTAGCATTCTATATAATGCAACTCTAGAACTAATCCAAAATGTGTATCTTATCAGGTAAACAGATAAATTGTAATACAGTCAAATAATGGAATATTATACACTAGCACTGGAAATAAAATACAATGAAATAATTCAACATAGCTAAATCTCAAGATACATAATGTTGACTGAAAACAGAAGACTGCCATTTATATAAAGGTTAAAGACATACGAAACAATGCTATATATTATCTATTAATATATACATAAAAAATGCCCAGAAATGACCTCCTTCTCCTGGTCATGATGCAGTAACTGAATCAATCTTACCCTCACTCTGTAAACAACTACAAATTGAACAAGATGCATGAAACAAATGTTTTCAGACACTGAATATCAAACAGTACAAGACTGTGATCCCCAAGAAATTAAATAAATGAGGTGATCCCTACAATTGACTGACCTCCTAACTAAAAGCAATTAATTTCCAGACCATGAGCAGAGATAGCAAAAACCCAAATGGTCCAGTGGAGTTGAGTTGAGATGAAAATCAGTATTAGGGTAGTAAGGCACCTAGAAGTTGTGAGATAATTATAAAAACAAGTAAGCTATGCAGAAAAGAGCTTCAGAAATCTATACAAGTGTACAAAGTAGGACAAGAATGACTAGAAAATTGTAAGATCAAGGAGTTCATAGACACAATAGGGAGACCAGAGGAAGTGCGGAGTTCTCAGTCTCATTTGGAGGCACTGGTGGAGATTCCAGAGCGGTCAGATCTTAGCATGTGCTTAGTCGTTCAGTTGTGTCCAACTCTTTGCGACCTTATGGACTGTAGCCTGCCAGGCTCCTCTGTCCATGGGATTTTTCCAGAAATAACACTGGAATGGATTGCCATTTCCTCCTCCATGGGATCTTTCAGACCCAGGAACCAAACCTTAATAGAAGGAGGATTCTTTACTGCTGAGCCACCAGGAAAGCTCATTAGATCTTAGTAGCAGGGCTGAACTGGAATGAAGGTTATTCTAGACCCATCCTATAAGAGCTTAAAGTTGGAGCTGAAAGGATCATCAAACTGATCCACAAGGAACTTAACAGCCTGGAGTTGAAAGGATCATTAAACTGATCCACAAGGAACTTAACTTCCTGGAAGAACAAAGCTCAGTCCTCTTTTAAGAAGGTAAATACAAATCTAAATACTCAACAAGGTAACATTCACAACATACAATTTCTAATAAAAAATTACTGGACACATCAAGAAGCAGAAAAATGTTATTTACAACAAGGAGAAAAATTGGCCAATTGGCTTAGCAAAGACAAAGATGATGGAGCTAGCAGAAAAGGACATTAAAAGGAACACAATAAGAAATGAAGATATTAAAAAAATAAATGTCACCTCTGGAGCTGAAAAAATACAAACTCTGAAATAAAAAAGTTCCCTGGATTAAATACTACATTAGACATTATTATTATTATTATTATTATTTTTTGCTAAAAAAGATTAGCAAAACTTCCATGCAATCTCAATCAAAATTCCCTCAGGTGTTTTTATTTTTGGTAGGATTTCCAGTATGATTCTAAAATTATACAGATATGCAAAGATCCCAGGATAGCCTAAAAATTTTAGGGGGAAAAGAAGCAAAACAGAAACTTGGAATATTCACATTACCAAATTTCAAAGCTTATTGTAAAGTCACAGTTATCAAGTCAACATAACTTAAGGATGGACCTATAGATGGTAAAGAACAAAAAGTCCAGAAAAACTCACAAATATGTGTTCAACTGATTTTTAGCAAAGAAGCAAAAGTAACTTATGAATGCTGCTGCTGCTGCTACTAAGTCACTTCAGTCGTGTCCGACTCTGTGCGACCCCACAGACCGCAGCCCACCAGGCTCCCCTGTCCCTGGGATTCTCCAGGCAAGAACACTGGAGTGGGTTGCCAGTTCCTTCTCCAATGCATGAAAATGAAAAGTGAAAGTGAAGTCACTCAGTTGTGTCTGACTCTTAGCGACCCCATGGACTGCAGCCTACCATGCTCCTCCATCCATGGGATTTTCCAGGCAAGAGAACTGGAGTGGGTTGCCATTGTCTTTTGCAACTTATGAATGATACATAACAAAACTTAAAACAAAACTATTTAAAAAAAAACCAAAACTGCTGAGTAGTGGGTACCAAGGCCTTTTATTCTTTGTTCCATGCTTAAAATATCCCTAGTTAAAAAAGAAAAGGTTAATGCTTTACCCAAAGAGCAAGCTTAATTCATATTAAATTATCATAGTTACTAGACATTTAAAGGAGGGTTTTTCCCCCATGTCTTAATTCACCCATGTTTATTTGATGTTATGCACAGGACACACACACACACATATATAAAACTGGATAAAAGAAAAGGATTCTCATATTTCTTACTAGCCATTTCTCATATTCTTACTAGCCATTCCTACTTACTCGTTTAAATGTTTCCCTCATCACTTCAAACAACTTATTAAAGATTGCAGTTCACGGATCTGTCTCCACACCATTGATTCAAGCTCTTTTATTTTCTTTGATGGTTCCATCATTTTTAGGGCACAGGGACAGCATACTTCTCAGGAGTACAAACTATAACCACAATGCTCTGGTTCAAATCTTAAATTTACCATTCAAAAACTGCCTGACTTTGGGCATACTCATCTATCTGCCTCAGGACAAATACTGAATACATATGAGGTACTTAGAGGTGCTGCTGCTACTGCTAAGTCGCTTCAGTATGAACCTGGCAAATAGCCCTGCACAGTAAATGTTAACTATTCTTTTTTATTTTCTTCTTATTGGTACTATTACAACTATCTCCAGACTCCTCTTTGTCTCTTCCTATGTTTGCCCTATATCAAGGAAGGTACTAAGTCCTGCTGATTGTTTCTAGAACCATCTGACCTTCTTCATCAATAGTGGAGCACTAGACTCCTATAGCATTCTTCCTATAAGCCTTCCTTTTCTTCAGTTTCTCTCTACACTAACCTAATACATACTACTGTCAGATTAATCTTTAGCCCCTTCATACAACCCCCTTTTCTATAGCAGGAGTAGTTTTATGAGGCTCTATACAAGGAAAAGAAGTGGGTTTAGTTTTTTTTTTTGAGAACACTATGGGTTCTCAACTAACCACTATTATTAAAAAGTATGGTGGTACTGAAAGCCTCAGGGTGAATTTTAATCCTACAAAGCAAGCTAAATTTACTATTATAATATATTATAAATTGACTTTGACCAGCATTAGTAGTTCTCCATTACATCAGCAATTACTAATATAGTTTGGGATAAGATTTAATATAAAAATTATCAGTCTTTTCTGAGAATCACTTACCTCTCTGGGCCCTACTCTCTTGCTATTTAAAAAAACCTTATAGATAGGTCATCAATCTCTGTACTCCCTGACCCTAAAAGTTAAGACTAATTGAGCACAACATTCTTTCCTGATGAGTCTAGAGTAAGCATACTTTTCCAGGAAATTAATACTAGTGAAGGAACTGGCATAAGTGAACTTATATGTCATTTTGAATTACATTATCTGCAGAGGTTCTCCTAATTTTAAATGTTAAAGGTCTGTGCTTCTATTCTAAAGTTCTACAAATTTATTCAAAATTTTTCTCATTTAAAATTTATAATTCAATTGAGACTACTTCCAGAAGTATAGAAAGCAACCTGAAATCTTTCATAAAATTATTTTTGGATATTTCTTAAATAATTTGGTTTAACATTTAAAACTGTACTTTGATACAAATTCCATTTTGATATTTCAGTATTAACTCATATTTAGGTGAGAATGCATTTTGGAAACTCTACTAAAATGGGCCCAAAAATTTGATATGGGCACACAAAAGTTACACAGCTACTCTCTGAAATGTAGTTCTTAAAAATTTAAACAACATGAAACTTAACTGTTTTTGTGTGTTTTTGTTTTTAACATTTACCTTTTTTCTTCTTTTGCTTTCAGCTGTTCTTCCTGTCTCAAAACTTGAACCATTACAGATTCAAAAACTCCACTTGTCAAGCCTGCCAAACTTCGTGGTGTTGACCGACGCCTTGTTGAAGTACATGCAGTTCCCTTCTCATCCTCCAATCCATAATAGCCTCTAGATGTAACTGCTATCGTTGTCTTTTCTCTCAAGTGCCTTGGAGAAGAATAAGTCATTCACAGGTCAAATCTTCTGGGTAAGCAATAAACCCCCTCAACCAGCATCTTAAGAAGAATCCTTTTTGCTAACTACATAAAACTAAGTTAAACGTCCTTTGCTATGTTTCAGATTTTTATCCTTGCTACAAATTTCTAATTTTCCTTACTCATGTCACAAAATCAGTCTAAGTGATAGTGTCTTCCCTACATTAAAAAATATAAAACTGAAGCACTAAATTAAGAATTAAAGATCTCTTACTACTTATCATTGGTATGGGAAAGTATATAATAATAAAAAAAAATTTGGGGAGAGAAAATTTATGATACATAAACATGTTGAAGTAATTATAAACAAATGAAGCATTATAATATGTAAATATTAAGTGGTAAGCATTATGATATATAATTGTAAATTTAGAAACTTTCTGACTAAACTATATAAAGAACTTAATCTAGAGTTCTTCAACATCACCATAAATACCTCCCTTACCCTATATTTAGTGATACAATATTAACTTAATGCTTAAAGATAATGATGAAAAAGTTTCTCAGCAGTTTAATTACCCAAAATTGAATAAAAACTATTTACACTAAAGAAACACTAAATTAATCTTATAAATTTTTAACCGTAAACCAAAAACTGACTTCTGAATTTATGAGTTAATTGTGAAAAGCATTAGGGAAAATAACTGCTGTTGTATCTTTGCAAAACATGCCAGAGCCTCTGAAAGCTTTGTACAGGTTGTTTCTACAATGGTAAAATCAATCTTAAAAGCAAGCATTCATTATGCTGGAAAAGAATGTATATCAATTAGAATAGAAGTCGACCCTGTAGTTATATTTCCCTGCTGTCCTACAGGTACAGCTTTCTTTAATACAAAATAAGCTAAAAGATCACCAAAACAAGATTTTATGGCATGAAATAAACTCCTGTACATCTTGGACTATATTCACAGTGGTTTATTACTCTAAGTTAGAATAACTTTATAACAGTCTTACTCTCAGGCCATCTAGGTCCCATGAACAGTATGACTGCAAGGGTCTACTGAACTGTGGCACTGTTACGTGTTTTGTTTACTATGAGGAGATAACATTTTAATTAATTCAGCTTTTGGCATGGCATAAACTTTTAAACTGGTTTTTCAGTGTTGCTAAAGAACTTGAGCTAATCTATCCATACTATTTCAGGCTGTGATCTTTTAAGCACAACAGCATACATCTGTATAATAGTTAATTGGGNAACTGGAGTGGGTTGCCATTGTCTTTTGCAACTTATGAATGATACATAACAAAACTTAAAACAAAACTATTTAAAAAAAAACCAAAACTGCTGAGTAGTGGGTACCAAGGCCTTTTATTCTTTGTTCCATGCTTAAAATATCCCTAGTTAAAAAAGAAAAGGTTAATGCTTTACCCAAAGAGCAAGCTTAATTCATATTAAATTATCATAGTTACTAGACATTTAAAGGAGGGTTTTTCCCCCATGTCTTAATTCACCCATGTTTATTTGATGTTATGCACAGGACACACACACACACATATATAAAACTGGATAAAAGAAAAGGATTCTCATATTTCTTACTAGCCATTTCTCATATTCTTACTAGCCATTCCTACTTACTCGTTTAAATGTTTCCCTCATCACTTCAAACAACTTATTAAAGATTGCAGTTCACGGATCTGTCTCCACACCATTGATTCAAGCTCTTTTATTTTCTTTGATGGTTCCATCATTTTTAGGGCACAGGGACAGCATACTTCTCAGGAGTACAAACTATAACCACAATGCTCTGGTTCAAATCTTAAATTTACCATTCAAAAACTGCCTGACTTTGGGCATACTCATCTATCTGCCTCAGGACAAATACTGAATACATATGAGGTACTTAGAGGTGCTGCTGCTACTGCTAAGTCGCTTCAGTATGAACCTGGCAAATAGCCCTGCACAGTAAATGTTAACTATTCTTTTTTATTTTCTTCTTATTGGTACTATTACAACTATCTCCAGACTCCTCTTTGTCTCTTCCTATGTTTGCCCTATATCAAGGAAGGTACTAAGTCCTGCTGATTGTTTCTAGAACCATCTGACCTTCTTCATCAATAGTGGAGCACTAGACTCCTATAGCATTCTTCCTATAAGCCTTCCTTTTCTTCAGTTTCTCTCTACACTAACCTAATACATACTACTGTCAGATTAATCTTTAGCCCCTTCATACAACCCCCTTTTCTATAGCAGGAGTAGTTTTATGAGGCTCTATACAAGGAAAAGAAGTGGGTTTAGTTTTTTTTTTTGAGAACACTATGGGTTCTCAACTAACCACTATTATTAAAAAGTATGGTGGTACTGAAAGCCTCAGGGTGAATTTTAATCCTACAAAGCAAGCTAAATTTACTATTATAATATATTATAAATTGACTTTGACCAGCATTAGTAGTTCTCCATTACATCAGCAATTACTAATATAGTTTGGGATAAGATTTAATATAAAAATTATCAGTCTTTTCTGAGAATCACTTACCTCTCTGGGCCCTACTCTCTTGCTATTTAAAAAAACCTTATAGATAGGTCATCAATCTCTGTACTCCCTGACCCTAAAAGTTAAGACTAATTGAGCACAACATTCTTTCCTGATGAGTCTAGAGTAAGCATACTTTTCCAGGAAATTAATACTAGTGAAGGAACTGGCATAAGTGAACTTATATGTCATTTTGAATTACATTATCTGCAGAGGTTCTCCTAATTTTAAATGTTAAAGGTCTGTGCTTCTATTCTAAAGTTCTACAAATTTATTCAAAATTTTTCTCATTTAAAATTTATAATTCAATTGAGACTACTTCCAGAAGTATAGAAAGCAACCTGAAATCTTTCATAAAATTATTTTTGGATATTTCTTAAATAATTTGGTTTAACATTTAAAACTGTACTTTGATACAAATTCCATTTTGATATTTCAGTATTAACTCATATTTAGGTGAGAATGCATTTTGGAAACTCTACTAAAATGGGCCCAAAAATTTGATATGGGCACACAAAAGTTACACAGCTACTCTCTGAAATGTAGTTCTTAAAAATTTAAACAACATGAAACTTAACTGTTTTTGTGTGTTTTTGTTTTTAACATTTACCTTTTTTCTTCTTTTGCTTTCAGCTGTTCTTCCTGTCTCAAAACTTGAACCATTACAGATTCAAAAACTCCACTTGTCAAGCCTGCCAAACTTCGTGGTGTTGACCGACGCCTTGTTGAAGTACATGCAGTTCCCTTCTCATCCTCCAATCCATAATAGCCTCTAGATGTAACTGCTATCGTTGTCTTTTCTCTCAAGTGCCTTGGAGAAGAATAAGTCATTCACAGGTCAAATCTTCTGGGTAAGCAATAAACCCCCTCAACCAGCATCTTAAGAAGAATCCTTTTTGCTAACTACATAAAACTAAGTTAAACGTCCTTTGCTATGTTTCAGATTTTTATCCTTGCTACAAATTTCTAATTTTCCTTACTCATGTCACAAAATCAGTCTAAGTGATAGTGTCTTCCCTACATTAAAAAATATAAAACTGAAGCACTAAATTAAGAATTAAAGATCTCTTACTACTTATCATTGGTATGGGAAAGTATATAATAATAAAAAAAAATTTGGGGAGAGAAAATTTATGATACATAAACATGTTGAAGTAATTATAAACAAATGAAGCATTATAATATGTAAATATTAAGTGGTAAGCATTATGATATATAATTGTAAATTTAGAAACTTTCTGACTAAACTATATAAAGAACTTAATCTAGAGTTCTTCAACATCACCATAAATACCTCCCTTACCCTATATTTAGTGATACAATATTAACTTAATGCTTAAAGATAATGATGAAAAAGTTTCTCAGCAGTTTAATTACCCAAAATTGAATAAAAACTATTTACACTAAAGAAACACTAAATTAATCTTATAAATTTTTAACCGTAAACCAAAAACTGACTTCTGAATTTATGAGTTAATTGTGAAAAGCATTAGGGAAAATAACTGCTGTTGTATCTTTGCAAAACATGCCAGAGCCTCTGAAAGCTTTGTACAGGTTGTTTCTACAATGGTAAAATCAATCTTAAAAGCAAGCATTCATTATGCTGGAAAAGAATGTATATCAATTAGAATAGAAGTCGACCCTGTAGTTATATTTCCCTGCTGTCCTACAGGTACAGCTTTCTTTAATACAAAATAAGCTAAAAGATCACCAAAACAAGATTTTATGGCATGAAATAAACTCCTGTACATCTTGGACTATATTCACAGTGGTTTATTACTCTAAGTTAGAATAACTTTATAACAGTCTTACTCTCAGGCCATCTAGGTCCCATGAACAGTATGACTGCAAGGGTCTACTGAACTGTGGCACTGTTACGTGTTTTGTTTACTATGAGGAGATAACATTTTAATTAATTCAGCTTTTGGCATGGCATAAACTTTTAAACTGGTTTTTCAGTGTTGCTAAAGAACTTGAGCTAATCTATCCATACTATTTCAGGCTGTGATCTTTTAAGCACAACAGCATACATCTGTATAATAGTTAATTGGGCTGGGAGTAAGGAATGTGGGCCCAAGGAAAATAAACTGGCAATAACAGACACTGAATGGGTATAACTGGGTTCATTTTAGTAGAGTGTTCACATTGGCAGACTGACTAGTTCTATAATTTTATTTATCTACTTGTCAATACTAATGGGAAAGGACATTCATGGACAATATTACACTAAAAGATGAAGACATGTCGGAAGTCACAGGGCATGGAGCACAGGGGAGAAGAAGAGTTAAGGGAAACATTAAGTCATATGCTTAAACTGTCATGTAAACAAGTCAGAAACTAAATTTTACCCTTTAACTTCAGTCATTTAAGTAGAGAAGATGAAGTTTCAAGCTACTTTTTTTAAACATTATTTTCTCAGTACAAGGAGAAATTAATATCCTTTATATTCATCAGAAATAAGAATTTATAAGCTTTGATATTTATCATTCATAAATCAAATACAAAGAAAACTGTCATATCAATATGTAAAGATAAAAGGGTCTAAGGAAAAAATTATTATCCAATGTGAGTGGGTATGTAAAACTGTCACAGCTTTCTCGGAAGTCACTTTGGTAATAATCATTACGATTTAATGTGCACATATCCTTTGACCAATCATGCTTCTAGGAATTTAGCCTACAGACATATATCTATGACTGTGAGCAATAATACACCCACACAATATTGTTTGTTATTCAAAAGAACAACATGGAAACAAACGTCTTTCAGTAAGAGATGAAAAAAAGTCACGTATATCACACTGGAGAAGGAAATGGCAACCCACTCCAGTATTCTTGCCTGGAAAATTTCATGGACAGAGGAGCCTGGTAGACTAGAGCCAATGGGGTCAAAAAAGTCGGACATGAGTGAGCACGCACAACACACCACAGAATATCATCTGTTAAAAGCAATAGGTAAATCTGTATGTACGCACTATAAAAGATGTCCTTATTACATTGATGAATGTAAAAAAGAAGTTTCTGGACAAAACATTTTGTTTTTAACCCAAAGGAATTATATACAAGTATATGCATATGTACACCAGGACTTCCCTGATGGCTCAGGAGGTTAAGCATCTGTCTACAATGTGGGAGAGCCGGGTTCGATCCCTGAGTCGGGAAGATCCCCTGGAGAAGGAAATGGCAATCCACTCCAGTACTGTTGCCTGGAAAATCCCATGGACAGAGGAGCCTGGTAGGCTACAGTCCATGGGGTCGCAAAGAGTCGGACATGACTGAGCCTTCTATGGGAGATATGCATGTGTAAACATACATAGTTCTGGTCACAAATGTCTCCTTATGATTCTCAGTCACACCAACATTCGCCTTGAGCTGGATCTCTCTCCTGTAAGGCACTTTCCCTCTAGATATTTGTATGGCTAGGCACTATTACTTCATTCAAATCTCTATTAAAATNCCTTCTATGGGAGATATGCATGTGTAAACATACATAGTTCTGGTCACAAATGTCTCCTTATGATTCTCAGTCACACCAACATTCGCCTTGAGCTGGATCTCTCTCCTGTAAGGCACTTTCCCTCTAGATATTTGTATGGCTAGGCACTATTACTTCATTCAAATCTCTATTAAAATGTCACCATATCTGAGAGAGCTTTCAGGACCACTACAACCAGCAACAGATTCCCTGTCATTCTCTATTTCCTTACTCCAGTTTCTTTTTCTTCATGCTACTCATCATAGACTACATGATATAATTATCTATTTACTTGGTAATTATTCATCTATTTACCAGAATGAAAGCTCCAGGTGGACAAGGACTTTGTTTTGTTAATGGCCATAATAGATTTAAGGGCCTAGATCTGATAGATAGAGTGCCTGATGAACTATGGAATGAGGTTCATGACATNGAAACGAATCGTCAGTCTATATTCGGCTCAGGATACAGGATGCTTGGGACTGGTGCACGGGGATGATCCAGAGAGTTGATGTGGAGTGGGAGGTGGGGGCGGGGTTCAAGATTGGGAACTCATGTACACCTGAGATGAAAAAAAATAAAAATAAAAATAAAAATAAATAAATAAATAAATAAAATTGAAGCTTTTTCCTTCCTACTAGGAAAATCGTTCTATGAAATCAGTCTGGCAATAGTTTGAAAATAACAGATTGGTAACTGTAAGTAAAAGCTAAGCAACAATTACAGTTGATTCATTGACTTCTATAGTTATCCTTTTTTTCCCACTCACAAAGCATGAAAGGTCTTTTCTGTGGTATTGATATATTCCAAATTTCAGAATTCAGAGGTGCAATTCTGTTTAAAATGACTAAAATACATAGTAAGATGGAAATGAGCTGACATTTAAGTTTTATTTAATGTTAACATATAGACTAACACTGACCCTCTACTAAATACAGATATTTGGAAAGGTTTCCACTATCACATGACTTTATGTTAGTAAAACAATGTAAAAGTGACACCTATAAAATTTTTTATCTGTATACTTAAAAGTTGGAAACAGAATCACCTAATCTGCTTAAAAATATTCTAAATGAAGAGTTTCAACCTCTTTTAAACCCATTTACTTAAAAAAATTTTAATGCAATACAGCCCTCAGGGTCCTAACAAGGAAGAGAGAATACTCAAAAGGAGGTGATGTTGAATGAAGAATCTATTTACAAATGTGCAACTAAGTTTCAAGGAAAGTAGGAAGGGATGGAGAAGCACTTGTGGACCAGCCATAGAGCATTTTATCACTCTAGACTCAACAGGGGAGGGGAGGGAGTAGTTACTGGAACCAAGAAGCTGGCATTGTAGGAGAGAGCTACACACGATGATGTACAGTTACTGACAATCTGCAACACAGCAAAAAAGAAGCTGTTAGATAAATATTTCTCTCTCTGTGTCAGTGCCTCCAATTCACTGAATCCAATCAGAAGCCAGAGAACAAGGCAGACAAACTGAAGGAGTGCTTAGAGATCAGGCCTCCCAGGACACACAGCATAGTGCAAAGGGTAGAGAATAGATTTAAAGGGGGCTAATGTATGCAGGTCAGGAAGCAACAGTTACAACTGGACAGGGAACAACAGACTGGTTCCAAATAGGAAAGGAGTACGTCAAGGCTGTATACTGTCACTCTGCTTATTTAACTTATATGCAGAGTACATACATGAGAAACACTGGGCTGGGTGAAGCACAAGCTGGAATCAAGACTGCCGGGAGAAATATCAATAACCTCAGATATGCAGATGACACCACCCTTATGGCAGAAAGTGAAGAAGAACTAAAGAGCCACTTGATGAAAGTGAAAGAGGAGATCGAAAAAGTTGGCTTAAAGCTCAACATTCAGAAAATGAAGATCATGGCATCCAGTGTGATCACTTCATGGCAAATAGATGGGGAAACAGTGGAAACAGTATCAGACTTTATTTTTCTGGTTCCAAAATCACTGCAGATGGTGACTGCAGCCAGGAAATTAAAAGATGCTTACTCCTTGGAAGGAAAGTTATGATCAACCTAGATAGCATATTCAAAAGCAGAGACATTACTTTGCCAACAAAGGTCTGTCTAGTCAAGGCTATGGTTTTTCCAGTAGTCATGTATGGATATGAGAGTTGGACTGCGAAGAAGGCTGAGCGCCAAAGAATTGATGCTTTTGAACTGTGGTGATGGAGAAGACTCTTGAGAGTCCCTTGGACTGCAAGGAGATCCAACCAGTACATCCTAAAGGAGATCAGTCCTGGGTGTTCATTGGTAGGACTGATGCTGAAGCTGAAACTCCAATACTTTGGCCACCTGATGTGAAGAGCTGACTCACTTGAAAAGACCCTGATGCTGGGAAAGATTGAGGGCAGGAGAAGGGGACAACAGAGGATGAGATGGTTGCATGGCATCATCGACTCAATGGACATGAGTCTGAGTGAATTCTGGGAGTTGGTGACGGACAGGGAGGCCTGGTGTGCTGCGAATCACGGGGTCGCAAAGAGTCGGACACAACTGAGTGGCTGAACTGAATGAAGACTATCCATCCAGCACAACAGTTTCGTACTGGTTTTCCACAGCAACTGACTGATATTAGGGAAGGCAGAACTTTTTTTGGTGGATTTGAACAAAACCTTTTGCATGTCTGATAGGTAAGAATCATTATGCAGTTAGCCCAGCCTGTCATGCAGTTTTTCCATCTGTATTTGTGTATCTTTATGAACTCTGAAATGAGCTTCCTTGATAGCTCAGTTGGTAAAGAATCTGCCTGCAATGCGGGAGACCCTGGTTTGATTCCTGGGTCTAGAAGATCCCATGGAGAAGGGATAGGCTCCCCACTCCAAACTGCAACAGTCTTTGAAATCAAGTACCAAAAGAACCCCAACTTAAAACAAACCTTTCAAATAGCCCTAGAGTCAAGGATTAAAACAAGATTTTTAAAAACTAATGAAATATCAAAACATCCTACCCCAAATAACTTCATATTGGTATTTTTTTTTTAAATATGGTTAGTCTATTATTTCAATTATCTAGTTTAATGTGTTAAATATAACGTTTTACAATATATTCAGCACAACTATACAGAAGAATCCATATATAATTTATAAATAAATACACATACAATTGGGGTACATATTGGAAACCTGGAAACTTTTTCTGCTTGAGGAACTAGACCATAAAAATTTAGAGACCACTTCTCTTATTACAGGTATATATCTGATACCCCAGTTTTCAGAACAAAGAAATCTTCATACACACACACACACACACACACACACACACACACACACACACATTTATCACAGACTGTTAAATCTGTTCCTAATCTTTACTTTCTATTCTCCCAACTGTTACTCTTATTCCCTGTGCATTTTTAACTTCTCTTTATCCAACCCTCCAGTACCTTGTTCGAGTTCTTTATTTGCTCTATTTACTCTAACATAGTTCAGCCTCATGTAGATAGCTAGTTGGGATCCACTGATCCATCATATATGACTAAACCTCTCTTTTTCATGTTTTTGTTTTGGCTGCACACTGCAGCATGAGAGATAGTAGCTCCCCAGTGACAGAACCTGTACCCCTTGCAGTGGAAGTGCAGAGTCTTAACTACTGGACCACCAGAGAAGTCCCATGACTCACCTCTTCTTTTATCTCATCTCCCTTGACCAATATATCTTTCTGTCTCAGGCACCCTATGTCTCTCTTGCATCTCAGCTGAAAGGTCCTTCACTCCTATATCTTCACTACTAAGGATGGTAGGGGAAAAAAAAAAAAAAAAATCACCACTTTGTAGTCTACTGTCTAACTGTAACCTAAACTGGACTCACCTAAGGTGACTGCTCTGAAGGAAGTCAACTCTCTCTTTGGTTCTCCATAACAGCAACTTCAAATGTCACCATTATTCAAAAGCTTCACCTCACTATCCATTATCACAAAGTAGCTGACTTTGCTTACTACTTATTTCACAGAGAAAATGGTAGTTTTAAAGAAAGAGTTCCATTAACTTTCTGTTTCTCAAAAAATAAAATTATCTGAATCCAAACAAAATTTATCTGAATTTTAAGTTGCAGTGAAAAAAGTGCTTACCAAAAACTAATCCAGGAGTAGGTTTTCAGAATTTGTATTTCATTAATTATTTCCTGCATTTTCAGCCTATCCCTGCTAGTTGCCTTTAGCATATAAACATGTCCAAGTTTTTATTAAATACAAACCATTCCCCTCAAGAGGTACCACATCTAAACTCTTGGTCCATTTCACCTTTCACACTTCAAACTATCATTTGCCTACAACTACTCCACTGAAATTCCTCTTCCCAAATGACCTCATACTTATATAATTCAAATAATAATTTTTCATTTCTTATTCACTCAACTTCTCTATACCATCCAATTACTCTTCTGTCGAGACTTTAATCTGGACTTTGCAGAAAGAATAGTTTTAGATAGATAGGCAAGAGTGGAGAAGCAATACAGATTAACAAGAAAAACATTGATAGTATTCAAATTCATTCATTCAAAGTATTTACTAAGCAATAAGGATTCCTCAAGGAACATGCTGACAGTTTGCATATAATCAGGTTGAAACAATGGTGACACCACTGGCAAAAAAAATGTGAGAGTTGAAAAGAAAAATAGCAAATCTGCAAAGACCTGGGTTAGAAACACATTAACATTTTCACATAACAGTTACACAGCCAGCTGTGAAAGTTCTATGGACAGAAATAGGAAACTAAAACTAAAGGAAAGGCTAAAGATACAGATGTGGAAGTCTTAGCAATAAAGTCATAAAAAACAATCTCTCCACAGAGGAACAAATATAGGGAGACATGATCTAGAAGCATAACATTAGGGATCATCCATAATTATAAAGAAAAACATAGCAAAAGAAGAGGAAGATTCAAAAGGTAAGTTATTCTTAAGACAAGAAATAGCACAATAACCAACAAAGAGAAAAGTTTTAATATCAAGTGATCTAAACTACTTAATCCTCCAGGTAGATGGAGAAAGTACTAAATAAAAGCCAAGGATTACGCAAGAAGACATTCATTAGTAAAATTCAAGAGGACAACTTCAGTAAGGGAATAATTAGAAATAACTTTCTAAGTTAAAAAATATCTCAGAATTTTTGCTCATACCTGAAGTGGACATCAAAAAAACTGATAACACCTCTCCCCCAAAGAAGCACCAAAGACCACCACTGAAAACCAATCATTTCGCTTAGAATAAATTTCTGTTTCTTGATTTTGCCTTTCTAATTTAAGGAAGGCACAAAGGTAAATGTCAAGTTTTTATCTACATAGGAAGGATACTGAGAAGTGCCTTACCAACCTTGATAGCTCTGATATGCATTTTCCATAAGTTAGGACTGCTCTGTTGAACCTTTTACTAACTTTACAGCTATTTCTTATCACACAGAAGCAGTCAAGAGTTCTCAGCACAGAGGGCTGTAGAACAGAGGGCTGTAGAACAGAGGACTCCCTAGGTCACTATCTTTCAGAGACTGGTTACGTTCACTTTCCCTAGAAAACACTAAATCTGTGACAAGTCTGCAAAGTGGGCAGACAGATACTTTGGCTTCCTTTTCTTGGTTAACTCCTCTAAATATCTGCCAAGTTGATGAGGATTTAAAGTAGGATACTGTAAATTCAGAATACTTTCAGATGTGACAAAGACACAAAGAAGAAAGCTGGGAAAGCTAGGGTGAGTCTTGCCTTTGCCTACCTGAAATAACAGATCATAAAAAAGAGATGTAGGGATCTGACTAGAGCTAAAGACTTAAATGAAATTAGGAAGATGTAGAAAGTGGATATCATGGTGTTTATAGAAAATAAGTAATGCTACCAACTTCTCTACTGTTCATTTCAAGAATGGGAAGAATGTCATTCTTACTCCCCACAAACTAGTAATTCCTATTGTTCTCTCACAGACTTTTAATTCAAAAAGGAGCATTTTATTTCCCCTCCTTTATGGAGATTTAACTGACATAAACCACTGTGTAAGTTTAAGGTGTACGATATGTTGATTTGATACACAAATATTTTACAAAATGATTACCAGAGGGTTAGCTAACACCTCCACCGGGTCACACAACTAAAAACAAGTACTTAAAATTTTCACTTCTGAACATTATTTTTCTTCTGATTTAAAAAACCTTCAGTTGTTTTACCCTGCCCTCTGGGTTTTGCAAGGTTTAGCCTGTGTTACAGGACTCTGTCTGGCTGTATTGTCTCTCATTTATTCCATAAACATTTACTGAGCACTACTGGGTCCCAGGCTCTGCTTTGGGAGCTGGGGATTCAGAAGACAATGGTCTTTGTCTTCCAGGTACTTCACTGCTCTCTTGCATTTTTCCATTCAGATACACTGCTTGGTACTGCACCTCTGTACCAGTTTCTCTGTTCTTTCTTCCCCTCACCATCTGGTAACCTTGTTTCTTCAAAACCCAAGCCAAATCTCTCCCTCCTTGGAGATTTCTCTATCTTTGACAATAATCATTCAACTCCATCTCATTGTGGTTCTGGTCTTTTTCACTGATGGCTATTCTGCAAATAGTTATGATTTTGGTGTGTTTGTGAGATGAGGTGAGCTTGGGGTCTTTCTACTCTGTCATCTTAGCTAATCTCTCCATCTCTCACTTATTTCTTCTGCCAAGTGACCAAAAAATAAGTGGTTCAAATGTTGATTCCACAATACCATAAAAAAATATAAAAAGTACCTTATGTAAAAATAAGAACATAAAAATTTCATTTATGGAAAACTAAGAAAAAATCATTTGACAGAGGACTCATCTGATTAGATATTAAAATGGATTTTAAAAGTCATAGTAATAAAGAATTTTAATGCCAGAAGATGAGTTAAAACATACCAACAGTATAGTGAAAAGACTTCAAAAGTAGATCCAAATATTTAAATATATTAATATTACAAAATGGTATATCAAAGCAATAGAAAAAAATAATGCTGTGACAAATAGCTGGATGTGAGATAAAAAATAAAGCTCAACTTCAACCTCAATGCTTGATCAGACTCATTTATTTATTTCTTTTTTCAATACTAAGTTCTCACAGATACTGAGTTAGGTGCTGGCATCAACACTTACAGGCAAAATTCCTCCTTGCTGAGCTTACAAGCTAGTAAGAAGTTACACAAAAAGTTAGTAAACAAATACATACACATAAGTCCTAACTGTAAGATACTGTAAGTTCTGTGAAAGACAGTCAAGAATGATTTCTCCAAGGAAATGACAGGAGCCGCCAGCATGATGAAAACAAACAAACAAAAAAAGCAAACCAAAAAACTGAAGAAAACTTTGGGGATAAGAGTGTTCTAGGTAAAAGAAAGAGCAAATTTTATAAAGATGAGGTGAGGTGAGAAATGGCTTGGTAGGTATATAAAGAATGGTAAGCCAAACTCCTCACTATAGCCTCAGTGCCAATGAAGTGCCTGATGCAAGGTACTGATTTCTCAATGCACATTTTTTTTTTTTTTTGAAGTCTACCCTGGCTGCTGAGTAGAAAATGGACTCTAAGAGAAAAAAGCAGAAGCAAGAAAAACAAATCAGCAAACTACAGAAGTATTCCAGTCAAGAAATAATAGTTTGTACTTAAGGGGAGACAGTGAAGAGAAATGGGCAAGATTTAAAATATACTTCTGAGGAAGAAAACTCAGAAATTGTTGATATACTTAAAATGAGAAATAAGTAAAAAGGAAGAATCAATGAAAAGAGTTAGTTTTTGGTCAGAGCAACTTCACAGACAGACAGTGGAATCATTTGCTCAGAAGGCAAGAATAGGCAGAATAGGCTTAGAAAAGAAAAAAAAAAACAAAACCCAAAGGTAAGTGGGTTTTTTTTTTAATTTCAATAATTTATTTATTTGGCTGTGCCCTGTCTCAGTTGTGGCACTTAAGATCTTTGATCACTATGGCATTCAGGATCCTTTTTTACTTTCGGCATGCAGGATCTAGTTCCCTGACCAGGGACTGAACCCAGACCCCCTGCACTGGGAGCACAGATTCTTAGCTACTGGATCACCAGAGAAGTTCCTAACGTTCAGTTTTGAACATGCTAAAATTTGGAATAGCTAACTTTTGTTCAACATAGTATTGGAAATCCTTATCATAGCAACCAGAAAATGAAAAGAAATCAAAATTGGAAAGAAAGAAGTAAAACTGTCACTGTTGGCATATGACATGATACTATACATATAAAATTGTAAAGACACCACCAAAAAACTACTAAAGCTTATCAATGAATTCAGTAAAGCTGCAGAATACAAAATTAATATACAGTAATCTGCTGAGTTTCCATACATGAACAATTAACTATCAGAAAGAGAAATTTAAAAAAAAAATCCCATTTACCATCAAAGCAAGAAGAATAAAATAGCTAGGAATAAATCTAAGGAAATAAAAGATCTGTACTTGGTACAGTGTACATTATAAGACTAATGAAAGAAACTAAAAATGATAAACAGATGGAAAGATACTCCATGTTCAATGAATGGAAGAATTAATATTGTTAAAATAACTATTCTACTCGAGAAAACCTACAGAGTCAATGCAATCCCTATCAAAATACCAATAGTATTTTTCACAGAACTAGAATAAAGAATTCGAAAACGTGTATGGAAACACAAAAGACACTGAAGAGACAAAGCAATCTTGAGAAAAGAGAAGACAGATGGAGGTATCAGGTTTCCTGACTTTACTACAAAGCTACAATAATGAAAACAGTACAATACTAGCACAAAAGCAGACATAGACCAATGCAACAGAACTGAAAACACCCCGCCCATGGTTGGTTAATCTGTTACAAAGGAGGCAAGAATATGCAATGGAGAAAGGGAGTCTCTTCAACAAATGGAGTAAAATAATGAAATTAGATTATTTTCTTATACTATATACAAAAGTAAACTAAAAATGGACTAAAAAACTAAACATAAGATGGAAAACCATAAAACCACCAGAAGAAAACATAATTAGAGTACTCTCTGACATAATTCATAGTAATGTTTTTTAAATATTTCCTTTCCTATAGCAATATTTCCTTTTCTAAAGCAAAGGAAACAAAAGCAAAAATTTAAAAGTGACGTCTTACTAAACTGAAAGCTTTTGCACAACAAAGAAAACCACCAATAAAGTGAAAAGAGAATCTACACTGGGAAAAAATATTTGCAAACAATGCAAATAACAAGAGATTACTCTCCAAAATATACAAACAGCTCATACAGCTCAGTATCAAAATACCAATACTAATTTAAAAATGGGTGGAAGCCCTCATTAGACATTTTTCCAAATAACACATACAGATGACCAACAGGCACATGAAAAGATGTTCAACATTGCTAATCATCGGAGAAATGGAAATCAAAATCACAATGAGATATCATCTTATATCTGTCAGAATGGCTATTATCAATAAGACCATAAATAACAAATACTGGCAAGGATACTGAGAAAAGGGAACCCTTACCTACTGTTGGTGGGAATGTCAACTGGCACAAGTACGGAGACTCCTTAAAAGACTAAAAATAGAACAATCATATGATCCAGCAATTCCACTCCTGGGTATATATTCAAAGAAAATGAATACACTAATTTAAAAAGATACATGCATCCCAATGTTCATAGTAGCATTATTTACAATTGCCAAAATATGACAGCAACCTAAGAGAACATCAACAGATGAGTGGATTAAAAAAGATGTGGTGTGTATGTGTATAAAATATACACAACAGATTACTACTGAGCCATAAAAAAGAATAAATTTTACCATCTGCAAAAAACACAGATGGACCTGAAGGGTATTATGCTTAGTGAAATAAGTCACACAGAGAAAGATAAATACTGTATGATATCACTTATATGTGGAATCTAAAAAAGAAAACAAACAAAAGCAGACTCACAGAAAACAAACTAATATTTACCAGTGGAGACAGGGAAATAGGGAGAGGCAATCATAGGGGTAGGAGATTAAATAGATGCCAACTACTAGGTATAAAATAAATAAGCTGCAAGTATATATTATACAACATAGGAAACATAGCTTATATTTTATAATAGCTTTAAATGGAGTATAATGTATAAAAATTTTCAATCAGTATGTTGTACACTTGAGACTAATATTGTAAATCAAGTTATACCTCAATAAGAAAAAAATGGTGAAACTTCACACAAACAGAAAAAAAAAAAAACCCCGAGACATCTAAATGAATACAAGAAACTAGTGACAGTACTAACCTATTTTAGTAGGGGACCAGGCAAATGTAGAGGAGATATTTTTACTGTAATACTTCTCCTACCATTTAATTTTTTGCCACCAAGATGTATATATTATTTTTTAAATTAATAAACTACTGACGAAACAAACACTACTGAATTGTTAAGCAAAGTCAGTGTACATCAGTTACACTATTTCCTTTATATTATCACAGTAGCTACACTTTATATGCATAGTTTTGAATAATTTATACTGCAAACATATATTGTTGATCTCACCACCACAAGTATCTAAATGCTCCCTCCACCCTGAAATCTCTAATGATCCTACTCTCTCCAGTTTCTCTCTCAGGTAGAAGGGCTTCTTTCTCTCAATCTCTACAGCTAGATCATAAGCAGCAAGCACTGTGATTAAGCACCTGGGCTCTGGAGCTAAACAGATTCAAATCCAGGTTCTGCCATTAATTAGTTTGGGTAAACTAATTTTCCTGTGTCTCATTGTAAAATACAATGTAAATCATTAATTACTTCAAGAGTTGTGGGGATTAACAATATAGATAAAGCCTTTCAAACAGAGTTGCATTACTGGCAAAATGCAGCCAAGGCAGTTTACTGCTACTCCTTGTTGTAAACTGGCAAATTAATCACACGTATTGTTTATTTTTTTTCACTCATATTGTTTAAAAGTATAGCTATACAGTAATGAGAACATTAGGAACTAACTTGTGTGACTGAAAACATTTAAAAATAGTTTTAATATATATTCTTTTTATAAATTTCACAAATTCATCATGCCATCAGTGATGGCTTCAACCTATTTCTTAATAAGTTATACTAATTTTTAGTGAAAAGCAGTTTGCATTTTTTTGTTGGTAGCCAAACAAAGCACATGGAGAAGGTGATGGCACCCCACTCCAGTACTCTTGCCTGGAAAATTCCATGGATGGAGGAGCCTAGTGGCCTGCAGTCCATGGGGCTGCAAAGAGTAGGACACGACTGAGGGACTTCACTTTCACTTTTCACTTTCATGCATCGGAGAAGGAAATGGCAACCCACTCCAGTGTTCTTGCCTGGAGAATCCCAGGGATGGGGGAACCTGGTGGGCTGCCGTCTCTGGGGTCGCACAGGGTCGGACACGGCTGAAGCGACTTAGCAGCAGCAGCAAACAAAGCACAAGATGGCTAATCCACATGATGAAAAAATAACCTAAGAAGAAAAAACTACAGAGTCAAACAAAACAAAGCAAAACAAAACCATCACTAAAGGAAAAGGTCCTACTGTTGCTATCCTGTAATCTGACATGCAACAAATATACACACATAACAATCAAATAACAAGTAAAATCAAATCTAGTTAATTGATAAGCAGAATATATGGCAAAATACATAAACTACATACAGTAAATTAAAATTTTGTACTGAACTTTTTGTGTGTGAGTAAATGATACATATATAGATGAGGTAAAGAAGACTAACAAGTGTTATCTGATGGATAGGTGATTTTGTATTTTTATTTTTTTAACAATTTTCCATGTGTTTCCAGTCTTCTTCAAAGAGCATACAGAGTGCTTAACAAAGTATTATAATCAGCATATAGAAAGACTGGATAAATGTTAACTATTCGTAAAAAAGGATTTACATGCTAATTCGGTGGTGGTCTGCTGCAGAGTTGGAGGCACTGAGTGTAGCAGTGGGACCTTTTGAAGGAGGTCACCATTATCTTCATTACCTTCACCATAGTTTGAAGTGAAGTTGCTCAGTTGAGTCCAACTCTTTGCGACCTCATGGACTGTAGCCCACCAGGCTTCTCCATCCATGGAATTTTCCATCCAAGAGTACTGGAGTGGGTTGCCATTTCCTTCTCCAGGGGATCTTCCTGATCCAGGTATCAAACCCGGGTCTCCTGCATTGCAGGCAGATGCTTTACCTTCTGAACCACTTTGGAAGGGGCTGAGCCACCAGAGAAGCCCCATCATAGTTTAGCCCCAGGTAAATAACAGCAAGGGAACACAGCCCCACCCGTCCACAGAACATTGAATTAAAGATTTACTGAGCCTGGCCCCGCCCATTAGAACAAGACCAGTTTCCCACTCAGTCAGTCTTTCCCATCAGGAAGCTTCCATAACCTCTTATCCTTATCCATCAGAGGGCAGGCAGACTGAAAAACCACAATCACAGAAAACTAACCAATCTGATCACATGGACCACAGCTTTGTCTAACTCAATGAAACTATGAGCCATTTTGTATAGGGCCACCCAACGGGCAGGTCATGGTGGTGAGTTCTGACTAAACATGGTCCACTGGAGAAGGGCAAACCATTTCAGTATTCTTGCCTTGAGAACCCCATCAACAGTATGAAAAGGCAAAAAGAGAGTTCACTGAAAGATGAACTCCCCAGGTCGGTAAGTACCCAATATGCTATTGGAGATCAGTGGAGAAATAACTCCAGAAAGAATGAAGAGACAGAGCCAAAGCAAAAACATCACCCAGTTGTGGATGTGACTGGTGATGGAAGTAAAGTCTGATGCTGTAAAGAGCAATACTGCATAGGAACCTGAAATGTTAGGTCCATGAATCAAGACAAACTGGAAGTGGTCAAACAGGAGACTGCAAGAGTAAACATCAACATTTTAGGAACCAGCGAACTAAAATGAACTGAAATGGGTGAATTTAACTCAGATGACCATTATATCTACTACTGTGGGAAAGAATCCCTTAGAAGAAATGGAGTAGCCCTCATAGTCAACAAAAAGAGTCCAAAATACAGGACTTGGATGCAATCTCAAAAATGAGAAAACGATCTCTGTTTGTCTCCAAGGCAAATCATTCAATATCACAGTAATCCAAGTCTATGCCCTCACCAGTAATGTTGAAGAAGCTGAAGTTGAACGGTTCTATGAAGACCTACAAGACCTTCTAGAACTAACACCCAAAAAAGATATCCTTTTCATTCTAGGGGACTAGAATGCAAAAGTAGGAAGCCAAGAAATACCTGGAGTAACAGGCAAATTTGGCCTTGGAGTACCAAATGAAGCAGGTCAAAGGCTAACAGTTTTGCCAAGAGAACACACTAGTCATAGCAAACACCCTCTTCCAACAACACAAGAGAAGACTCTACACATGGACATCACCAGATGGTCAGTATCAAAATCAGATTGATTATATTCTTTGCAACCAAAGATGGAGAAGCTCTATACAGTCAACAAAAACAAGACCATGAGCTGACTGTAGATCAGATCATTAACTCCTTATTGCCAAATTCAAACTTAAAGAAAGTAAGGAAAACCACTAGACCATTCAGGTATGACCTAAATCAAATCCCTTACAATTATACAGTGGAAGTGACAAATAGATTCAAAGGCTTAGATCTGATAGACAGAGGGCCTGAAGAACTATGGACGGAGGTTCGTGATATTGTACAGGAGGCAAGGATCAAGACTATACCCAAGAAAAAGAAATGCAAAAAGGCAAAATGATTGTCTGAGGAGGCCTTACAATAGCTGTGGAAAGAAGAGAAGCAAAGGCAAAGGAGAAAAGGAAACATATATCCATCTGAATGCAGAGTTCCAAAGAATATCAAGAAGAGATCAGAAAGCCTTCCTCGGTGATCAATTCAAAGAAATAGAGGAAAACAACAGAATGGGAAAGGCTAGAGATCTCTTCAAGAAAATCAGAGATACCAAAGGAACATATCATGCAAAATGGGCTCAATAAAGGACAGAAATGACATAGACCTACCAGAAGCAGAAGATATTAAGAAGAGGTGGCAAGAACTATACAAAAAAGATCTTCATGACCCAGATAATCAAGATAGTGTGATCACTCACCTCGAGCCAGATATCCTGGAATGCGAAGTCAAGTGGGTCTTAGGAAGCATTACTACGAACAAAGTTAGTGGAGGTGATGGAATTCCAGTTGAGCTATTTCAAATCCTGAAAGATGATGCTGTAGAAGTGCTGCACTCAATATGCCAGCAAATTTGGAAAACGCAGCAGTGGCCACAGGACTGGAAAAGGTCAGTTTTCATTCCAATCCCAAAGAGAGGCAAACCAAACAACGTTCGAACTGTTGCACAATTATTCTCATCTCACAAGCTAACAAAGTAATGCTCAAAATTCTCCAAGCCAGGCTTCAACAGTACGTGAACCGTGAACTTCCAGATGTTCAAGCTGGATTTTGAAAAGGCAGAGGAACCAGAGAGCAAACTGCCAACATCTGCTGGATCATCGAAAAGCAAGAGAGTTCCAGAACATCTACTTCTGTTTTATTGACTACACCATAAGCCTTTGATTGTGTGGATCACAACAAACTGTGGAAAATTCTGAAAGAGATGGGAATACCAGACCACCTGACCTGCCTGCTGAGAAATCTGTATGCAGGTCAGCAAGCAACAGTTAGAACTGGACATGGAACAACAGACTGGTTCTAAATCAGGGAAGGAGTATGTCAAGGCTGTATACTGTCACTCTGCTTACTTAACTTATATGGGGAATATATCATGTGAAATGCCAGGCTGGATGATGCACAAGTTGGAATCAAGATTTCGGAAAGAAATACCAATAACCTCAGATATGCAGATGACACCACCCTTATGGCAGAAAGCGAAGAACAACTAAGATCTGTTGATAAAAGTGAAAGAAAAGAGTGAAAAAGTTGCCTTAAAACTCAACATGCAGAAAACTAAGATCATGCATCCGGTCCCATCACTTCATGGCAAACAGATGGGGGAAACAATGGAAACAGTGACTAACTTTATTTTGGGGGGTTCCAAAATCACTGTATATGGTGACTGCAGCCATTAAATCAAAAGACACTTGCTCCTTGAAAAAAAAAGTTATGACCAACTTAGATAGCATATTAAAAAGCAGAGACACTACTTTGCCAACAAAGATCCATCTAGTCAAAGCTAAGGTTTTTCCAATAGTCATTTATAGATGTGAGAGTTGGACCATAAAGAAAGAAGCATGTCGAAGAATTCACACTTTTGAATTGTGGTGGAGGAGTCACTTGAGAGTCCCTTGGACTGCAAGGAGATCCAACCAGTCCATTCTAAAGGAAATCAGTCCTGAATATTTATTCATTGGAAGGACTGATGGTAAGCTGAAACTCCAACACTTTGGCTACCTAATACAAAGAACTGATTCATTGGAAAAGACCCTTATGCTGGGAAAGACTGAAAGCAGAAGAAGGGGACGACAGAGGATGAGATGGTTGGATAGCATCACCAACTCAATGGACATGAGTTTGAGTAAACTCCGGGACTTGGTGATAGACAGGAAGGCCTGGCATGCTGCAGTCCATGTGGTCGCAAAGAGTCGGATATGACTGAGTGACTGAACTGAACTGAAAAAATAAAAAATAAATCTCAAAATCCTATCACTTACACACTTGCCAAAAAAACTTTAGAAATAACAGTTAATTTCAATTTCACTACCAACCAAATTTCCTATCATGGAATTAGTAAGTAGAGTAACTTACTAATGCATAGGCAGTTGTACCATTATCAGGGATTCAGATTAACTGGAGGATATTAATGGTTCTCAGACTTGTTCAGTGCTCTCTGGCTCACCATGAAATAATGTCATATTTAATATAATTAATTTTTTCTAAAAACCTTTTATTTAGCTTGTTATGATGTTTAAGATTATGTCCTTATAAGTACCTAAGAGATACAAATATAGGTTTGGGTCTATAAAAATCAAGCTGACAAATTAAGCATAACTAGCTGATATTGTCAATATGTACCTGCAATATAAAATGGCATCCCACTCCAGTACTCTTGCCTGGAAAATCCCATGGATGGAGGAGCCTGGTGGGCTGCCATCCATGGGGTTGCAAAGAGCCTGACATGACTGAGCGACTTCACTTTTCACTTTCATGCATTGGAGAAGGAAATGTCAGCCCACTCCAGTGTTCTTGCCTGGAGAATTCCAGGGACAGTGGAGCCTGGTGGGCTGCTGCTCCCGTCTATGGGGTCGCACAGAGTCGGACACGACTGAAGTGATGCAGCAGCTGCAGCTGATATTGTCAATATGTACTTGCAATATAATAATTATATTTGTCCTTTTTTTTTTTTTTTTTTTTTTGGTGACTGGTAAACAAAGTTGTAGAAAACAACTTGGAAGATATAGTGATTTAAATAGGCAAAATTCTGTATTTAACATAGTTTTTTCCCCTGAGAACTGGAAGACTGAAATTATCCATTATAGAAACAAAACTAAGTCCAACTTAAATTATTTAGATATTTAAACACGGCACATTATCCAAGTTATTTAGCAAAAGAAAATATTGTCTCTTCTTTCTAGCATTATTCTAAAATTTTTGCTTAAAAAATTCTTTTATATAATGTAAAGGGATACATTTCTACTTAATCCTTCACCAAATCTGCTAAAAGAAGCAAAGTCAAATGTAAAATTAAAATCTATTAACTAAGCTTAAAATTAAGGGATGGGAAAACATCAAACTGATGTTAGTTTTCTCTTCTAATTCATCTCATCTATATGTCTCTTGTAATTCTCTAGCTTAAAAGCTTTTAACTTAATAATTCACTAACAAGGAATATCAAACTTTCTATTAGCACAGCATATTAGACCCTTTAAGATCTGGCTCCATAATCTGGCCTTTCCAATCACAGCTATCATTACTTTTCTACATATAACTAGCACTCTAGCCAAACTAAACTACTGACCATTCCCTAACTACATATAGTGACTTTGCTGCCTCTGAACTTTTGAATACGCTATTCTTGTTGCCTGGATGACTTCCACATCAATTTAGTTTATCAGCTTCTGTCTTTTCATTTTCATCTTGAACCCCTCTACACTGCTGATCAAATAATAAGCATTGTAAATATATTTGGACCATAAGGAACATTACCCATCTTTCTACATTAACCATACACTATCTTCTATTATGCTTTTATTTATTCTA
This sequence comes from Neotragus moschatus, assembly GCA_006410615.1. Lineage (NCBI taxonomy): Eukaryota > Metazoa > Chordata > Mammalia > Artiodactyla > Bovidae > Neotragus > Neotragus moschatus. The sequence continues at coordinate 1,277,318 of SJYA01001209.1, read as the reverse complement.
TCCACCCTTTAAGAGAGGATATGGTGTCTGAACTCAATACAGGCTGAGTTTCTCTGCCCTTGAAGAGCTGGTTTCTAGAAGTACAAAAGCATCAGAAAATCTTAAACTTGTGGGGGCAAACAGCTTCAATATCATGATATTCAAAATCTTCAATACAAATCATATGAATACAAAAAGTGGGTTAAGAACAGAGGAATATACCTAACCCAAGCTGAAACAAAGGCAGAAGAAATTCTGCAGTTCTCCTTAGGAGATAACAACTTTGCTGAATATTTTATAAAAAGCAGCTATTCTGACTTGATATAACTGAGTATTTATTTGATTTTGATAAGCTCATTTGTTTCATTAACTGAAGAATTACCAAACAATTAATATCACAATACAGACAGATACATAACTACCATAGAATTTTTAAGTGCTATAACCAAATGCAAAGCGAGAATCATGGAATGCAGTGAAAAAACAATTCTGTATCAGCCTTCATAGAAGAGGTAAAATTGGAGCTGAGTCTCAGATAATTAGGATTTCATTAGAAGACATAGAAAAAAGAAGAGAAGTAGAAAAGAAGACACTCCTGATGTTTTGAAATTGCTCTGAATTTGATGAAGTTAATGGCAACAACTGGAAACTGAATTCCAGAGAAAGTCAAAGTCTAGTTCAACACAAGTGTCGGTGGCAAAACCAGAATTAAACTCACTTTACTCCCGAAGTTAAGATATCTTCAGTACAGTAAGTCATATATTAACTTTCAGAGTCCAGAATACCAAGGGGGCTATTTCTAAAACATTTTTCCTCTTAATTTAATGCAGAGCAAAACTACTACTTAATAAACAAGTCTCTCTGAACACCAAGGAGTATAAACACGGGCATAATGTAAGACTATCTTCAGGTACTATTTAAATTCTGTTATTTCTGTTAAAAGCCCAATTCTTCCTTCATTTAATTGGAATTTTCTCTACTTTAACATCATCATAACTTATTGAATATTTGTTAATTCTGTGTATTAAAATTATGGTTCTTAACTTATTTGGGGTCTGTGCTTCTCTGCTGACCTAATAAAAAGTTTTGTACCCTCTCCCTATATAAAATGTAGCACCAGTCAACACTACCATGCACACTTTTGCATACAATATGGGGTAGGGATGGTTTAGAACTCTAATTTTTAAATATTATAAAGGCTTGGAACTCAAACTGAACTATAAAACAAAAATACAAAATTTAAAAAACAAAAGACTATGAGGTCAACTAGTACATCACTTTGCCTGATATAGTGCAGAGCTGAGAGCTAACCTAGATCTCTTCTCATTGCTCCCCCAAATCAAATAAGAAATATAAAGAATACCATTATTATCCATAGCTGATTTATGATGTAAGATCATACAAATAAGCTTAAATGCATAAAAGTGACAGGAATAGAATCTTGGATCATTAATCAGGCTTTTAAAAATTCTGTTATTATTTAACACATTAGCCCTATGTAACAGGAATTACTCAGAGTATTTTAATTCTAAATTAGAGATTGCTCTGTGTAATATTCTATGATAAATATGTGACTTTCAAGGTCTCTCCATTCTTTTTTCAAAGGAATAGAAATGCAAACACCAATATCATGTGTCCCCACCCCTCCCCCAACACTATCCCTCACTTGTTACCACTTCTTCAAGCTGTATGTATTTCAAAGGAACACATGACTATATTAAAATCTGCTTCTTAATTCTATCCTACCTTCCCTTCATTCTGCCTAAAGGTTGACAAGTGTAAAAGCAGTAATTAAAAAAAAATACTTCAATGAAAGAAATTTTAAATTCTGAGATGAAATCAATCATGAAACACTGTTACTATATCCTGAAGTATCAGTCCTGGAACTTTATTTTGCATAAAAATCATTTAGGAGTTTATTAAAAATGTAGCTTCCTTATCCCCACCCTGAGATACTGGGTTAACAGATTTAAGTATTAACACTCACTGGTTATTTAGGAAACACTCTGAGAGGCATAGCCCCAAAACCTTTTAAAATGACCGGTACAACTTATAGCTACCTACTACTTAATTTTTAATCAAAATTTATAGAAGTCAATAGCAACAAGCCAAGCAGAAAAAGTCCCTGCCTGCATAGATTTTATATTCTAGTGAGACAGGATAAAAAGATATATAATTAAATCATATTATATATTAGGTTGCAATAAATGCTATGAAGGAAGACAAAGAAGGTTAAGAAAGGATAGAGACTGACCAGACAGAGGGAAAATTTGCATATAAGTTAGCAACAGAGTAGAAAGTGAGGGAGACAGAAAATGAGCTTAGTTTCTCTGTGGGAAGAGTCAAATTTAAATCTGCTTTTCCTCAAGCACAAGTATTTGAAGATAGATATAAAATGTTTTATATGTTCTATTTTGCTTACTGATTATATTTTAATATTTTTATCTTCCAATTTTAGCAACTCATCTGTTAAAAATTAGGTTTGTGGGCGAACACGGAAACAGTTCACATTTACGTCTATGGGGAAACGCTTCTATGTAATATAAGTTTTTGAGATGATTTGCTTCTTTCCTCAGTGCCAAGTGAAATGGATTTCTTCTTATTTTATGAAGACACAAGAATAAACCCTGAATTCACTAGGAATTATATTTTTAGCAGAATCTCGGTGTACCTTGCTGCATTTGTTAAGTAAGCTACCACTGAAATTGAAAACAAGTTTAAGAACATAAAGCATGAAATGCTGCAGGGAAAGTAATTCCAATATTCTACCTGTATGCACATTTTGTAAGAGAGATTTTCTTTCTAATCTCAACCATAAAAAACTGAAAATATACATACATCATTACCATAAAGGTCAATGTACTAGGCTAGTATAAATTGTAGAACCGAAACAAAACTATTTACCTTTAAAGCTTTTGCAAACTTAAACTGTAGTAATTATAAACCAGCATGTCACCATTTGAAAGAAACCTTATGTCTAGCAGATGAGACATATCTGAAGATAATGTCCTTCAAACATATGTGAAGGAAAAAGGGGGATATCTTTTGGAAAGAGAAGCTCTCCAAAACACTTCATGTGCTAAATAGTCAGTTCAAATACTTTCTGCAATTTTATCCTGGCAAAGTTTTTTTCACTGATTCTAATTTAGAAGGGCAACTTTTTTTTCACTGATTCTAACTTAGAAGGGTTAAACTTCCACCAAAGAGCAATATTAGTAAAGTAGTACTTAAAAAGTAGAACAAGAGATAAATAGTTTTACCTTAAACTAGTTTATCTCAATCTGTATTCTCATCTTTTTTTCTTTTAGAGGGATGCCTAGAGAGAAATGAACAAGCCTGAATTTCCAGATATACTACCGCTGAAGAGATATAAAACAAGCTATCAGAAGAGTTATTTTTGTCTAAAGGTACATTCATCATTTGCAGCCATGAAATTAAGACACTTACTCCTTGGAAGGAAAGCTATGACTAACCTAGACAGCATATTAAAAAGCAGAGACATTACTTCGCCAACAAAGGTCTGTCTAGTCAAGGCTATGGTTTTTCCAGTAGTCATGTATGGATGTTAGAGTTGGCCTATAAAGAAAGCTGAGCACTGAAGAATTGATGCTTTTGAACTGTGGTGCTGGAGAAGACTCTTGAGAGTCCCTTGGACTGCAAGGAGATCCAACCAGTCCATCTTAAAGGAGACCAGTCCTGGGTGTTCAGGGGAAGGACTGACGTTAAAGCTGAAACTCCAATACTTTGGCCATCTGATGAGAAGAGCTGACTCATTTGAAAAGACCCTGATGCTGGGAAAGATTGAGGGCAGGAGGAGAAGGGGACGACAGAGGATGAGATGGTTGGATGGCATCACCGACTTGATGGACAGGGGTTTGGGTGAACTCTGGGAGTTGGTGCTGGACAGGGAGGCCTGGTATGCTGTGGTTCATGGGGTCACAAAGAGCTGGACATGACTGAGTGACTGGACTGAACTGAACTGAACATTCAGATGGCTCTACTCAAAAGCTTTAAATATAAAAGCTTGAAATGAGTTATTAATACTACCTATTTCAAGCATTTCAAACTGCACCTACAAAATCTGAAGATTTTATATTTTGAATGATATTATAAAAAGAAATAACAATAACACATGATCAGGGATTCCCAGGTGGTGCTAGTGGTAAAATAACCTGCCTGCCAGTCCAGGAGACGTAAGAGACACAGGTTTAATCCCTGGGTCCGGAAGAGCTCCTGGAGGAGGGCATGGCAACCCACTCCAATATTCTTGCCTGGAGAATTCCATGGACAGAGGAGCCCGGCGGGCAGCAGTCCATGGGACTGCAGAATTAGACATGACTGAAGCAACTTAGCATGCACACATATATTGTAAAAAAAAAAAAAAAAAAAAAGTACAAAGTGGATGGGAAAATTAATCACCCACAGTTACATCACCCACTTACAGCATCTAACATGACTGTACTGTCTTACAACTTTGATAATACATATTTTTAACCCAATTCTTTTTCAAAGTTGTAGATTCTAATTTCCTTTAAATATAATCTTTTATTAACTATAAAACAGAAAATCTGACATAGAAAAATTTTAAAGTAAAATGAATAACCACTATTAACACTTTATTGGTTTTCATAAGTCTTTTTTTTTCCCCAAAGTGTACATATTTAATATCTTGATTTTAAGCACAATTAATTGTGGAACATTCACTGGTCCCAAGTGGAAGATGATGTAACAAAGGGCTTGGTTATCAGATAATATCACCACTGGGGTTTATTAGTGCTTCCCATTAAAAAAGAAGAACAACCTCTTCAAGTAATTTAAAATACATTTTAAAGATTCATATTATTGTGGAAGCTCCCTGGAAATGAAAACAGCTATTATTTGTTCTCTACACTTGTGGAGAGAACCTAGAGATCATTTGAGAGCTAAAACACAAATACAAAAAGAACATAATCTTCTCTCCAAAAACATGATTTCTTTTCCTTGATCTAATTTTTTTCTTAGAAATAAAAATAATTACAATGGCACAAATACAATGAGAAACAAACTTTGAGGCAAAACACCTTACAGTCTATTAGGGCATTTTTTTTTTTTTACTGCATTAGATCTAAATCATTTTCAAATGGAACAAAATCTCCTAAAATACTAAAGCCTGTAACTTTACTATATTCTAACTGATACTTTTTATTTATTCCACAGGTTTTTTTTTTTTTTTGGTGCACAGGCTTATTAGCTGCTTCATGGCCATGTGGGATCTTCCTGGATCAGGGACTAAACTTGTGTTATCTTGCGTTGCCAGGCAGATTCTTTACCACTGAGACACCAGGGAAGCCCTTATTTACTCCAGAATTAACTCTTTTCAGCTTTATTAACCGCCTTTTCTCAATTAAGCATTTCAACTTTTAATATATATTATACACACTTTAATCATATTTTTCTAATCTTTCCAAATTGAAGACAAATCTTTACACAAGGTTCTGTCTTGGATCCCCTTGTATTTTTACTTAATATACATTATACACACTTTAATCGTATTTTTCTAATCTTTCCAAATTGAAGACAAATCCTTACACAAGTTTCTGTCTTGGATCCCCTCGTATTTTTACTAGACTCTATTCTGGGCATTCCTTCCCATTTCTTCAACCATTCTCCTTTTGCAGGTTAATTCCTAATTAAACACCTCTACTCTAGCACCAGTCACTCTGCTGAGCTCCATATTCAGCCTTCTAATAATTCTCAGCTGCGTATCTTCAAATGCATGCCTCCTTTCACATTCCCTCAGCATCACCATCATCTGGGCTCAAATTTATTCATATTTTGGACATCATCCTCTCCATCACACCCACATCCAGTAGCTTGCTACTGTACTACTTTTACTTGCGGAATTTGCATCTCTTATAGCTTTATCCGCCTATTTATTTCTACTGCTTATTTTTTTTTGATGGTATTAACTCAAGAGCCTTTTAATAGGTTTCCTTCATTCTCTCTTCTTCCATTTTAGCCCTCAAACCACAAAATAGTACAATCATGTCACTCCCTTAGCTAAAAATTGTGATGAATCCACACTGCCTACATTATAAATTGCTTAGCAAGCAAGCAAGGTCCTCCAAAATTACTGTTGCTGTTGTTCATTCGCTAAGTTGTGTCTGACTCTTTGTGACCCCATGGATTGCAGCACACCAGGCTTCCCTGTCCTTCACTATCTCCCTGAGTTTGCTCAAATTCTTGCCCATTGAGTCGGTGATACTATCTAACCATCTCACCCTCTGTCACCCCCTGCTCCTTTTGCCATTAATCTTTCCCAGCATCAGGGTCTTTTTGAACGAATCCTCCATAATTACTCCCAGCTTATATTTCTAGACTTATCTACCACTACAGGATCTCATCATTCTAACCAACCACTGGATATAAACCACTCCTCTGCAATATGCCTCTCCTGCCTCCATACATGTAATATTTTGTTTACTTACCACTTTGAAGTTAGGGATAAAGTCATGTTTATCACTGTAACCACAAAGCTTCACAAACTACCCATCACAGGATAGGTCAAATAATTGTCTCATGAACTCTTAAACTTCACCCATCAATAGTCTACTCACCTTTCAAAATTATGACCTCTAAAACAAAATCTAATGAAGTATTTTTTTCAATCCCAGCTTTCCCACCTCCTTCAAGTAGTTGATCCCTCCCCTGTACTTTCATAAAACTCTACAATAAAGCTCATCACAGTAGTCCTCAAAGAATGCACCCTTAGAATATATAGTTAATCCTTGAACAAGGGATGTTTTAACTGCTTAAGTCCACTTAAACACAGGTCTTTTTCAACAATAAATACTACAGCACTACACGGTCCTCAGTTGGATTCAGCTGGTTGAATCTGCAGATTCAGAACCCCAGAGAGGGAGGAACCAAGTACATGCATTTGAATTGTGATGTTGGAGAAGACTCCTGAGAATCCTTTGGACTACAAGGAGATCAAACCAATCAATCCTAAAGGAAATCAACCCTGAATACTCATTGGAAGGACTGATGCTGAAGCTGAAGCTCCAATACTATAGCCACCTGATGAGAAGAGCTGACTCATTGGAAAAGACCCTGATGCTGAGAAAGATTGAGGGCAGGAGGAAAAGGGGATGACAGAGGAAGAGATGGTTGCATGGCATCATTGACTCAATGAACATCAGTTTGAGCAAACTTCGGAAGACGGTGAAGGACAGGGAAGCCTGCTGTGCTGCGATCCATAGGGTCCCAAAGAGTCAGATATGACTGAGCGACAGAACAACAATAAAATATATGGAGGGTCTACGCAGGGTAAAGTTAGATGCAGATTTTCAACTGCATCAAAACCAACATATACAACCAAAAATCCAAAAATGATTATGTTTTCCCAGTTTGTAGGGAGAAAAATCTGAGGAGCTAGGCAGAATCTCATCATTAAGGGTTTCCTTCCATAATTTCTTTTAAACCTTTTTTTATCCCCTAGCAAAAAATCATACAACTAAATATATCGATATCTCAGGGTACACTGTAAAGTCTCACGACTTCTAGGTGTTTTGACAATGGATCAAGTCTGAAAATCAGTTTTAACATATTTTAACCTTTTACCATAACTGTGTATGTAAACCCCTTGGGCCAAGAACTGTCCCTTAAGTCACAGAACAAAGCAGGAGCTCAAAAAACGTTTTGTTAGTTGAAATCCTTCCTCTGTTCTTTCATCACTGCACTTAAAACATTTTCTGAATCTTCTTAAATAGCACTTTTTTTTAAAGAATGGCAACTATAATAAATAGAATTACATGGCGTATCAAGCACTAACATTCTATAATTCTGAACAAGAAGTAAATCCAGATTCTATTAGCAAAGGTACTTAATTTTTAAAGATTTACATAAAAAAGATAGAATTACACATTCCACTGGGAGTTGAACTACTAGGGAATAAGAAACACCTTGTTAAAATCCCCAGTTAATTTCTGGGTTTTGATCTTAGTTGAGAATAAGCAAGCCAACAAATTTCAAATTTAACTAAGGAGATTAAAATCAATGTACAAAATCCCTATGTAGTTCAATTACTTCTTGTACTTGGAACCCTCTGTTTTTAAATATGAGGCTTCATAATGATGCTTTTGTATTTTCATGTCCAACTAAAAAGCAATTACAAAACTAAGTAATCTTTACCTATATTTAAGAAAGCATTTCTTTTTTAAAAATAACCCATTATATGTGTCTCTCCTTAACAGCAACTTAACTCAGAAATCAACAAAGATATATCATGTTCAAGCTTATTTTCACCAAAATATTATTTTAATTGGCCAAAACTAAAACTTCAAGTTCAGCTCTGTTGGGGTCACAGGTGATGCCTATTCTGTAATTACAACTTATTAGAACTACATAGCAATATTCTTAAAGCTTTCAAAAATATGTTTAAATTTAAAAGCATTCAAAAATATAATTTAAAATTCAGAAGAGACAAAAATTCTTACTAGGCATAACTTCTATAGTATTTTCTATTCCTTTCCATTTATTCGATGATTTTCTCCCTGTTCCTTAATGCTAATTGCTATTTCCCTCCTGGGTGTGTGGGTGTGTTCAGTTAAGTGGATTCTCTGTGACCCCATGGACTGTAGCCCACCAAGCTCCTCTATCCATTGGATTTTCCAGGCAAGAACACTGGAGTGGGTTGTCATTTCCTACTCCAGAGGATCTTCTCAGCTCAGGGATTGAACCATATCTCTGGCGTCTCCTGCACTGGCAGGTGGATGCTTTACCACTAGCACCACCTGGGAAGCCCTCAGTTGCCTCAAATACATGAGATCCTTTCTAAAACATGTAACTGTGAGACTAGATATGCTAGTCTTAGTTGTAGTTCTATCACAAATATTATATATATAAAACAGATTGTTATATATTACTAATATAATTACATATGATAAAATGTAATTTGTAGATCATATACATGCAGTGTTATCATAAACACAAGACGCAAACCAAAAAACTTAGAAATGTTAACAGGATAAAATAAAAATAAAATATACTAAAGTTGTAACATTTTCTTCCTCCTCCCCAGTTGATCATCCCACATACCTGCTGAAAAGCAGACACTACCCTGGAGACCATACTGTAGCCATACGAAGTACCTGTAGTTCCCAGAAACACCTTGCTATCCCATGCCTTGCATTCACTGTAGTTCAATATTCTGGAATGTCTCTCTCAAACCTCTAAGAAAATCCAGAAGCAATCTTCAACGTGTTTAAGAAATAGTTCAAGTATAAACTTCTCTATATCTTTTAACTTCATTATATTGTAGAATCATCAATCTTTTTAAATGTCTTTTCCCCTACTCAACTGTATACCACTTAAAAGAGTAGAAAACCTCTTTTGATATCTGAATGTCTAGTTCAGACAGATACACATTTGTGCAATCAATACTTTCAAAGAACAGATGAAAACACTGAGATTCAAGTTATACAATCTGCCCAAGGTACATGCCACTGGACTGCTCTGCAATAATGTGACACCCTCTCTATCTGATGTACCTCAGTAATATATGAAGCAGCTGTAAAATTCTCCTTAAATTTGAAAATAAGGGTTAATTCAGTATCTTACAAACATATATGAAAAGACAAAAGAGAACAAATTTAATATGTGGTTTTTTATTACTAAAATATGATATACCACTTATTTAGAAATAAGGTATCTGAATCAACTATTCGCTGAAAATCATACTCATGTGGACAGTCTATAGAGTATTGTTCTGGAACATCTATATATCCTAACTGCATACCAAACAGTTATAATCTATGCTTTTCTTTAAGTGATGCCCACTCAAAGCATTTATTTAGTAACGACTCAGATTTTAGGCTAGTACAGAAAAAGAAATGATTTCCTAGATCTACAACTGTGGTTTGTTGAACCTATTATTTACAAAATGTTTGTACATATCAAATACAAAAAAAGTGAAGGACTCAAAAAGCCTTATCTCTTTGAGATCATCATATTACTATTTACTACTAAAGTGCAAGAATTTTATCTCTCCTGGACTAAGAACGTCAGAAAACATTTTTATGTTTATAAACAAAAGAATGTTTTAAGTATAGATGCTATTAGATCATATGGTAATACAGTATTTTGAACTTTAGTCATTAGAAACGATTCAAAATATCCAGAAATTAACCTTTATGTAAAAGAGAAATGGTCTCCCTGCTATTTTGCAGGACTTATATACGCAATGGTTCTGAAAACACCTGTATTCAAACCTATTTGCAACTTCTTCGCACTTTTCATGCAGTCATTATCCAGCCTCATTCTAAATCCCTGTTTCTAATCTGCAAAACTAGATGCTTGAACTAGATAAACTCTATGGCTTCTTCCACATCTAGCATCTTGCGACATCAACTTGGAATCTATTTTACTACTTAAAAATAATGTGAATGGACTGTTTCTCATGTGAGTCATAACTGTAAAACACTGTGAAGACAAGGGTAACAAACACATCACATAAATGCCACTAAATAAAGTATTAAAAGTAATATACAAATTTGTGAATTATTCTATTACCAAATAATTCAGTATTAAGAAAAGATTCAAGAGGTTCCTTAAACAGAGCTGCCCTAATGAGTCAAGCACTAAGTAACCACTGTTTTCAGTAAAAGAAATCACTGGTAGCCTTGAAAACAGCATAATTGGAAGCCAGCGACAGATAAGATTATTTTAAAATTACAATCATAAATCAAGGACAGAAAAGTTAACACAACTTTTCAGGAGCTTTTGGATAAAAGCACTGGCACACGTCCCAGTTTCAGATATGAGAATATTCATTTTATTCAACTACCACTACTAGTATAATAATGGTTAAAACTTATCTTGAGCTAACTATACGGGACTGGCACATTCGACCTTACATTTATTAATGCATTTAAGAAACAGCAACCCCATTAATTAGGTATTGTCATTATCCTCATTTTATAGATGAGGAAACTGAGGCCAAAAAGGTAAAGTGACTTGCAAGTTCACTTCCACTAGTAAAGAAAGGGTCAAACAACTGGATCACTTCAACCACAATTTCCAACAACTTTCAATTACTTTTTTATTCCTGGCGAATTTCCGCTAGAGAAATTCAACTGGCTCCTATCAATCACAGAATTATAAATTAATATGTTTATTTTGGTAGCCTCCTGTGTTACATTATCACTTCTTACAAAGGAAAAGTAATTGAGTATATATACGGGTGGAGTATACCTAGAGTGTGAGGAGGGCATGGGCAACCCACTCCAGTATTCCTGCCTGGAGAATCCCCATGGACAGAGGACCGGGCGGGGTACAGTCAATGGGGTCGCAAAGAGTCGGACACGACTGAGCACACCCACCCACCTAGAGTGTATCGAGAGCATACACACACCCACTCACCCTCCCACCCACCCACCCACCCACCTAAGAGTGCACCGAGAGCGTCGAGCCACCTGACCTCCCTATGACTTCTGGGAGATTAAACAGCAACATCCTAAGCGTATTAAAATTTTTGTGTTGATACAATAATTCAGTCCTCTCAGAGGAAGCTGAGAGAAAAAACCAAGAATATGCCACAGTAACTGTTAACCATTTAATAACATTATACACTCCGATGACCGAGCTGAGTAGTAAAACGATATAACCTTAAGTTTGAAACCACTTTTTACACGAGCCAACATAAATTTCTAATGATATTTCATTCCAAAAACGTTTAAAATTTTCTTGCCAGTTTTGGAAAGTTGCAAGGCCATCTTCCGTCCCACTATAACTTTTCCTCTTCCTACTCCTATAATTCTTCCTACGGGCACCTTTTCACTTTACTTCCACAAACTTTACCTGCTCTTCAGCGCTCGGTTCTCGGCTTTCTCCTCGGGTTCTTTTCCGTCTGGGCGTGGGGTTCTTTCGGCCCACACCCACCACACCCCTGCGGGCCCCCGCCCAGCACTGCTCCTCCTCCTGGGGTTCTGACTCAGCACCTATCAGCGACGCCCCCCGGCCCCTGGCCCAACCCATCCTCGGACACGTGCGNATTTCCCTTTGCACACTCCCATCCTCCACCCCCGTGACTGCTAGTTTCAACGTAGAATTGGGGAATTTTGTAAAGTTTAGGAAGGTTCAAGGACTCGACCAATTGGAACGTGTTCACATGCAAAAGAAAAAGAGATGATGTGTAGAACTCGAATTTCTAAAACTCCTGTCCCCGTCTTAACATCAGTTCCTATTTTGGAAGTTAATCCCATGTTTTCCGTTAAAGTGAAAAGACATCCCCACCTTCTCAATTTTTGACATCTGCTAAGAAGAGTAATGTAAGGGAATGGAACCTCATTTTAAAGTCCTTGGGACTTAGTCTTCAAATATTTCGAATCTAAACTTCGGAATTAAAGTTGTTAGCATGACCTTTCAATCTCACCACATTTTAAAACTACTGTGACGGGAATGCGTAAGAAGTGAGCTTATCATTCCATTAATTGACATATTGCTTAAAAATGAGTAGAAAGTAACTAACGGTTCCTTAATGCAGATATTACTATTTTCTCACGTTCTTTTTCAAAGATGCACATATTCCTTTTTCTGCTTACATAGGACGCTCTTGCTTGAAACGTCAAATTATTTGAATACAAAATCAAAATTTTAGAAAGTAAACATTTTAAAAGTAAAGATGTGTAACAAAGTGATTGGGATATAGTGACTCTTAAGACTTTTACTTCCCATCAATGTGGACCTTTAAAGCACTGATAAAATTCGAAACTAAAAAGCTTTTTCTTTTTTTTTTGTGGGGCAGGGGGTGTCTAGTATGTTAGTCTTAGGGAAGAGTTAAATGGGGACACTTTTAAGGTTTTAGGGTATTGACAACCCCCCACACACAAATACACACCCATCATCTAGTTTATCTAGCTCTCCTCTTACCTCATCAGACATTTGTAATTTATTAGGCATTTACAGCATTCTCTCTCCTTAGAGCCCATGAGTGAAAGTCGCTTAGCCATGTGGACTCTTTAGGACCCCATGGACTATACAGTCCATGGAATTCTCCAGGCCACAATACTGGAGTGGGTAGCCTTTCCCTTCTTCCCAACCAAGGAAATGAATTCAGCTCTACAGATATACCTTAAATCAGGAACAAAGGCAGACCAGTCTTACTTCAGGGACTGGCAACCAAAAATGTGTCTGACTGGACATCTTTCCTTTCCTTTGAGAAAGCACAAGAATCTGGAGCCATCCCATCAGATATCACCACCTTCTCTTTAGCCACAAACCATATTTCATGACTCTCAGATAATATTAGCTTACATTTATTGAACCCTCTGCCACTGATCACTTTATATTCATTACCTTCTTTAATTCTCACAATTAGCTAGGCCTTATGCTTATTTCACCAATGGAAAACTGTTTAGGTTAAAAAAGCAGCTTGCCAAAACTCAAATCTAGGTTTGTCTTCAAAATTCTCCAGGTGCCTAATTCCAAGTCATATGATAGGTTTTCCAATTTTTCATGTACAAGAATATTTGGAATTGGTAGAAATGTTTACCAAAGCTTAAAGAATATTAATAAAGACACCTGGATGAGTAGCAGGAAAGTTAGCTACATGTCACTGAGAGGCCAATTAACTTTGATCTTAACTATTATTAAAGTAAAATCAGGTCCTTGAACTTTTAAAAAATATAGATAAATGAGAAGAAAAACTGCCTTTCAATCCCACCATCCATAGAAAACCTCTATTAATATTTTGTGGTGGGGTTTTTCTATTTATTCATCTATACTTTTAAATTTAATCTTATTAAAATTATGACTACACCCCAACCAATGTCCTTTTCTTTCTTTCCCCTCATTAACAATAAATAACTACAGGGAATGTATAGGAATTGCATATTTTAAAATCTCAATTTCGTATTTCTGTCCACAGTGGCCTAGATGGCCTGGTCATGAACTGGTAGCGGGGGAAACAGGGAGATTTTAATATAAAAGGAATTCTAAACCATAAAAAAGAACACAGAAGAGGTACAAACACCAACAGCAGTAACAGCTACCATTTATTAAGCACTTACTAGGTCTTAAATACTCACTAAATACATACACAGTACTCATAAGAGCCCCAGGAAATCCATTACAGATGTATTTGTTCTTAAATTTTGGATCAATAATTTGCTGAGTAGAAAGCTTTTTTTCCTACCCTACAAAAAGCCTGAGATTAAAGACCAACATTGTAATTAATGTTACCCCAAATTTATAGAACTGCTTACTTAGAATTCACACTTACTGCTAAATGACTGGTCATCTCAAAGCTGTTTTCTTTTTCATGTTTAAAGACTAATTTTGCTTCCCTTTCATGATCACAATTGAATTCTCTTTAATGCTACTAAACAACTGAGTTTCTTCAAAATAGAAATCTATTTAAGCCCCATTTTGAATCAGGGCTTCTCTTGTTGAACTGCTTTGCAGGGAAAAATGGCTTACATACACAATGCAATATTCTGCTCAAACACATAACAGTGATTGACTCCCACAAATAATCACTTACTCTTTGTCAAATACTGTATTACAGTATGTTATATGCTACCAATGTTAGATGTACCAGGATACCCTTTACAGTAACTGTGGTCCTTAAGTGTCCTGGATAAGTTAAAAAAGACAGACTGATCTGGCTAAGATTTTAAAGTTCTCTTAACTATCAGCTGGACACCTTGGGAAGCAGAATATGAATATGTCTCAGCCTCAGGAGGACATTATTAAAAAGTTCTTATGTATTATGGAGAAAACTCCCCACATCCTCTGCAGTATCTCAAAACTCTTTTCCAATACCAGCATACTCCCATTACTATGAAATCTAGGAGTATCATAAAGGAGGAATAAGCCTGCCACTATATTCTTCACTCACAATTCCAAAGTTTGTCCTGGAAGTTCTATCTCATCTTTGTGCACTCTTAACGTCTTGTGTTAGGCAGCAGGACACCCTGACACCAAGCACACTGCTTGCCCAGCATCAGGAATTTAGACAAATAGCAACAATGTACATACTTCACATCAAATAGAAGAAAGGTGACAAACATTTTAAGACAACAGAAGCACAGGTTATCACCAAGGTCTGTGTTTGATAAAACATGCAAGGTAAACAGAGGCTATAACACTGACTAATCATGGAGAAACACTGGGAAGGAATATAAACTGCTTAGCAGGGAGAGAACAGCTCTCTCAATCATAATGGAATCCACTCACAACACTTATTTGGAGTTACTTTTATGGGGGATGATATTCAAGTAATATTAAAGTGCTTCAAGCAAAATTTAGCAATTCCTGTAAGGCTTCCTGCTGTTCATCATCAAGATGGGAAATGCATTCCAACCATAATTCTTCAGAAGTCTGTACCTGACGTACAACATTAGCTAGGCGTTTGGCACAAGGATCTTCATAGTTAATAGTCTCGTTAATTTTTCCTTCTGCAATTATACTAATTATTTTTGGAAGATTGGAATTATTTGGACCAAGTACAACTGGGTGGTTACTTTCAATTAAGTCACAGAGAAAACTCAAAGTCTGAATAGCTTCCTCTTTATCCTCATGCAGTGGAAGCCATGACAACCAGTGTGGAAGAACTTCATCTACATTTACACAGTTAGGCTTAAACCTCAAAATCTTCCCTACTGCTGAGATACAGTTCTCTGTAGCAATGACATTTTTTTTGGTTTTGGAATTTGCACACTTAATAACTTTTACCAGCAGCGGAACAGCTTCTGAACATAAAGAACGATAATCATCTCCACCAAACTGTGCCATAACACCCAGGCCATAAGCAGCAGCTTGCCTGACTTCAGGGTTGTTGTCTCGCATATTTAGTAGCATTGGCCACCGAAAATATTCAACATATTTAAATGAGGTTGGACTGCAGTGCTCTATGATATCATCAAATATGCACAATCCCCACTGTCTGTCTGGCCATGGCCTATTAGAACAAATTAGATTTACAATTAATGGAAGTAGCTGTTCAAACCATGGTAAAATCTTTTCCTTGTAAGTACTAAATAATGAGTGCAAAATATCTGATACTTTGGTCAGAATATAAACATCACATTCATCCTCATCTTGCAGAGACATTTCAACCTGTTGATCATAGTTTTCTTCCTGTCTTTTAACCTGTCTTAGTTCTTGGTTTTTAAAGTGCCCTTCAAGTTTTGCTTTCAGTATTTCTCCCAGTTCTTCCAAGTGTTCATCATTAAGGCACCCATCTCCCATTACTTCAATGGATTTTGCAAAAGAATTCATTATTTCTGAGAGTACATCTGTATCAGGTTCGGTCCCAATAGCCTTGATTAAGGGATCACATATGAATTGCCACATCTGTGCAAGATACTCTGGCCCCTGAATTCTTGCACATTCGAGGAGAAAAGGCAAGGACTCTGCAGCTGCCACTCGAACATTGTCATGGAAATAAAATTTCAGTAAAGGAACCATCAGTTTTACAACTTGTTCTGTATAGTCCATAAATCCTTCTCTTAACTCCTTAGCATAATAAACCAACATCTGGCAAGCAGTTGCTTTTGCTTCAAGTCCTGAAGTTTTAATTCCAAAACTTTGCTGGTCTCCAAGATTTACAAATTGCCATCCATCATCATCACTCATATTCTCCACATCTTGTGTGTCTAAGAGAGCAACGTCAGGTTTAGCTGAAGCAGTCTTAATAAGAGGCTCAATAACCATTGGAAGGTACTGTTGAAAATCACTTCCAAGAATTTTACACATTCTAGCCCATGCTGAAACCATGTAAGAGGTCTGAGGGTCATCATCTTCCATATTATTTAAGTCAGATTGTGTCTTCAACAATAACTGCATCACATTTGATGCATCTTGCATAAATTTTTCCTTACCAACAGCAAGACCAACATGGCTAATGCATTCAATAGTCTTTCCTTTCAGAAGTTTGAGTTCCTTTTGAACAGCAAGCTCAACAGTATGCTTTAGTGAGGGCATAAATATATCATAGTATGGTACAAATTTTTCTTCTATTGTATCTGCAACTGAGGCAATGGTTGTCACAAGCTGTTCTAAGGCCAACTTAGTTCCATTGCGAATCAACTCTTGAAGTTTAATCACCAAGATGGAATGTAGATTTCTTACCATACTATCCAAATATAGAACCAGCAATGATTTGGGACAGTCTTCAATAAAAATAATAAGTGCAGAAGCTGCATGTGACTGTACACGCTGATTACCTTGATTTTCCATAGTACGCAACAGAGCTGCAATCACAGTTTCATGGAATTTCTTTTGGAAGTTAGGTGCAAAATCTGTAGCCATCTGTCCAAGTGTAGTACAGGCTGCAGCCCTCACCCTTGGATGAGGATCCTGAAGAAAAAGCAAAACAGAGTTAACTGTTTCATCTAAAATTGATTCCATTTGCTGATGGCATCCTTCTCCAATAGCAGATAAGGCCATTAATCCAGCATGTCGGTATTTCCAGTCAGGGCTCTGCAGCATCTGCATGATATGCTCCTTAGTCATTGGTAAAACGAGTTTTCCACCGAGCCCACAAGCCAGTCTGTCTAATGCACTCTCAGCAGCAACTGCATTGCTGTCAAAATCATCTTCTTCCATTTCATCAGCATTTACCCAGTCCTCGTCATCTTGTAGATCAACCATCATTGCTAATATATGAGGAACTGCCTGTGCAATAATATTTGTATGTTTTTTCAACATTGGGGTGGCAGTTTCAGACAAGGTCACTATTACTTCAAGTGCCAGCTGGCGTTGCAGATTACTAAGTCTAGAGTCTCCACATAACTTTAGACTCAGTTGCAGAGTGTCTTCTAAATAAGGACCCAAATATTTAGGTACAGTATCTGCAATCTCGACAAGGGATTCTAGCACTGAATCATCATCCTGGTAGCATGAATCATTCACAGCCTGTAAGATTCCAGGAAGCAAGTCTGCAAAGTCTTTGAAAAGACCAATATTATTCTCATTAGCAAGTACAAATGCAGCTGCAGCTCTAGCAGATAATGTCCTGATTGCTGGATGTTCTTGATCTTGAATACACTGGTCCAACAACCGTTTGATGATATCCAAATCGTGCCGCTCCTGGTTCCCAAAAATCCCCGGAAAGTGCCAAAAAACATGAAGTGCAACTTCCCACAGAACCACATTTTTAGAGTAGATTGAATCAACAAGGAACTTCAGACCTTCAGGCCAGTGGTTAGTGCCATCCTCATCTATCAAATTCCTGGCCAGGACTGCAAAAATGTCACAAAGTTTTTTCCTCATACTAGCATGTGTTTCTAACTTAACAGCCAGTATCAGTTCAATCTTGACGTCCCTCTGAACATCAGAAGGCAAATTTGGATAGACTTCCTCAAACCCAGAGGACAAAAGCCGTCGTAGCAGGGCGGCAGCCATTTGTCTCACCTCATAACCTGCTCTTCTATTTCTGACGGCATCTAAGAGGAATGTAGTCTTACACAGACCTGGGATATTTTCATAGATTTCCTCTGCTTGCCGCCGCACCATACAGCTTGGATTAATCAGGTTCTTCAGAAGCTGGTAAAACTCTTGCTTTCCCGACACAGTCGCCGGTACTCCGGCAGACCCGGACGCCGCCATCGCGTTCTGTCAAAGCAACCGCGACGGGGAAGAAGGGCGGGGGTCTGCGTCCCGGAGCAGTGACATCAGCGAGGCGCCGGCGCGCGGAGGGGCGGGGCGGGGCCGCTTCTTCCTCCCCTGCCATGGCTCCTCTTGGTCCAGGCTTTGGGAGGCGGGGAGTCCGGTGGCGCGGGACTCGTGGGGTCGTGGTGGGGACGAGGATCGCTCTCCATCTGATTTACAATAAAATGAAAATGCACCTACAAGGGAAAAAAATAAAAGTATGATAATGACTATTAGAATGGGATTATGGGTTTTTTCGTCTTTTATTTCTAAACTATATCTACGGGTTGTTACACTGATAATTTTAAAACAGAGTGTACGGCTTGAAAAGCTAAGTGAAAGAAGACAATCACGAAAGGCTACATGTTTTATGATTCCCTTTATATGAAAGGTCTTAAATGGAAAATCCATACAGAAAGTAGATTAGTGTTTGGCAATGACTGAGGGAAAGGGAGAATAGAGAATAACTGCTGTCAGGGAAGTTCTTTATCGGTGATGAAACTGTGAAATTGGTAGTGGAGATAGCTGCACAACTCTGTGATTATACTCAAACCATTGAATTGTACAATTTAGATTGGTGAATTCTATTGCATGTGGATAATACCTCAATAAAGCTTTTTATCAAATAAATACAATAAAAGATAAAGACAACGATTACCACCCAACTATTACATCTAATGCAGTAGAGCAGAGGTGCTCAGATTCAGGTTTGTGTCAGAATCACTTGCTCTGTGGATTATAATAAAGAATGAGAAAGGTATTTGAGTAATGTATGATGAAAAGTAACGTGGGTTAGTAAGATTAGAATCTGATCTTGTCTCAAAATTAATTTGAATCTCTGGTCTTGTCACTCAAGATTTTTTTTGCAAACTTAAAGTGTTTTTACAGTTTTCCTTTTCGTAGAGAGCAGCTGAGGTCATTCTAAGAAATAAATGCCCCTGAGGCTAAATATTGTTTCTTTAATTCAGGAAATATTGCTTCCCTGGAATTACCAGGCTCATTAATTACACAGGCTCAGCGGTAAATAATCCACCTGCCAATGAAGGGGACACAATTTTGATCTCTGGTCCTAGAAGATGCCATATGCCGTGGAGCAACTAAGCCCTTGTGCTACAACTATTGAGCTGTGCTCTGCTGCTGCTGCTGTTGCTAAGTCGCTTCAGTCGTGTCCGACTCTGTGCGACCCCATAGACGGCAGCCCACCAGGCTCCTCTGTCCCTGGGATTCTCCAGGCAAGAACACTGGAGTGGGTTGCCATTTCCTTCTCCAGTGCATGAAAGTGAAAACTGAGTCAGTGAAGTCGCTCAGTCGTATTAAAAAAAATCATCATTACTTTAACAATGATTAGATCTTACTTTTGTATGGGCCTTGCCACTCTATCATTTTAACCATTACACAGGTTTGCAAGATTGGTAGAATAGGTATAATACTAATTTTAGGTGAGAAATGGAAACTCAGGAAGGTTAAGGGATTTGCCTAAGATGACACACCCTGAGTCTCCAATCTACCTCTTCTGAAAGCAACACTGATGTTCTTTCACCATACCACTTCCCCATAATTACTCTTGATTTTGCAATAGAATCAGAGGTTTTCACTCATTGCAGGGTATATTTTAAACTTCTCTAAGTTGGCTGAACTTTAATTTTGTTCCTGGTAGTTCATCAGTAAAGAATCTACTGCCAATGCAGGAGATGCAGGTTTGATCCCAGGGTCAGGAAGATCCCTTTGAAAAGGAAATGGCAACTCATCCCAGTATTCTTGCCTGGGAAATCCCATGGACAAAGGAGCCTGGTGGGCTACAGCCAGCAGAGTCACAAAGAGTCAGACACGACTTAGTGACTAAACAACAACAAAAACAACAACAAGAAATGCTCGTTTAGGAAAAAACCTTGTTCTCTAAACAGTGCTTTTTATTCTGTGGACTGAAAATCAACTGCATCAGAATCACTTGAGAAACTTATTTTAAAATGTAGGTACTAGGGCTCAATCTCTGAACTACTGAATCAGAATTTCTGGGTAATACAAGCCAACAATGTTCAATTTTAACAAGGACACTGGGTTTTCACGTGAATACAAAAATTTGAGAACCACTGCTGAGATCAATGTTGGTTCTGATTCCAAGATCTTGACTACAGTTCTGCATCCTGCTCCAGAGTCAATGGCTTTCCCACCATTCTTTGAAAATGTCTAATTATAGGGCCCTTGCATTCAGTCTTTCAGAAAATCTTAATAACTATTACATGTTGGGGGGAAAAGCTTGGGGGGAAAAGCTTGTCTTAAAATCATATCTATTAGCATATTAAAGACACAAAAACTAGGATGAGATACCACCACAGGCCCAATACAATGTTTTAAATTTAAGTCTAAGAATATCAAGTGATAGTGAAAATATGGAATAATAGGAAACTCAATGATACTTTTGGTGGTAGTTTAAGTGAGTTAGTAGAACCACTCTGTAAAAAATGTTTGGAAAATGCTGGGTTAATATTACACAGCACATGTTATTTTCTCAGCACATGTTCATTGAGGGTATACCCAAGTATGGTGCTGTGTGCTGGGGATAAAGATTAAATACATGAGGATGCCTTGGGAGACAGTAAATACCATATAGTGTAGTGATCACTGTGGTGATGCAACCACATGAGTTTGTGGAGGCAACTAAGGAAAATCAGGCAAGGCTTCCCAAAGATGGTGATACCAGGGCTCACTTTTGAAGGATGAATCTTTATTCACTATTTGAATAAAGAGAAGAAGTTTCTAAGTAAAGGAAACAGCTGTGTTCAAATGTGGAAAGGTCTTAGAGCCTAGTGTGGTGAGTTCTTGCTGGAGCATTGGGTATGTGACTTGAGGGGGCTTGGGGATGACATAGGAGGCAGGAAGGAGGAAGACAAAAGTTCTATAGAAGCCAGATTATGAAGGGTCTCTTATTCCATGTTAAGAAATTTGGCTTTTTTCCCCCAAAGGTAAAGAGGAGCAGTTTAAGGATTTTAATCAAGGGCTGTGAAATGATCCACATTTAGAAATATTACTTTGATAGCAATGCAAAAACTGAAGTGTGAAGATTGGTGGCAGTTAGGGCTTTCCAGGTGGCAGAGTGGTAAAGAATCCACCTGCCAATGCAGGAGACGTAAGGGACATGAGTTTGATCCCTGGGTCGATAAGATCCCCTGGAGTAGAAAATGGCAACCTGTTCCAGTATTCATGCCTGGAAATTTTCATGGACAGAGGTTCCTGGCAGTCTACAGTCTATTAGGTCACAAAGAGTTGAACAGGACTGAGCACACACACAGCCTTAGTTCAGTTAAACTGAAAGTCTAAATCATTGCAGTGGTGGAAGGAAAGAAAAGAGGGCAAGGACTAGATAGGTCAAAAGAGGTCATATCAATAACACCTTACATGGGAAGAAGAAGTCTAGGAAATCTTCCCAAGTTTTGACCTGGGCATCTCGTTGGAGATGCTGTAATTTGCCTATTTCTTTACCCACACATGAGGAAAGAACAGTATTAATGCAGACCAAAAGACTGCTAACTCTTTCTAGAATTCCCTAACAAATGAAAGTGTTAATCCCTCAGTTATGTCCAACTCTTTGTGACCCCCATGGACTGTAGCCCAACAGCTTCTCTGTCCATGGAATTTCCCAAGCAAGAATATGGGAGTGGGTTGTCATTCCCTTCTCCAGGGGACCTTCCCAACCCAGGTGTCAAACCCAGGTCTTTAGATTTCATGCAAATTCTTTACTGTCTGAGCCACTAGGGAAGTCCTGGCTATGTACCAGCTGGTACTCAGTGACATTTTATGAACAAAGATGGAGTTACTCCCAGTCAAAACTCTCCAGTATCTAGTGAAAGCAAAAGTGAGAGTCATGTCCGACTCTCTGTGACCCCATGAACTATAGTCTATGAAATTTTCTAGGCCAGAATACTGTATAGGGTAGCCTTTCCATTCTCCAGGGGATCTTCCTAACCCAGGGATTGAGCTCAGGTCTCCCGCATTGCAGGTAGATTATTTACCAGTTAAGCAACAAGGGAAGCCCAAGAATACTGGAGTAGGTCTTCCTTAAGAAGATGAGTCCCCAAATCCATATTTTGTTCTCTAGTTGCTCCCACACTCCATAGTGATGGTCATTGTTACAAAAGTAAGAGCTAAACGGAATCCATTTTAGAAAAAATATTTATGTTCTTAATTTAGAAGAACATACACAGATTTAAAATCTTAAAGTACTTCCTCTCTAGATTGCATAATTCAATTCTATTTACCTTTTGCAGTGTTATTTCCTACCCCCTCACCCCCTAAGGAGCACATTAATATTTAAGATTTCAAGAGTGGACTTGAAGATTTGGTTAAAGAACTTTATTAAACTTTGTAATTAAAATTGGATTTTAAATTTGTTTGTACTGTTGAGAGGGCATTTAAAAATATTTCTGTAAGGTGTAAGGTGGCTCAGAAGTGGACAATTCAAGTATTTATTAGCACTTTGCTAAGTGAAGAAAGGTGAAAAGTAAGTTGCAAATTTCTTCCAAGATCTGAGAGATTTAGAATCAAGTGGAAGGAAGTAGAATTAAATTGGACATTCTCGACACTTTTGCAAGAATAAGCCATAATGAATATAAATATAGAAAACAAAAAATACTATGAAGTCTCCTACCGACCTAAATTAAAACAATCAGAATATCAGAAAGAATGATGCTTCTGATGAATTAAAAAGACTTTAAATATAGTCAGCAAAAGTTCCAAGTGTCTAATACTAACAAAAGTCACAACTCATTGATCATCTTTGGATGCTAGGTCAGCAACTGAAAATTAATAATAGTCACAATTTTTCCTGCCTTTCCTGTATAAACTGTATTTCAGGATAACCTAACAGTTATTCACATTCTTCTTTATAGAATTCCATATAAAAAGTGCACAAAAATGCTAAAATCAGAAACTTACTGTGTTGTAACCCAAATGAAATAATGAATGTAGGCAGCAATAACCAGTGGATGCTAAAACCATTAAATGAAACATTGATTGGGATTTGATAATAGAAGGATTAGGCTGAAACCACTTGAAGTTCCTGATTAATCTTTGTATTATTAAAAGTGGGATAAATCAGAAGTGTCATTTATGTGTTATCTTTTGGTTTTGCATTTAAATTTTCTCTAATTTGTTCTCTGATGCTGAGGCTGGGCTCTGGAAGCAAAATTTCTCCTTTCTTAGCTTGGTCCCTGAGAATTTCCACCAGAAAAGAGATAGAAAAGAGATTGCTCCTTCTTGTTTTTCCTTTTCTTGTCTGGATTGCCCCAGCAGTGGCCCATCCTCCTGGCGACAGTAATTTCCTCTTAATCCAGTCACTTCCTGTCTCTGCAGAGATACCCACAGTAGCCTGGGGGCACTCATTCCTCTGAGGTTTCACCTGGAGCTCTGAGCTCAAAGATGCCAGTTCTGTTTTGTTCCTTCAGCTTTAGGGATGGTAGCAGGTCCTTCAGTTACCATTTTTATTACATCAGTGCTGTTTATTCACTCCTTCAGGTCTCTCACACCTATGTAATCAATCTCTTAAATCTCCTCTTCAAGTACTTAGTGTGGTTTCCATTTTTCCACCTGGACCTTGGCTCATTCATATATCAGGCATTAAGTGATGCAATAGGGAGCACAACTATAAAGTATTTTTATTTAAAATCAGGTTTATTAAGGTATAATTTACATGCAATTATTGTTGTTCAGTCGCTAAGTCATGTCTGACTCTCTGCGACCTCATGGGCTGCAGCACGCCAGGCTTCCCTGTCCTTCACCAACTCCTAGAGTTTGCTCAGACTTATGTCCATTGGGTCAGTGATGCCATCTCTGTCACCCCTTTTTCCTCATGCTCTCAATCTTTCCCAGTGTCAGGGTCTTTTCCAATGAGTTGGTTCTTTGCATCAGGTGGCAAAAATATTGGAACTTCGGGATCAGTCCTTCCAATGAATATTCATTGTATTAATTTCCTTTAGGATTGACTAGTTAAATCTTCCTGTCCAAGGGACTCTCAAGAGTCTTCTCCAGCACGACAGTTTGAAAGCATCAATTCTTTGGTGCCCAGCCTTCTTTATGGTCCAACTCTCACATCAGTACATGATTACTGGAAAAACCATAGTTTTGACTATATGAACCTTTGCTGGTAAAGAAATATCTCTGCTTTTTAATATGCTGTCTAGGTTTGTCATAGCTTTTCTTCCAAGGAGCAAGTGTCTTTTAATTTCATGGCTGCAGTCACCATCTGCAGTGATTTTGGAGCCCAAGAAAATCAAGTCTGTCACTGTTTCCATTGTTTCCCCGTCTATTTGCCATGAAGTGATGGGACTGCATGCCATGATCTTAGTTTCTTGAATGTTGAGTTTTAAGCCAGTTTTTTCACTGTCCTCTTTCACTTTCATCAAGAGGCTCTTTAGTTCCTTTTCACTCTCTGCCATAACGGTGGTATCATCTGTATATCTGAGGTTATTGATATTTCCCCTAGCAATCTTGATTCCAGGTTGTGATTCATCCAGTCTGGCATTTCACATGATGTACTCTGCATATAAGTTAAATAAGCACAGTGACAATATACAGCCTTGACATACTCCTTTCCTGATTTGGAACCAGTCTGTTGTTCCATGTCTGGTTCTAACTGTAGCTTCTTGACCTGCATATGGGTTTCTCAGGAGGCAGGTAAGACAGTCTGGTATTCCCATCTCTTCAAGAATTTTCCACAGTTTGTTGTGATCCACACAGTCAAAGGCTTTGGCATAGTTAATAAAGCAGAAGTAGATGTTATTCTGGAATTCTCTCGCTTTTTCTATGATCCAATGGATGTGGGCAATTTGATCTCTGGTTCCTCTGCCTTTTTGAAATTCAGCTTTAACATCTGAAAGTTCTCAGTTCAAGTACTAACGAAGCCTCGCTTGGAGAATATTGAGCATTACTTTGCTAGTGTGTGAGGATGAGTGTAATTGTGTTGTAGTTTGAACATTCTTTGGCATTGCCTTTCTTTGGGATTGGAATGAAAACTGACCTTTTCCAGTCCTGTGGCCACTTCTGAGTTTCCCAAATTTGCTGGCATATTGAGTGCAGTGCTTTCACAGTGTCATCTTTTAGGATTTGAAATATTTCAGCTGGAATTCCATCACCTCCACTACCTTTGTTTGTAGTGATGCTTCCTAAGGCGCACTTGACTTTGCATTCCAGGATGTCTGGTTCTAGGTTAGTGCTCACACCATCGTGGTTATCTGGGTCATGAAAATCTTTTTTGTATAGTTCTATGTATTCGTGCCACGTTTTCTTAATATCTTCTGCTTCTGTAGGTCCATACCATTTCTGTCCTTTATTGTGCCCATCTTTGCATGAAATGTTCCCTTGGTATCTAATTTTCTTGAAGAGATCTCTAGTCTTTCCCATTCTGTTGTTCTCCTCTATTTCTTTGCATTGATCACTGAGGAAGGCTTTCTTATCTCTCCTTGCTATCCTTTGAAACTCTGCCTTCAGATGGATATATGTTTCCTTTTCTCCTTTGCCTTTAGCTTCTCTTCTTTTCTCAGCTATTCATAAGGCCTCCTCAGACAGCCATTTTGCTTTTTTGCATTTCTTTTTTTGGGGGATGGTTTTAGCTGACTGTGGCTCAGATCATGAACTCCTTATTGCAAAATTTAGACTTAAGTTGAAGAAAGTAGGGAAATCCACCAGACCGTTTAGATATGACCTAAATCAAATCCCTTACAATTAAACAGTGGAACTGACAAATAGATTTAAGGTATTAAATCTGATAAATAGAGTGCCTAAAGAACTGTGGATGGATGTTCGTTTTCCACAATAGATGTATGCTATTAGAGTATTAAAAAATTGAAAATAACCGAGCAATGGAAATAATAGTTGTTGCATAAGCCATGATATTTTAAGATGTGTTGAAATGATTCTGTGTGAAAAGAAGATATATAATATGTGCACACCACATATACTTTGTATAAAAATATGGCTCTGTGGGCCTGGAGTGAGGCAGAGGGAGAGACTTCCTCCACAGAGGGCATCTTAGTGGCCCCAAGTTGTGTGCCAGGCCTGGGGTCTTCCCCTTAGGTCATGCTCCAGGACAAGCAGATAGGTCTCTTTCTCACTGGGGCAGTGGTGTACTTCTGTCCATCTTTTTGTGATATGCCCTGGGATAGTGGGCTACCAAAAGCTGTCTCTCTATTTGTTGCAGTCCCAGGAGACTCATGAGTGCAGGCTCTTATGGCCATTAACCAAACAATCTAGAAGTGTCCCCTGGGTGCGCCTGCGTGCTCAGTCGCTTAGCTGTGTCTGCCTCTTTGTGACCCCACGAACTGTGGCCTGCCAGGCTCCTCATGGGATTCTCCCGACAAGAATACTGGAGTGGGTTTCCATTTCCTCCTCGAGGGGATATTCTTGTCCCAGGGATCGAATCTACATATCTTGCATTGGCAGGCAGATTCTTTACCACTAAGCCACCTGGGAGGCCCATAGATATACTTTAGAGTATTGTACAATCTGGGATCTTGTGCTCTGGAGCATGACAGAGAAAAGCAGGAATATAGTATCAGCAGGAAGATAGTATCTGTCCTCTGGGGTCTCTGGAGAGGATTACAGTCAGCCCTTAGATGTGTGTTTAATTGCAGGCTTTCCCCTTAGGCTGTAGCTATGAAAACAAGGCATCTGAAGTCTTTGTCTTGGCCCAGGGTGACACAGGTGGGGTTAGATGGCAGCAGCACATATCCTGGACAGGAGTGAGGGAACTGCTCCCAGACTTTACTTCCATTAAGGACATCCAGACTCACTTATGCACCACAACTTCCTACCAGAATCTATGGGGAGATGTGACATGAAAGAAAGCACCTTAAGCTTAAAGGCACATAGCAATAATCTCAGTTCTCAGAAAAGTGGTGAAACATCATGGTGAGAGGGATGTTATGCATAAAAGCATATGGCAAGTTTTGCATAAGATCCAATAGCAGGTGAACCTCTGGATAACCCAGTCATTAAACAGTAGACTCTACTATCAATGATTCTAACACCTTAGATAGAAAAGGCAATGGCACCTCACTCCAGTACTCTTGCCTGGAAAATCCCATGGACAGAGGAGCCTGGTAGACTGCAGTCCAGGGGGTCGCGAAGAGTCCGACACGACTGAACGACTTCACTTTCAGTTTTCACTTTCATGCACTGGAGAAGGCAATGGCAACCCACTCCAGTGTTCTTGCCTGGAGAATCTGAGGGACGGCAGAGCCTGGTGGGCTGCCATCTATGGGGTCACCCAGAGTCAGACACAACTGAAGAGACTTAGCAGCAGCACAGCTCCTTAGATGAGACTTCTTAGAGTGCTGATTAAGCTATCACAAGTCATGGACAGCAGAAACCTACCACGAGATTAGCCAACACAACAAACTTAATATAAGAGAAAGTTTTTTCTTTCTTTCTTTTTTTTTTTTAAGTTCTTTCTCCTGGAGACTTCTCAAGCATAAGTTTCTTTCTTTGAAAATGAAGCACCCAAGCACCCAAGACAACAGATTTCCTCAGGAAATTTAAATCCTATTTTAAGAAAAGAATCATCTAGATAGAATTGCATGTGGAGTTTTCTCCCTACGATCATAACTATGGCAACAATATTAGAAAGAGCTACTCTGTGCTTTGGACTAGGTGAACCACCCTTAAGAAGGGTGTGACTCCCACACTATAGTTTTGGGAGTCATTTAATGGAAAACTTTTACAGAAATAGTAGTTGACTGCCTGACAGTAGATTTCCTGTTATTCCTCCATCCTCCTTTTTGTTTTAATAACAATAAAGTGACAGGCTGATAGGAAAATATAGGTCTAGGTTCTTTGGGTTCTTTTCTGTTTTCCTATAGTTTCTAAGATTTCTACTTTATTTTAAAGATGTTGATTTACATAGCAATTTAGTACAACATTCTATGTTTGTGGCATTTACTTGGTCTTTTACCTAGGCATTTTTTTAAAATGAAGAAAATGATATATTAACAAAATTGATGAAAATGTTATACGAAGAGACAGAATAATGACTGGACCAGTGAATGTTCTTTCAGTTTTTCAGTTCAGCCTCTCAGTCGTGTCCTCCTCTTCGCAACCCCAATGGACTGCAGCATGCCAGGCTTCCCTGTCCATCACCAACTGAGTGTTCTTAGAGGACAATAGAAAAAAAACCTTTTAGATTAGTGTCATTATAAATCATTCACTGACAATGAGCACAGACCCTTTCTTAGGATCAGAGAACTTAGGTAACTTGTCTGAGGTCATACAGCTAGGAAGTGCAGAACAAGACTGGAACTTAGACTTTTTAAGCTCTCACACCATCCCTGATGTGGAAATGTACAAGGAGAGTGATAGATTTTGAGGAAAAGAATGACGCTTTTATTGCAAAGAAGGAGAGCCTGAAAGAGAATGCACCTGAGGTAAGCTTGCTGTTGTGATGGTAGGGAAGGAGGGATTGAAGGACTTTTTTTTTTCTTCTAAATATGAGTGAATGATGAATAAAGATGAATAAAGATCATCATGGTCTCTATTTTCTTGGTGAAACCATTGGTCTTAAGTATGGCAGTGAGAGTTTGAGGAAAAAAAACTTTGACAAGGTTTTGGAGAAGCCATGGGAGTGAGGAGTGAGGTATCCCTCGTTGAACAAAAATAATTTTAGGAATTGAAACAGGGGAAAAAAAAGAATTGCAAAATTTTCTTCAGTCGAGATTAGAAACCAGGAACCCACAGTGGCAACAATCCATTAATTATACTCTAAAGTAAAAAAAGCAGAGTTTAGTGTCATTGGTTCATTTCTACTTTGTAAAACACCTGCATGTGTATATAAAACATGTGTAGGAAAATGTTTAGTATATATACCAATTTGTTGCAGTGGTTACTTTTTACCCATACATTTCAGTGTGGTTTGAATTTTTATAGCAATATATTTCTGTATTACTTGTATAAAAAATGGGGAAGGTGATGGCCTGGTAAAGGCTTTAGGCTCCTGAGCATATCTGCATCTCCACAGTGATCACCTAGAGCCAACTGTATAGTGACTGAAGCTTCAGAGCCAGGAAAAGCCCTACCTGAAGCGTTGTGGCACAGTTCACAGCTGCTGTGTAAACCACAATGCTTAAACCAGAGGCAGTACTCTAGGATTAGTGGTATCCAGTCCCACTGCTGCTGTGGTAGAAGACTCCAGCTTCCCAAACAGCTTGCATCTGTCCATTAAAAGCATTCAGACTCATGGAAGATCTGGAAAGTTTCATAAAATTATATTTTACAGCTGCTGAAATCTATGTCTAGAGAGAATCTCCCTCCCACTTGTGGGAGAGGTTTCCAGATTCTGTTTGGGCACTTGTGATGAGTGACAGCTGCAGCAATTCCATGGCTGGTCCAGATTGTAAGTGCTCTTCTGTTTATATTTGTATGTCAAGATACATCTAAAGCAACACAAGTTAATTTTTTGAAATATGTCTAGTCAATGCAGTCTTCCTGTGAAGATTAATTTTATAAAATAAGACAAATGAGAGATAGCAGTGACAAATAGAAGAACATTCAATTAAGCAAGATTCTTTTCGTGATAGAGAAACAGAAATTGAGGAGTGAAGGCCAAAAATCAAAACAAAACTGTTCATCCCAATAACACAGCACTAATACTTGAAAAGACTTGGAAGGTACACAGAGCTAGATTCAAATTTGTGCTTTACCACTTTGAGACTCTGGGGAGAATTATTAACTTCAAACTATTTGCTCATCTTCAGTGGGGAATAATAAGACCTAGTTCACTGGGTAATTCTAACATCCAAATGAGACAAAATATAGATGTTGAAATTTGTTTTGCAATACTAATTCATGTAGGTTTTTTCCCCCTATTTTTTTGCCTTCATTTTCCAAGAAGGTCCTTTGTGTATCCCTTCCTTGGGAGTTATTATAAGGAAGAAAGCTGTTGTTTGAAAACAAAGCTGCTTTTCTTGTGTTTTGTGAAAGCTTAAACTCATCAAGGATATTGTTTTAGGTATTTAGGTATTTAGGTGGTTTGGAGGGGGCAGGTATTTTTATAGGGAATGAAATAGGAGAGGAAGTGGACATTTCTGCTCAAATTAAGGAAAGGATGGAGGATATTCTATTAGGATGGGGGAACTACTGTTCTTCTGGAGGCTGGATCTCCACAGATGTGTAGTGAACAGGTGAGGCTACATGCTAGTACCTGATTCCCAGATCTGTGACCAAAAGGGGCATGCTTCCATACTTGCAAACTTCCAAAGGTCTATTTGAGCTCAAGTAATGAACATCTCAGTTGGTGGTGCAAAGTGGGGACCAAAGCTTGGAGTGGTTTCTCCATTTACTTTGTTCTTTATAAGACCTATTGAACCTTCTGTATAACTCAGTTGGATGGGAGTGGGTCTTTGCCTGTATTTCCTTGAGATGACAGTTTGAGACAAAAGCTGGGGCATAGGTAATCTGAGACGTAATCTCATGAAACAGGAGTTCAGCACAGAAAGTGAGGAGAAATCAATATCAGGTTGTATTATTGAGTTGGTTACTGGCATGGGTTCAAGTTAGAATTGTTCCCCCAGTGAGGACTAGGAGAAAGAGGAAAAAGCATTTATTAATCAGTTGGGACATAAAACACTCTTTTTTTTTTTTTTCAAGTATATATGAGAGCTGAGCAGGCACCTATGGGCACTTACAACAAGGAATCAGAGAAGCCCTGAGGCAGGAAGTGAGGAACAGTAGGGACAGCTTGAAGGGAGGTGCTTTCATATTAAGAGAGAAGAAGGCTGCAGAAACCTGTTTGTCACAGCCATTGGAGGTGAAGGTTTGAGAATGTGAAGTGGGGCTCCAGATGTCTGATACAGAGAGAGGCTCAATAATGACTAATATGGGCATCATGTTAGTCGCTCAGTCGTGCCTGACTCTTTGCGACCCCATGGACTGGAGCCCTCTGTCCATGAGATTTTCCAGGCAAGAATACTGGAGTGGGTTGCCATTTCCTTCTCCAGAATATGGGCATAGAAATTTTTGAAATTTATTTTCCTCCTGATTAAAAGTAATGTATATTTTTGTAGTAGACTCTAACTTAATTTGATTAAATACAATTATCATCTTTCTGATATATCCTTAGTCGGGGTCTAAAATTTAAACCTGCCATAGTAGCACAATGCCTAACAAAACAGGCACTAAAAATACACTCAATGACACAAACAAAAAGAGATTAGTTACCATCATCTAATCACACATGAATATACATAGGCACACACACAACGTATATATACACAGCTTTTTCTAAAATAAGAGGAAAAGATAATAAGTGCTGTGATTCCTTTATGAGTTTGCACCTGTGTGACATTAGCATTTGGCTTCGAACCTCCAAGAAACCCCTCTGACTGGCATCAGAGTCCTCACAATGCTCTCTAATGGTACCTAGAGTTACTTCAATAGCCCTGTGGGCAACAAATTAATTCTGAGCAGAATCACCCAGCAGAGCTGTAACAGAGCATCAACTGCTCAGTCTGCCTCACTTCGTGGGTCTCATGAAGGAACACAGGGTGAGCTCTTATTCTCCAAGTCCATCCCTTCAGAAGCACCCTGTGAAATCCATCCTTTCTTTTTGGCAAAGGTAACTAAATTTCAAGTGTTTAGAGGATCTGGATATAAAACCCAACATTTTTTCACTGTTCAGACTACAATCTTGCTCATTCTTATAAAGCATATAAATATTCATAAAGATTAAGGAAAAACCATTATATGATTCCGAAAGACCTACCTGGAAACACAACTAAAATTACAATCCACAATTACAAGAATAATAGAGAAGAGATAGTTCTGAAGGAAACATAATTTCATGTTCCTAGTCTCCTATTCCAGATGTTCAAGCTGGTTTTAGAAAAGGCAGAGGAACCAGAGATCAAATTGCCAACATCCACTGGATCACCGAAAAAGCAAGAGAGTTCCAGAAAAACATCTATTTCTGCTTTATTGACTATGCCAAAGCCTTTGACTGTGTGGGTCACAATAAACTGTGGAAAATTCTTCAAGAGATGGGAATACCAGACCACCTGACCTGCCTCTTGAGAAATCTGTATGCAGGTCAGGAAGCAACAGTTAGAACTGGACATGGAACAACAGACTGGTTCCAAATCGGAAAAGGAGTACGTCAAGGCTGTGTATTGTCACCCTGCTTCTTTAACTTCTATGCAGAGTACATCATGAGAAACGCTGGGCTGGAAGAAGCACAAGCTGGAATCAAGATTGCTGGGAGAAACATCAATAACCTCAGATATGCAGATGACACCACCCTTATGGCAGAAAGTGAAGAGGAACTAAACAGCCTCTTGATGAAAGTGAAAGAGGAGAGTGAAAAAGTTGGCTTAAAGCTCAACATTTAGAAAATAAAGATCATGGCATCTGGTCCCATCACTTCATGGGAAATAGGTGGGGAAACAGTGGAAACAGTGTCAGACTTTATTTTGGGGGGCTCCAAAATCACTGCAGATGGTGACTGCAGCCATGAAATTAAAAGACGCTTACTCCTTGGAAGAAAAGTTATGACCAATCTAAATAGCATATTCAAAAGCAGAGACATTACTTTGCCAACAAAGGTCCGNTCACTTCATGGGAAATAGGTGGGGAAACAGTGGAAACAGTGTCAGACTTTATTTTGGGGGGCTCCAAAATCACTGCAGATGGTGACTGCAGCCATGAAATTAAAAGACGCTTACTCCTTGGAAGAAAAGTTATGACCAATCTAAATAGCATATTCAAAAGCAGAGACATTACTTTGCCAACAAAGGTCCGTCTAGTCAAGGCTATGGTTTTTCCAGGGATCATGTATGGATGTGAGAGTTGGACTGTGAAGAAAGCTGAGTGCCGAAGAGTTGATGCTGCTGAAGTGTGGTGTTGGAAAAGACTCTTGAGAGTCCCATGGACTGCAAGGAGATTCAACCAGTCTATCCTAAAGGAGATCAGTCCCGGGTGTTTTTTGGAAGGAATGATGCTAAGGCTGAAACTCCAGTACTCTGGCCACCTCATGTGAAGAGGTGACTCATTGGAAAAGACTCTGATGCTGGGAGGGATTGGGGGCAGGAGGAGAAGGGGATGACAGAGGATGTGATGGCTGGATGGCATCACCAACTTGATGGACATGGGTTTGGGTGGACTCTGGGAGTTGTTGATGGACAGGGAGGCCTGGCGTGCTGCAATTCATGGGGTCACAAAGAGTCGGACATGCCTGAGCGACTGAACTGAACTGAACTGAGTCTCCTATTCTGGCTTCTTTTATAAATACAACAGTATTACAGTACCTAGAATTACAAACAGAACTACTCATGTAAAAGTAGTACATGAGTAGTTCTGTTTGTAATTCTAGGTACTGTACTTTGTGTATTTACAAATATTAATCTGAGAAGGCATCCAAAGCTTCATCAGAGTGCTAAAGAGTTATTTGTCATGTTAAGAAGAGGTGTAAATACGTGTAAAAGAATGAAACTAGAATACTTCTTAACACCATTCACAAAGATAAACTCAAAATGGATTAAAGACCTAAATGTAAGACCAGAAACTATAAAACTCTTAGAAAAAGACATGAGCAGAACACCCTTCAACATAAGTCATAGCAAGGTCTTCTATGACCCATCGCCTACAATAATAGAAATAAAAGCAAAAATAAACAAATGGGAACTAATTAAACATAAATGCTTTTGCACAGCAAAGCAAAACACAAACAGGATGAAAAGACAACTTTCAGAATAGGAGAAAATAATTGCAAATGAAGCAACTGACAAAGGATTAATCTCCAAAATATACAAGCAGCTCATATAGTTAACATCAGAAAAACAAACAACCTAATAAAAAACTGAGTGGAAGACCTAAACAGGCATTTCTCCAAAGAAGACATACAGATGGCCAATAGGTACATGAAAAGATGCTCAACATCACTAATTATTAGAGAAATGCAAATCAAAAGTACAATGATGTCTCACCTCACTCTAGTCAGGAAGGTCACCATCAAAAAATCTACAAACAACAAATGCTGGAGAGAATGTGGAGAAAAGGGAGCCTTCTTGCACTGTTGGTGGGAATGTAAATGGATACAGCCACTATGGACAACAATACAGAGATTTCTTTAAGAAAAAAAAAAAACTAGAAATAAAACTACCATATGTCCCAGCAATCCCACCTGAGAAAACCTGCTGCTGCTGCTAAGTCGCTTCAGCCTTGTCCTACTCTGTGCGACCCCATAGACGGCAGCCCACCAGGCTCCCCCATCCCTGGGATTCTCCAGGCAAGAACACTGGAGTGGGTTGCCATTTCCTTCTTGAATGCATGAAAGTGAAAAGTGAAAGTAAAGTACCTCAGTTGTGTCCGACTCTTAGCAAAACCACGGACTGCAGCCTACCAGGCTTCTCCATCCATGGGATTTTCCAGGCAAGAGTATTAGAGTGGGGTGCCATCGCCTTCTCCTGAGAAAACTACAATTCTAAAAGACACATGTATCCCAATGTTTATTGCAGCACTATTTACAATAGCTAGGACATGGAAGCAATGTAGATGTCCACCGACAGATGAATGGCTAAAGAAGTTGTTGTACATACATTCAATGGAATATTACTCAGCCATACAAAGGAATGAATTTGGGTCAGTTTTAGTGAGGTGAATGATCTTAGAGCCTGTTGTACAGAATGAAGCAGATCAGAAAGAGAAAAACAAATATCGTTAACAAATATTAATGCACATATATGGAATCTAGAAAAACGATCTCATGAACCTATCTTCAGGACACCAATAGAGGCACAGACATAGAGAAGAGACTTGTGGACATAGAGGTGGAAGGAGAGTGTAGGACGAATTGAGAGAGTAGCATTAAAACATATACATTTCCATATATAAAATAGATAGCCAGTGGGAATTTGCTGTATGAGGCAGGGAGTTCAAACTAGTGCTCTGTGACAATCTAGAGTGAAATGGGGTGGGAGGTGGGAAGGAGGTTAATTAAGGAGGGGACGTAAGTATACCTATGCTAATTCATGTTGATGTATGGCAGAATCCAACACTACTTTGTAAAACAACTCCCTGGTGGCTCCGATGGTAAAGAATCTGCCAGTAATGCAGGAGACCCGGGTTTGATCCCTGGGTTGGAAAGTTTCCCTGGAGAAGGAAACGGCAATCCACTCCAGTATTCTTGCCTGGAGAGTTCCATGGACAGAGGAACCGAGCAGGCTACAGTCCACGGGGTCACAAAGAGTCAGACATGACTGAGAGACTTTCACACATCAGTTCAGTTCAGTTCAGTCACTCAGTCCGGCTCTTTGCAACCCCATGAATTGCAGCACGCCAGGCCTCCCTGTCCATCAACAACTCCCGGAATTCACCCAGACCCACATTCGAGTCAGTGATGCCATCCAGCCATCTCATCCTCTGTCGTCTCCTTCTCCTCCCGCCCCCAATCCCTCCCAGCATCAGAGTCTTTTCCAATGAGTCACCTCTTCACATGAGGTGGCCAGAGTACTGGAGTTTCAGCCTTAGCATCATTCCTTCCAAAGAACACCCAGGACTGATCTCCTTTAGGATAGACTGGTTGAATCTTCTTGCAGCTCTCAAGAGTCTTTTCCAACACCACACTTCAGCAGCATCAACTCTTCGGCACTCAGCTTTCTTCACAGTCCAACTCTCACATCCATACATGATCCCTGGAAAAACCATAGTCTTGACTAGACGGACCTTTGTTGGCAAAGTAATGTCTCTGCTTTTGAATATGCTATTTAGATTGGTCATAACTTTTCTTCCAAGGAGTAAGCGTCTTTTAATTTCATGGCTGCAGTCACCATCTGCAGTGATTTTGGAGCCCCCCAAAATAAAGTCTGACACTGTTTCCACTGTTTCCCCACCTATTTCCCATGAAGTGATGGGACCAGATGCCATGATCTTTATTTTCTAAATGTTGAGCTTTAAGCCAACTTTTTCACTCTCCTCTTTCACTTTCATCAAGAGGCTGTTTAGTTCCTCTTCACTTTCTGCCATAAGGGTGGTGTCATCTGCATATCTGAGGTTATTGATGTTTCTCCCAGCAATCTTGATTCCAGCTTGTGCTTCTTCCAGCCCAGCGTTTCTCATGATGTACTCTGCATAGAAGTTAAAGAAGCAGGGTGACAATACACAGCCTTGACGTACTCCTTTTCCGATTTGGAACCAGTCTGTTGTTCCATGTCCAGTTCTAACTGTTGCTTCCTGACCTGCATACAGATTTCTCAAGAGGCAGGTCAGGTGGTCTGGTATTCCCATCTCTTGAAGAATTTTCCACAGTTTATTGTGACCCACACAGTCAAAGGCTTTGGCATAGTCAATAAAGCAGAAATAGATGTTTTTCTGGAACTCTCTTGCTTTTTCGGTGATCCAGTGGATGTTGGCAATTTGATCTCTGGTTCCTCTGCCTTTTCTAAAACCAGCTTGAACATCTGGAAATCACACTTCACACACTCACAAATAAATACCTTTTAAAAATAAATTGACAAACACACACACACAAAGAACAGCTGTAAAAAGTTGTATGTACTTCTGCGAGGAAGCCTTGCAAGACTCAATGAACCTATGAGTCATGCCGTGCATGGTAACTGAAGACAGTCAGGTCATAGTAAAGAGTTCTGACAAAACGTAGTCTACTGGTGAAGGAAATGGCAACCTACTACAGTATTCTTGCCTAGAGAACCCCATGGACAGCATGAAAGGCAAAAAAAGATATGATATCAGAAGATGAGCTCTCCAGGTTGGAAGGTGTTCAATATGTTACTGGGGAAGAGCAGAGAGCAATTACTAATAAGTCCAGTAAAGATGAAGCAGTTGGGTCAAAGTGGGATCAACTGCTCAGCAGATATGTCTGGTGGTGAAAGTAAAGTCCAATGCTGTAAAGAAAAATACTGCATAGCAACCTGGTATGTTAGGTCCATGAATCAAGGTGAACTGGATGTGGTCAAGCAGGAGATGCCAAGAGTGAACATCGACATCTTCAGTCATTTCAGTCGCTCAGTCATGTCCGACTATTTGCGACCCCATGAATCACAGCAGGCCAGGCCTCCCTGTCCATCACCAACTCCCAGAGTTCAATCAGACTCACGTCCATCGAGTCAGTGATGCCATCCAGCCATCTCATCCTCTGTCGTCCCTTAGGAATCAGTGAACTAAAATGGACGAGAATGGGAGAATTTAATTCAGATGAGCATTATATCTACTACCGTGAATAAGTATGCTCTAGAAGAGATGGTCAACAAAAGAGTCCAAGATGCAGTACTTGGTGCAATCTCAAAAATGAGAGAATAATCTTATTGTTTAAAATAATAGAATAATTTGCTTATTTAACTTACATGCAGAGTACATCACTCGAAATGCCAAGCTGGATGAATCACAAGCTGGAATCTAGATTGCCAGAAGTTTCAACAACCTAGATATGCAGACAAAACCACTCTAATGGCAGAAAGTGAAGAGAAACTAAGGAGCTCCTTGATGAGGGTGAAAGAGGAAAGTGAAAAAGCTGGCTTGAAACTCAACATTCAAAAAATGAAGATCATGGTATCTGGTCCCATCACTTCATGACAAATGAAAGGGGAAAAAGTGGAAGTAGTGATAGATTTTATTTTCTTGGGCTCCAAAATCACTGCGGACAGTGACTGCAGCCATGAAATTAAAAGATACTTGCTCCTTGGGAGGAAAATTATGACAAACATAGATAGCATTTTACAAAGCAGATACATCACTTTGCCAACAAAGATCTGTCTAATCAAAACTGTGGTTTTTCCAGTAGCCATATATGGATGTGAGAATTGGACCATAAAGAAGGTTGAGCACCAAAGAATTGATGCTTTTGAATTGTGCTGGAGAAGACTTTTGAGAGTTCCTTTGGTGGCAAGATCAAACCACTCAACCCTACAGGAAATCAATCCTGAATATTTACTGGAAGGACTAATGCTGAAGCTGAAATTCCAATACACTGGGCACCTTATGCGAAGTTGCCTCATTGGAAAAGATCCCCATGCTGGGAAAGACTGAAAGCAAAAGGAGAAGGGGCGGCAGAGGTTGAGATGACTAGATAGCATTACCGATTCAGTTGACATGAATTTGAGCAAACACCAGGAGATAGTGAAGGACAGAGGAGCCTGGGGTGCTGCAGTTCATGGGGGTTGCAAAGAGTTGGACACGACCTAGTAACTGAACATTTTAATCTTACCACAGGGTGGTGCTATTGCTTTAAGAACAGGGAGACTAAGGCAAGCTCCTTGAACAGTCATACAACTTAATTCAGAGAAACTTGATAAACAAAAGTGTGACGTGGTCACAGAAAGTCACAATAGTCTTAGTCTTTCAAGAAAGTTTCAAATTCTTAGCAGATAAAATGCAAATCCTTTAAGACATCATGATCTAATATCTTTATGTGATTTAATATATAAAATGTGATTGGATTTTTGCTGTTTTAAAATAGTATGTAAAACAAAACCACAAGGTTTTAAGGATCTATTGGCTAACAAGTTCCCTAAACATTTATTGTACACAATATTATAGATTCTTTTCAACACACAGAATGTTTCTGGGTTTTATTTTTCCCATTAGCTCCGTTCTGGATTTTTGTATGTAGTATGTGTGTGTGTTAGTCGCTCAGTTGTGTCTGACTCTTTGCAACCCCATGGACTGTAGCCCGCCAGGCTCCTCTGCCCCTGGAATTTTCCAGGCAAGAATATTGGAATGGATTGCTGTTGCCCTTCTCCAGAGGATCTTCCTGACCCAGGGATTGAACCCTGGTCTCCTGCATTGTAGGAGATTCCATGATCTTTGTTTTTTTGAATGCTGAGTTTGAAGCCAGCTTTTTCACTCTCCTCTTTCACCCTCATCAATGCTCTTAACCATTTGAACCCCAGATAAATATATTTCATCATATTTAACACGCACTGAATTCCAGCTAGACCTAAACATTTATTAGATGCAGATAGAAAGTTCAAATAGAAGATACAACTTCTGCACAGGAATTAAAAACCGCATAGTGGTTTCTTTTTTGGTTTGTACCTTTTGTGACCTATCCGAAAAACTTTTATCTATCTCAAAGATTGAAAAGATTTTCTCCTAAGTTTTCTTTTAGGAATTTTATAGCTACTTGCATTTCAAGTTCATGGGATTCATGGGAATAACTTGTCACCTAGTTTTCTATAAGTGTTGTCTCTTGAGAGTCCCTTGGACTGCAAGGAGATCCAACCAGTCCATTCTGAAGGAGATCAACCCTGGGATTTCTTTGGAAGGAATGATGCTAAAGCTGAAACTCCAGTACTTTGGCCACTTCATGCAAAGAGTTGACTCATTGGAAAAGACTCTGATGATGGGAGGGATTGGGGGCGGGAGGAGAAGGGGACAACAGAGGATGAGATGGCTGGATGGCATCACTGACTCGATGGACGTGAGTCTGAGTGAACTCCGGGAGTTGGTGATGGACAGGGAGGCCTGGCCTGCTGTGATTCACGGGGTCGCAAAGAGTCGGACACGACTGAGCAACTGAATTGAACTGAACTGAAGAGGTTTTTGTTCACTCTTTACCTGCCCTGTTCTATGTGGGGATTAAGAGAGATTCAAAAATTATGCTATTACTGCTATATTTTCAGAATGTCCCTATAGCATTTTGTGACTCATAAATTTGTTATATTTCCTGTAGTAATACCTGTCTTTGTTTTTATTTGCTTAGTGTTCCTTTCACTGTCAATATGGACAGTTTCTATTTTTCTCCTTTATAGACTGCATAGTTCCTGGGTACTATGTTTTCTACTTTTTTTCATTTACTTTTTATGAAGAGAGCGATGGTTGCTTGTCTACTTAATATTAATTATCACCGATTTCCAAGCAGAATCTTGCTTTATTTGAGGTTGGCAATCTGTCCAGCAAAAATCCATATTTCTTAGCTGACCTTGTAGATAAATAGGTCATGCAACATGGTTCTGGTTGGTGCAATAGAAGCAGAAGTTGTTGGATGAGGATTCCTTAAAACTTCTCTTAAGAAAGTTAGGGTAGGACTTCCCTGGTAGTCCAGTGGTTGAGAATCCTCCTGCCAGTGGAGGGGACAGGGGTTCAATCCCTGGTCTGAGAATATTCCACATGCCACAGAGCAACTAAGCCTGTGTGCCACAACCAATGAGACAGCACTCTAGAGCCTGTGAACGGCAACTACTGAGCCTGTGGGCCACGACTACTGGAGCCTGGGTGCTCTAGAGCCCATGCTCTGCAACAAGAGAAGCCAATGCAGTGAGAAACCCAGGCCCCACAACTAGAGACAGCCCTTGTACAAGCAGTGAAGACTCAGCGGAGCCATTAATAAATAAATAATTTTAAAAGAAAGCAATGTAAGAAAAAAACTTAAGAAAAGAAAGAATGTAGGGATCTAGGCATGCACATTGTGCCCTTTGTCTTTCCCTTTCTTCCTGTATGGAATGAAGTTATGAGTCTTCCCACCAGGAGAAAATATATGGTACATAGACTTAGTAATTTAAGTCCCCACAATTTAAAATTTCTCATTGTAAGTTGATAAATTAGTATTCAGGTTTGTACATCAGACTCAGTGGGCCTGTTTAATTGAATTTTACCTTGAGAGATAAACCCAAGACTGCAAGACTGAGAAAGAGACTGAGAAATTCATCACTTTCTGTGAAGCTTCTTAGGCTTTAAGACACCCCCAGCCTTCCCAGGCAACATCCTAAACACATTAAACATTTCTTCTGAACATCAATAGATTATGTATCCTCTATATTTGTACTGATATATGTAACATTCCACTGAACAAGGAATGGAATCTGCTCAGAGGCCATCCATGAGGAGGCATAAAAGATGTCTTCACAAGGTGACACTATATTGGCTAACAATTTATTTAACCAATCAGATTTCTAGAGAATTTGAATGTAAGACATATACAGAAGGACACAAGTGGTTGAGAAACACAGAAACAGTAACTTGGAGAAAACTGTAAAAGCCAAAACCAGGAGGTAGGGAAATCATAAGTGAATAGAAACTATGAGTCAATTGAAATAGTATCAAATTGCATGAGTTGTATCATGTCCTGATAATGATTTATTTCTCTACAAAACCTGCTAAGAATACTTAGCTTCATATTTCTTATTTCTTCATCCATCTTTCCAATCTATTATCTGAGATCATCTGAGTGAGCTGATGTGCCTTGCAACTTGGAAGAGAAATTAGCATAACTATTTCCCAAATTTGTTTCCTCACTTCTTCCCTTTCACTTTTTACTTTCTTGCAT
Organism: Neotragus moschatus; assembly: GCA_006410615.1. Classification (NCBI taxonomy): domain Eukaryota; kingdom Metazoa; phylum Chordata; class Mammalia; order Artiodactyla; family Bovidae; genus Neotragus; species Neotragus moschatus. Next base: position 1,235,452 of record SJYA01001209.1, on the reverse strand, counting down.
TGGAGAAGGAAATGTCAACCCACGCCAGTGTTCTTGCCTGGAGAATCCCAGGGATGGGGGAGCCTGGTGGGCTGCTGTCTATGAGGTCTCACAGAGTCAGACACGACTGAAGCAACTTAGCAGCAGCAGCAGCAGCATTTCTAAGTCTACTGCCACGCTTAGATCAAGCTTTCATTCTTACTCACATAGATGACTAGAATAATAATTTATACCTTCCAAAGTTTCAGTCATCCTTCATGTAACCTTTCTAAAACACAAATCTTGACACTCTGTTCATAAATAATGCCCATGTGAGCACTGGCACACCACACAACAGTAAGTCAAAGTGTTGGTTCCAGAATGGTTCTACTCTCTCTGTGTACATGTGCTGGAGGTTGAGAGAGGAGCATTATCATACCCTTTAAGAAGGGAACTGTATCTCAGAAAGGCTGGGTGATTTAATTCACTCTTTTGGCTTACATCGGCAAGTATATGCTGAAGACCTCTGCTTCACTCCACCTTCTTCTGACCTTAGGATGCATATAGGCAACCGTGAAGACTTATAGACAGCTGAATCTGAACATGTCTAAAGCAAAGCTCATTAGCTTTTCCTTCCTGTGAGAGTGATTTAATCTCTTTCTTTAAAGACTGTTATTACCACTTGTCCAGGTCAAAAAGCTTGGGGTCCTCCCTGACCTCTCCTACTTCCTCATTTATATTCAAGAAACTACCAAGTTCTCTTAATTGTGCTTCTTAAATATTTTTTCTATCCCACTGAATTTACCTTATTCTAATCCATTCCTCTCAGGTAGGTCACTTAGAGGTCCTCCCCACCTACTTTAGCGCTCCAACCCTCACCTCCACCAAGCCAATCCATCCTGTAGTCTGTATTTGTCCATGGAGAGTGTGCATGTGTGCTAAGTCACTTCAGTTGTGTCTGACTCCTTGAAACCCTATGGTCTGTAGCCTGCTAGGCTCCTCTGTCCATGGGATTCTCCAATCAAGAATACTGGAGTGAGTTGCCATGCCATCCTCCAGGGGCCCTTCCCAACCAAGGGATGAAACCCATGTCTCTTATGTCTCCTGCATTGGCAGATGAGTTCTTTCCTAATAGCACCACCTGGGAAGCCCATTTGTCCATGGATGACTACTTAAATAAATTGTAATAGATTATGATATATCTATACAGTGTACTATTGAATAGCCTTTAGAAAGAATAAAGCAGATTTGTATGTGCTAAATAGAAACTTTTCTAGAATATTTTTCTTAATAAAAATTCAAACTACTGAACAGTATCTATGATATCATCCTTTTAGGCAAACTAATTATAAAGTATAAAAAATGTTGTGATATGTGTATATAGATTCTATATACACATATCACAACATTTTTCTAACTATTCCAAATAAAATGGCTACTTACAAGAAGTACTAAGGACTGGAGTGGTAAAGGCAGAAGTATGGAGACTTTATTAATTTTCTACTATGGAAAATTTCAAACATACATATATGTAGGGAGAATAGATCGTTTCTTCCTTCCAGTACTAAGGACTGGAGTGGTAAAGGCAGAAGTATGGAGACTTTATTAATTTTCTACTATGGAAATTTTCAAACATACGTATATGTAGGGAGACTAGATCGTGTCTTCCTTCCCCATGATCCAGCTTCAATAATGATCAGTTCAATTTGTTTATATTCCTACCCACTCTGCTTTTATCTACACTGGATTATTTTAAAGCAGGTTCCAGACATTATATTATTTAATTAGTTAATAATTCAGCATTTATGGCTAAGACAGAGCTGTCCAATAGAGCTGTCTGCAATGATAGAAACATTCTACACATGTAGTGTCTAATATATAACTAATCATACATGGCTACCAAGCATTGAAACTTGGCTGATGTGCCTGAGAAACTAAACATTTTAACTTTAAAATTTTAATTGACCTAAATCTAAATTTAAATAGCTATATGTAGCTGGTGGTTACCATCTTGAATAGCATTGCTCTTAGATATAAAGGCTGTTTTAAATAGACATTTCTGCAAAGAAGACATACAGATGGCTAACAAACACAGGAAAAGATGCTTTCATTATCAGAGAAATGCAAATCAAAACCACAATGAGGTACCATTTCACACCAGTCAGATGGCTGCGATCCAAAAGTCAACAAGCAATAAATGCTGGAGAGGGTGTGGAGAAAAGGGAACCCTCCTACACTGTTGGTGGGAATGCAAACTAGTATAGCCACTATGGAGAACAGTGTGGAGATTCCTTAAAAAGCTGGAAATAGAACTGCTATACAACCCAGCAGTCCCTCTGCTGGGTATACACACTGAGGAAACCAGAATTGAAAGAGACACATGTACCCCAATGTTCATTGCAGCACTATTCATAATAGCCAGGACATGGAAGCAACCTAGAAGTCCATCAGCAGATGAATGGATAAGAAAGCTGTGGTACATATACACAATGGAGTATTACTCAGCCATTAAAAAGAATACATTTGAATCAGTTCTAATGAGGTAGATGAAACTGGAGCCGATTATACAGAGTGAAGTAACCCAGAAAGAAAAGCACCAATACAGTATACTAACACACATATATGGAATTTAGAAAGATGGTAATGATAAACCTATATGCGAGACAGCAAAAGGACACAGATGTATAGAACAGCCTTTTGGACTCTGTGGGAGAAGGAGAGGGTGGGATGATTTGGGAGAGTGGCATTGTAACATGTATGATATCATAAGTGAAATGAATCGCCAGTCTAGGTTCGATGCAGGATGCAGGATGGTTGGGACTGGTGCATGGGGATGACCCAGAGAGATGGTGTGGGGCGGGAGGGGGGAGGGGGGTTGGGATTGGGAGCTCCAATACACTCGTGGCTGATTCATGTCAATGTATAGCAAAATGAATACAGTATTGTAAAGCAAAACAAACTAAAAAATAAAAATTAAAAAAAAACATAATTGCTATACATCACATTAAAGATTACTACTACTTTAACATCATCAGATTTGAAATGCCAGGGCTCAAATTTCCCCAGATACATTATAGTTGTTCTTTTACAGTAAATTTGTTTGAATCTAAAGCCAAACACTTTATAGCTGGGTTGATATATCTCAAGTTGTCTTAATCTAAATTGAAGAAAGTAGTGGAAACCACTATACCTAAATCAAATCCCTTATGATTATACAGTGGAAATGACAAATAGATTCAAGGGATTAGATCTGATAGACAGACTGCCTGAAGAACTATGGACGGAGGTTTGTGACATTGTACAAGAGGCAGGGATCAAGACCATCCCCAAGAAAAAGAAATGCAAAAAAGCAAAATGGTTGTCTGAGGATACCTTATGAATAGCTGAGAAAAGAAGAGAAGCTAAAGGCAAAGGAGAGAAGGAAACATATATCCATTTGAATGCGGAGTTCCAAAGAACAGCAAGAAAGAACAGCATAAGAAAGCCTTTCTCAGTGTTCAGTGCAAAGAAATAGAGGAAAAGAACAGAATGGGAAACAACAACAACAAAAAAGAACAGAATGGGAAAGACTAGAGATCTCTTCAAGAAAATTAGAGATGCCAAGGGAACATTTCATGCAAAGATGAGTACAATAAAGGACAGAAATGATATGGACCTAACAGAAGCAGAAGATATTAAGAAAAGGTGGTAAGAATACACAGAAGAACTATACAAAAAAGATTTTCATGACCCAGATAACCATGATGGTGTGAGCACTAAGCTAGAACCAGACATCCTGGAATGCAAAGTCAAGTGGGCCTTAGGAAGCATCACTACAAGTAAAGCTAGTGGAGGTGATGGAATTCCAGCTGAGCTATTTCAAATCCAAAAAGATGATTCTGTAAAGTGCTTCTCTCAACATGCCAGAAAATTTGGAAAACTCAGCAGTGGCCACAGGACTGGCAAAGGTCAGTTTTCATTCCAATCTCAAAGAAAGACAATGCCAAAGAATGTTCGAACTACCGCACAATTGTACTCATCTCACAAGCTTACAAAGTAATGCTCAAAATTCTCCAAGCCAGGCTTCAGCAGTACATGAACTGAGAACTTCCAGATGTTCAAGCTGGATTTAGAAAAGGCAGAGGAACCGAAGATCAAACTGCCAACATCCAGTGGATCATCGAAAGAGCCAAAAAAGTTCCAGAAAAACATCTTCTGCTTTATTGACAACACTAAAGTCTTTGTGTGGATCACAACAAACTGTTGAAGATTCTTAAATAGATGGGAATACCAGACCACTTGACCTGCCTCCTGAGAAATCTGTATGCAGGTCAGGTAGCAACAATTAGAATTGGACATGGAAAAACAAACTGCTTCCAAATCGGGAAAGGAGTATGTCAAGGCTGTATATTGTCACCCTGCTTATTTAACTTATATGCAGAGTACATAACATGAAATACTGGGCTCGATGAAGCACAGGCTAGAAACAAGATTGCTGAGAGAAATATCAATAACCTCAGATATGCAGATGACACTACCCTTATGGCAGAAAGTGAAGAAGAACAAAGAGCCTCTTGATGAAAGTAAAAGAGGAGAGTGAAAAAGTTGGCTTAAAACTCAACATTCAGAAAATTAAGACCATGTTATCTGGTCCCATCACTTGGTGGCAAATAGATGGGGAAACAATGGAAACAGTGACAGACTTTGTTTTCTTGGTCTCTAAAATCACTGCAGATGCAGCCATGAAATTAAAAGATACTTGCTCCTTGGAAGAAAAGCTATGACCAAACTAGATAGCATATTTAAAAGCAGAGACATTACTTTGCCAACAAAGGTCCGTCTAGTCAAGGCTATGGTTTTTCCAGTAGTCATGTATGGATGTTAGAGTTGGACTATAAAGAAAGCTGAGTGCTAAAGAATCGATGCTTTTGGACTGTAGTATTGGAGAAGATTCTTGAGAGTCCCTTGAACTGCAAGGATATTGAACCAGTCAATCCTAAAGGAAATCAGTCCTGAATATTCATTGGAAGGACTAATGCTGAAGCTGAAACTCAGATCCTTTGGCCACCTGATGCGAAGAGCTGACTCATTGGAAAGGACCCTGATGCTGGGAAAGATTGAAGGCGAGAGGATAAGGCGGTAACAGAGGATGAGATGGTTGGATGGCATCACTGACTTCATGGACATGAAGTTGAGTAAGCTCCAGGAGTTGGTAATGGACAAGGAAGACTGGCGTGCTGCAGTCCATAGGGTCACAAAGAATCGGACACGACTGAGCGACTGGACTGAACTGAACTCTCTTGAGGATCTATGATTTTTCACCTTATATCAACCTATATAGTTTGACTGTTTAAAAAGGCTTTAAACCATGACCGTTTAACCATTAGTATCAGTATATCATTAGGGTTTGTCTGAGGTGGTGGGACTGTATGCCAATACTTGTGTGTATTAAAAAAAGCTTACTTTTTTTAAAAAGTATAAATCTTTTTACATCTTTTCTCTGCTTAAAATGCTTCAGATTTTCTCTTGGCTCCCAGGAAAATATTGAACCTATTCTACAGGTCTTCCAAGATTTTTGGAAGGTTTTCAAGGAGGTTTTGGTCTTACCTCTTTCTGCCTTCCTCTTTTCCAACCCTCTTGCTGCAATCATACTGATTCCCTTTCAATTTCCATATCAAGCCATGATCTTCTCCAGTGAGTCTCTGCGTACATTATTGCACTCCTTGATGTTTCTTCCTTCTGTTTTGCCCATAACTTCTATTCACTGTAGCTCTAGATTAAGAGTTATTTCCTCTATGAAGTCTTCTCTCACCTAAGACTTGGTTACAGGTCTTAAAGAACCCTGTGCTTACAACTATCACAGTCTTTACTACACTGAGGTTCAAAACTGCCTTTCCATATTTAATTTTGTGGAGACTCTTTTTGAGTAAGGATTATGTCAAACATATTTTTGTAACTGTGGTTGCTATTAGAAATGCCTAACACATGATAGATCTTTTATAAAATATTTATTGAGTCAATTAATTAGGTATTTTACTCAAGGTCAAAAATCAACAATTTTCTTTGGAGCTAGTATTGTCAAATGCTACTTTGAACCATTTAGTCTTATAATGTTCTTATTTTACCCTATTTGTTGTTTATTTTTCTTTCCACTTGCTAGAATATAAGCTCCACGGGGGCACGGATCTTTACCTGTTTTGTTCACTGATGATATAAAACTTACAGAAGAGACCTGGAACACAGTAGGCACTCAATAAATATTTTTTTGGATGAAAAAAATCCCTTCTCTGGAAATAATGTGCAACAATGTTTTCTTATCAAGTTTCAGTTCAGTCGCTCAGTTGTGTCTGACTCTTTGCGACCCCATGAATCGCAGCACGCCAGCCTTCCTTGTCCATCACCAACTCCCGGAGTTCACTCAGACTCACGTCCATCGAGTCAGTGATGCCATCCAGCCATCTCATCCTCCGTCGTCCCCTTCTCCTCCTGCCCCCAATCCCTCCCAGCATCAGAGTCTTTTCTAATGAGTCAACTCTTCCCATGAGGTGGCCAAAGTACTGGAGTTTCAGCTTTAGCATCATTCCTTCCAAAGAAATCCCAGGGCTGATCTCCTTCAGAATGGGCTGGTTGGATCTCCTTGCAGTCCAAGGGACTCTCAAGAGTCTTCTCCAACACCACAGTTCAAAAGCGTCAATTCTTTGGCACTCAGCTTTCTTCACAGTCCAACTCTCACATCCATACGTGACCAAAGGAGAAACTATAGCATTGACTAGAGTTTACTGAGGTATAATTTACATACAATAAATTGTATCTATTTTAAGTATATAATTCCATGAATTTTGACAAATGATTCTACTCATGTAACCACCATGATGATCAAGATATAGAACAATTCCATCAACTCAAAATATTCCCTTGTATCCCTTCTCAATCAATAATTCCAGGCCCAGGCAATCACTGATGTGCTGTCTGTATAGATTAGATCAGCCTCTCCTAATGTTTCATATAGGGATCACACAACAGGTACTGTCTTGAATTTAACTTCTTTTACTCTGCACATTGTTTTAGAAATAATGATTTGTAGTTTCTTTTTTGTGTGCAAATTTTGTTATCTCTATGTAATGCTATGACTTGTGAGTATCTCTACCCACACTTTAGGATTGTGCTGGATGTTTCTGTGTTGGTGTTACTACAGGAACCAGATGGTGGCACCAGACTACTGCACAGAACCCACTACAGAATTCAGAGTCCAAGCTCATGTCTCTGTGTCCATTAATTAGGTGATGTATGACTGAAAGAGAGGTTGAATATGTTTCTTTCACCAAATTAATTAATTTAGTATTGCTCCTTCATAGGAGGAGTGAGGGAATAGAAGTTAAACATATGATTCCTAGAACCAGATTGCAGGGTTTGCATCTTGGCTGTGCCACTAACTAGCTGTGTGATCCTGGGCAAGTCAATTAGTCTGTAAAATAGGGATGCTTTCTAAGTCATTGTAAGAATTGGATACGTTAAGCTGTGCTAAGTATTTAGAATAATACTTGGCAAGTGGTAACCTCTCAGTAAGTTTCTACTGATGCTGTTATTTACATTGTTGAAACAGTGTTTTGCCTGCTCTCACATAAATATACCCAGAAGATCATTAAAGATGTATACAGGAGCCCTCAAAAGTATTTGGCACAGTCATTTTTTTGGAAATTTCACTTTGATATATTCTAGTGCTTTGATTTGTCTATTTTTGAGAAATCTCCATATTCTTGTTATGCAATTCAAATCCTTGATCATGTCCCTATGGGACAAAAGGTCTCTTTCAAACCTTATGATGAAGTTGCAACTCCCTGGACATGATATTTACTTTGCTTAAGAAGGAATAACATCTAATAACTGGATACACTTTTCAATAAATGAAGGTTTAATTTTCATATGGAAAGATAATGACTGATAGATTGAATGTTATATCAGCCATAAGCAACTTCTTAAAATATAATTTCTGAAAAACTAAAGCTTTGTGAAAAACACTAAAATTAAGGTAAGATATGTGTTTGTTATTAAGCTACTGTCCCTCAGCTTCAAATCCATCCTCTGTTTGCCTCTGTAAAGGTGGGGACAGAATTCTGCAAACCCCATTACATCCTTCTTTGCCATTTGGACCCTGTTAGGTTCCCTTAATACAGATGCTGGAGAGAGACTGGAATGCTGCAGTGAAAGAAGAATCTGACTCCTTCCTGTCTGCTTCTCATCCCTTTCCCATCACCCCAGCAAAGACTCTTCACCTTGAGTGTCATGCCTTCTGTTAGCCAGAGCTGATAATAGTTTGCAATTTTCCCAGCACTTCTAGAACCAGCTCCATTGCACCTCTCCAGAGACACCAGCCCCAACTAGCCCCATGTTCCTTCCTCAGAGGTTTCAGTCCAGCTCTGGAGTCCCTCATTCAAACACCTGGAGCCCCAATCACTGTCCAGCAGCATCCCTCCTCAGAAGTCTGAGTTGTAGCCCCAAAAGGCTCTTCCTTCAAGCTTCTAAGATTTACTTTCCTACCTTTTTTCTTAATTTCCCCAGTCCCAGCTGTGACAGCCACTTTCTTTAATATCCATTTCCATCATATCTTCAGTGTTCCCTGTTTACCTTGCCAGTTCTCTGATATCTGTTTAACAATATAATCCACTATATCAATGTGTGACAAGATGTCATCCAAGTTATTTTCAGCAAACTATCCAGACTATCTGTGCATTTATTTATTATCTATCTCTCTCTGTTTATCTTATTATCTTTCTATTTAGCTAGTCAGTACATTTTTATCAATTTTTTTTGATAAAATTTTTTAAATCAAATTTTTATCACTTTTACATATTTTGTGGAAATCACTTGACAGTCTGACTTGGTGTACAAAATTCTCTTCCTGGTGTGGTTTGAAATATACTTTATGGCCTCAGCATATCTCCCATAGGAGCCTGTTGCCTACTAAAATTTCCAGTATCATGAAAATCATCCTTTTTAGGATGAGTTTTAAGAGGATCTCTGGAGATCCTCTTAAAATGCTGATTCTCCTCGGAGGGTTCAATATGGTGTCATTTATAGGTTAGTAAGTTATACTGGAATATGGAACATTGTAAGTATCTATAAGTAGCATATGAGCCCCTTTCCTGAATGTTCTCCTATATCCCCAGGAATTTCTTACTGACTTGTGCACATTATGCTTTCAATGAGTATGTGTCAAGCGCACATGACAGTTGAGGTAGGGAAGATTTAGTGTGGGATAAGAGGCAATGTTTGAGTGTGGTGGTCTCATAGTTAGAAGGAAACCTGAGGACAATGGCTACCTGAAAAGAGGGCAGAGAAATAACAAGAAAGAGTGTTGCTTATTTCAGAAGTCTCATCTTAGGCTGGCCTCTTGAGGTAAAGATCATGCTTGAGATAAAATTAAATTGGCAACAGACGATCTTTCCTGGGAACCTGGTAAGAAACTATTTCTTGCATCAGGGTAGAGATTTCCCTCTACATCTACTTCAGTTCAGTTCAGTTCAGTTCAGTCGCTCAGTCGTATCTGACTCTTTGTAGCCCCATGAATTGCAGCACGCCAGGCCTCCCTGTCCATCACCAACTCCCAGAGTTCACTCAAATTCACACGTCCATATAGTCAGTGATGCCATCTAGCCATCTCATCCTCTGTCGTCCCCTTTCCTCCTGCCCCCAATCCCTCCCAGCATCAGAGTCTTTTCCAGTGAGTCAACTCTTCGCATGAGGGGGCCAAAGTACTGAGTTTCAGCTTTAGCATCATTCCTTCCAAAGAACACCCAGGACTGATCTCCTTTAGGACGGACTGGTTGGATCTCCTTACAGTCCAAGGGACTCTCAAGAGTCTTCTTCAACACCACACTTCAAAAGCATCAATTCTTTGGCGTTCAGCTTTCTTCACAGTCCAACTCTCACATCCATACATGACTACTAGAAAAACCATAGCCTTGACTAGACAGACCTTTGTTGGCAAAGTAATGTCTCTGCTTTTGGTACTTCATGCCCTCTATATTAGTGCAAAATCAGTCATCAGATCAGGTTTACCGAAAATCACTGACCTAGCCAAACTCAACATGTGAAATAAATTACAGATTAAGAAACCACATTTCTTCTGCAATCCCTTTTCTTCTTTAGGCAAGACCAGTTTTCCTTAAGCAGTTCTGGGAATAAGGAACTGACAAACGCTTATTCACTTAGCCCTGGTGTCTTCGTATCTTCTTCATCCTCATTCACAAGGTTTCTAGCATGGACACTTTTCATTAACCTTTCTCTTTTCTCCTGTTCTCCAACTGTTGTCAGAGAAAAGGTGTTTTTAGAAATTTTTCTTATATCAATATCTGTGTCCAAATTTTTATTTTTTTTTCTCAGCAGAGCTGTCTTTAGAGAGGGCTTTGCAGTATGATAAGCAGCATCATAAAAGTATAAGAAAACCAAAAGAAAAGATGGTGCAAGGAGAGCAATGTCAGCATCACAGTGGAATAGGACATCCCTTATTTTTGTCCCCTCCTTCTACTGCCAACAGTAATCTGGCATTTATCCACAGACACAAGTTCTTTGTGAGCGCTATGGATCCAGTACTATACACCAGGAGACCCAGGAGGAGTCATACCTTCCAGGTAATAGGCATACAAACCTAGGTCCTGGCTTTGGACCCTGGAGTGTTCACGAACCAGCTGCAGTCCTTCTCTGCCTCAGTCTGGGAACCCCTGGAAGACTGTCTTAGACAATTACCCACAGATGAAAAAGACTTTGTGGAAGCATAGGTTTCCAGAGAAGTCTTAGGAAATTGTTGGAGAAAAAAAAAAAAAAGTGAGTTTGAAACATTGGACTGGGTAAAAGGAACAACTTGACTTTACCCACATCATCCCTCCCACAAGGTTGCACACCTCAGGGCCAGGAATGATCTTCCTTTGCCTATGATTTATCCTCTAGGTGAAAGGGAGAGTCTGTGAGTGAGCACCCAGCTTCCCCAATTGTGTGGGACATTGCCAAAGGGGCTAATTTCTCTCTCACCTCACCCAGAGTACTTAATCATGAGCTGCAAGCCTGGGAGATGGAAAGAGTCTGGGATAGCATATAGGACTACTGGAGAGCTTAAGGGGCAAAGATCCTACTAATTGCAGTGTGAACTCCATCAAAAAGCACACGCATGAGCCATTGGGAATGTCACACCCATGGATACCTTTAACTGGCCCACAGGCATTCCGAGAATTCCATGAACCTCAACCATACCCATTTCTACCTCAACCCTCTGTATACTCCTAAGGGCAGTAGTGAGAGTGACCTTTGGCAGATAGCTAACGAGCATGCCAAATTGGATTGTTTATCCAAACATAAAGCCAATTTGGATCTGAGGTTCAGTGGGAGATAACAAATTTAAGACTTAGTTTCACCTTTGGAAAAACAAAAAGGAGGATGTCAGCACTTGGCCTAGTGTGTTATAGGATTGAGAGAAAGCATATAAGCTTAAGAATTCTGCTATAAGAGGAAGCAAGAAGCATGGAGCAGGTGTATCCACAGAAGTCCTAAGAAAGCCTCAGAATCCTTACCAGGGTTATAAAAAAAAAGTATCATGCTGAAGGCAGAGGGTAAAGACTGGAGGAAGCAGCTGCTACTTTATATGCAAAGATAGCTATGCACAACTTTAAGGAACATGAAAAATCAAGGAAACATGATCCCATCAAGAATCACAATAATCTTCTAGTCACTGACCCAAAAGACATGGAGATCTATAATTTAAATAATTTAAAATAGCTGTTTTGAGGAAACTCAATGGGTTACAAGAAAACACTGAAAGAAAATTCAATGAAATTAGGAAAACAATGTATAAACAAAATAAGTTCAACAGAGATAAAAATAATTAACAACAATCAAGCAAAAATTCTGGAGCAGAAGAATACAGTGAGTGAAATACAATAGAAAGCATCAGTAGCAGCAGAGATCAAGCAAAAAAAAAAAAAAAGAATATGTAAGACAGAAGACAGAAGAGAATAAAGAAAAAAGAATAAAAAAGAGTGAAGATTTATGGTATACCATTTAAAGAACTAATTTGTGGATTGTTGGAGTTCCAGAAGAAACAGAGAGGGAGAAGATGGCAGAAAGATTTTGTAAGGAAATAATGGCTGAGAACTTCCCACACTGGGGAGAGATTTGGATATCTAAGTTCTTGAAGCTCACAGGTCATCAAACAAAATTGACTTAAAGAGATCCCTTCCAAGATACAGCATAATAAAACTTTCAAATACCAAAAACAAAGAGAGAAACTTAAAAGCAGCAAAAGAAAAAGAGCTTGAGACTTACAAGGGAACTCCCTAAAGCTAACAGCAGATTTTTCAGCACGGATCTTCCACAGACCAGAGGAAGTGGAATCATATATTCAAAATGCTGAAAGAAAAAGGCTGCCAACCAAAAATGCTTTATGTATAAAGCTGCCCATCAGAAATGAAGGAGCAATAAAGACTTTCTCAGACAAACAAAAGTTAAGGGAATTCATCACTACTAGATATATCTTACAAGAAATGCTGAAAGGAGATCTTCAAGCAGAAGTGACAGGTCACCAATTAGTAACATAAATGCTATGAAAATATAAAGCACAATAGTAAAGGTAAGTAGAGACAAATTTAGACTACCCTAACTGACTGCCGAAGAATTGATGCTTTATAACTGTGGTTTTGGAGAAGACTCTTCAGAGTCCCTTGGACTGCAAGGAGATCCAGCCAGTCCATCCTAAAGGAGATCAGTCTTGGGTATTCACTGGAAGGACTGATGCTGAAGCTGAAGCTCCAATATTTGGCCACCTGATGTGAAGAGCTGACTCATTTGAAAAGACCCTGATGTTGGGAGGGATTGAGGACAGGAGGAGAAGGGGATGACAGAGGATGAGATGGCTGGATGGCATTACCGACTCAATGGACATGAGTTTGGGTAGACTCTGGGAGTTGGTGATGTACAAGGAAGCCTGGCGTGCTGCAATTCATGGGGTCACAAAGAGTCGGACACGACTGAGCAACTGAACTGAAAATTCTATAATACAGTGGAGCGCTAACCACTTACCTTTAATATAAAGCTTAAAAGAGTATTAAAAATAACTAAAACCACAATAATCTGATAATGAACACACAATATAGAAAGGTAAGCTGTGACATCAAAAACAGCTTACCTTAGTTACCTTAGTTAGTTAGTTACCTTAGTTAGCTTAGCTTAGTACGTGATCTAAGTTAAGTTGTTAACATCTTAAAATAGAGCATTATGAGTGTTATGGTTTATGTAAGTTCCATGGTAACCATAAACAATAAAACAAACCTATAGTGAATTCACAAACAGATAAGAAGGTATTCAAGGCATAGGCAACCACTATGAGAAATCAGTAATTTACAAAGGAAGGTAGCAGTATATGAAGAAAAGAACAAGGAAACTATAACACATCCAGAAAAAAATTAATAAGATGACATTAGTAAATTCTAACCTATCAACAATTACTCTAAAAGTAAATGGATTGAGTTCTCCAATCAAAATGTTTAAAGTGGGTGATGGACTTAGAGTTGGTCATATACTGCCTACAACAGACTCATTCCAGCTTTAAGGACACATCAAAGCTTAAAATGAAGGCAAGGCAAGAGATATTCCTAGAAAGCAAAACCAAACGTGAGCAGGAATAGCTTTGTTTATACCAGACAAAATAGATTTTAGACCAAAAACAGTAACAAGAGACAAAGGAGGTCATATATAATGATAAAAGGGTTAATTCAGTAAGAAGATGTATGAGGACTTCCATGGCAGTCCAGTGGTTAAGAATTTACCTGCAGAAGACATGAGTTCAATCCCTCGTCTGTGGAGATCCTACGTGCTGCAGGGCACCTAAACCTGTATACCACAGCTGTTGAGCTCTTGCTCTAGAGCCTTCAGCATGAAGTTGCAGAATGCAACTACTGAGCCTGTGTGCTGCGTCTACTGAAGCTAGTATGCCCTAGAGCCTATGCTCTGCAATAAGAGATGCCACTGCAATGAGAAGGTTGAGCACTGCAATTAGAGAGTACCCCCCACTTGCCATAACTAGAGAAAGCCAGCATACAGTAACAAAGACTCAGCACAGCCAAAAATAAATAAATTAATTTAAAAATTATTAAAAAAATGTGACATAAATATATGTATTATGCATCCACTATTAGAGTATCTAAATATATAGCACAAATAATAACAGATCTGAAGGGCAATATAGACAAAAACACAATAATGGTGGGAAATTTCAACACACCACTTTCCAGAATGGATAAATATTCCACACCAAAAATCAAAAATGAAACTTTGGATTTAAATTATACTTTAGCCCAAATGTCTAACAGACATATAGAAAACATTACATTCAACAGAACAGAATATACATTCTTCTAAGGTACACACAGAGTATTTTCTAGGATAGATCAAATGTCAGGTCATAAAACATGTCTAAGCAAATTTAAGAAGACTGGAAAATTCAAAAAATGTGGAAATTAAATAAATGATACACTCCTGAACAGCCAAGAGTTAAGGAAATATCAAAAAGGAAACAAAAAATACCTTGAATCAAATGAAATGCAAATACAACATACTAGAACATATGGTGTAAAGTAAAAGCAGCACTAAGAATTAAGTTATAGAAACCAATGCTTATATTAAGAAAAAAGAAAGATCTTGATTTGGACCGCTATCTTTTACCACTCACAAAAATTAACTTGAGATAGATTAAATACCTTGACAAATTATAGGTCTGATAAGGGGTTAATGTCCAAAACATATGAAGAATTCATATAATCCAATAGCAAAAATCCAAACAATCCAATTAATAAAGGACAGACATTTTCCCAAAGAAGACTTACAAATAGTCAACAGGTGCTTGGCATTCTTGTAGAAAATCAGTTGACTCTAGACACATGGGTTTATTTCTGGGCTCTCTAATCTATTTCCTTTATCTATATGTATATCCTTATGTAAGTACCATACTGTCTTGAGTACTGAAACTTTGTAGTAAGCTTTAAGATTGGAATCTGTGGTCCTCAGCTATGATTTTATTTTCAAGATGGTTTTAGTGTTAAACTTTATTTTACTTTTTATTGGTGTATAATTAACTTACAATATTACATTAGCTTCAGATGTACACCATAGTGACTCAACATTTTTATACGCTGTAAAATGATCATTAAAATAAGTCCAGTTACTGTCACCATACAAAGATATTATGATATCACAGTATTTCTCATGCTGTGAATTTCATCCCTGTGACCCATTTCTTTTGTAACTGAAAGCTTGTATTTCCTAAACTCTCTTACCTATTTCAGTCATTGCCCCAACCCTCTCCTTTTCTGCTTATTGACTATGCCCAAACCTTTGACTGTGTGGATCACCAGAAACTGTGGAAAATTCTGAAAGAGATAGGAATACCAGACCACCTGACCTACCTCTTAAGAAATGTGTATGCAGGTCAGGAAGCAACAGTAGAATTGGACATGGAACAACAGACTTGTTCCAAATAGGGAAAGGAGGATGTCAAGGCTGTATATTGTCACCCTGCTTATTGAACTTATATGCAGAGTACATCATGAGAAATGCTGGGCTGGATGAAGCACAAGCTGAAATCAAGATTGCTGGGAGAAATATCAATAACGTCAGATATGCAGATGATACCACCCTTATGGCAGAAAGTGAAGAGGAACTAAAAAAGCCTCTTGATGAAAGAGAAAGAGGAGAGTGAAAAAGTTGGCTTAAAGCTCAACATTCAGAAAACAAAGATCATGGCATCCGGTCCCATCACTTCATGACAAATAGATGGGGAAACAGTGTCAGACTTTATTTTTTTGGGCTCCAAAATCACTGCAGATGGTGACTGAAGCCATGAAATTAAAAGACACTTACTCCTTGGAAGGAAAGTTATGACCAATCTAGACAGCAAAGTAAGGTCTTTGCCAACAAAGCCCCATCTAGTCAAGGCTATGGTTTTTCCCGTAGTCATGTATGGATGTGAGAGTTGGACTGTAAAGAAAGCTGAGCACAGAAAAATTGATGCTTTTGAACTGTGGTGTTGGAGAAGACTCTTAGGTGTCCCTTGGGCTGCAAGGAGATCCAACCAGTCCATCCTAATGGAGATCAGTCCTGGGTGTTCATTGGAAGGACTGATTCTGAAGCTGAAACTCCAATACTTTGGCCACCTGATGTGAAGAGCTGACTCATTTGAAAAGACCCTGATGCTGGGAAAGATTGAGGGCAGGAGGAGAAGGGGACGACAGAGGATGAGATGGTTAGATAACATCACCAACTCAATGGACATGAGTTTGGATATACTCTGGGAGTTGATGACGGACAGGGAGGCCCGGGGTGCTGCAGTCCATGGGGTTACAAAGAGTCGGACACAACTGAGCGACTGAACTGAACTGAACGCCTTTCTTGCAATCACATGTTTATTCTCCATGAGTATGTTTCTGCTTTGTTATATTTATTCATTTGGGATTTGGGGGATTCCAAACGTAAGTGAAGTCATATAATATTTGTCTTCCTCTGTTTGACTTATTTCACTAAGCATAATACCCTGTAGTCCATTCATGTTGTGGCAAATGGCAAGATTTTATTCTTTTTCAATGGCAGCGTAAGATTCCATTGTGTATATATACCACATCTCTTTTAACCAGTCATCTATTGACACATAGGTTGCTTTCAAATCTTGACTTGTATAAATAATACAATGAACATAGTAGGGGTTCTTATAGTTTTTGAATTAGTGTTTTCATTTTCTTTGATATTTACCCAGAATGGAATTGATGTATCATATGGTACTTCTATTTTTAATTTTTTTGAGAAACCTCTATATTGTTTTCCATAAAGTATGCACCAATTTACATTCCTACCAACAGTGCACAAGGGTTCCTTCTTCTCCAAATCCTTGCCAACACCTATGATTTGTTGTACTTTTGATAACAGCCATTCTGGCAGTAGTGAAGTGATACCTCATTGTGGTTTTGATTTGCAGTTTCCTAATAATTAGTGACACTGATCATTTTTCTTCATGTGTCTGTTGGTCATCTCTGTCTCTGCTGTTGATGCTTCTCACAAATTTTGAAAAGTTGTATTTTCATTTTCACTTAGTTCAAAGTATTTTTTATTTTCTCTTGAGACCTATTATTTGACCAATGGATTATTTAGAAATGCGTTGTTTAATTTCCAGATATTTGTGAATTTTCCAGCTATCTGTCTATTACTTATTTCTAGTTCTATTTCATTGTAGTACAAGGACATCCTTTGTATGATTTTTATCTTTCTACATCTCTTAAAGTGTTTTTTTATAGGCCAGAATTTGGTCTATCATGATGAGTGCACATGTGAGGTTGTGAAGAATGTGTATTCTGCTGTCATTGGGAGGAGTGTACTATAAATATCAATTAGATGTAATTGACAGTGTTGCTCTATATCCTTATTGTTTTTCTGCTTTTATAACTAACAGAAGGTTATTGAAGGCCATGTTTAAATAAAGTGAATTTGTCTATCAGGTTTTGTCACATATTTTGACACCTTCTTGTTAGTTGCATACACATTTATGTTTTCTCTGAAAATTTATCATTGTGTACTGCCTTTATCATTATGCGATGCTCTTCTTTAACCCTGATAATCTTTTTTGCTTCAAAGACTGTTTTATCAGGTATTAGTACAGATACTTTAGCTTTATTTTGAGCTGCTCTGTTACTTTACTATTAACTTAATAAAGCCTTCATCTTTAAAGGGGATTCTTTTTTTTCAGGGAATGATATTTTAAGACAATTTTTTTTTTGCCATGATTCACTACTGATTCCTCCAAGATGGTGTAATCTTTTTCAACAGTGACCAGGACATTCATGATCGCCAGACTAAAGATGTCTTCAGGGAGATAGCCTTTGGGCTCATCTATCTTCATAATGAGCATGTCAAGTGTTAGAATGATGCTTTCTGGAATTTTCCAAGTTGGTTTCTTGTAAATGACATACAGTTAGGTCTTTTTTAACTTTGATAGTCTATCTTTTAATTGGCATATTTAGAAGATTCACATTTAAAATGATTACTGATATAGTTATATTAATATCTACCATGTTTTTAACTGTTTTCTATTCATTGCATTTATTTTTTGTTTCTTCTTTGCTCCCATCTTTTTTGTCTTCTTTTGTTTTAATTGAAAGAACATTTTATATGGATCCATTTAACATCTTCTCTATAATTATTCTGGGTAAAAACTGTAATGAAATTTACAACATACATTTTTAACTAGTCTAAGCCCCTTTCAGATAACACTATACCACTTCACATGGGCAGATGCTGTAAAACAGAGTACTTCTATTTCCTCCCTCTCATCCTNATAAAACAAGTATAAACAGTGATAAGAGCCAGGGAAGATAAACAGCAGGGAGACCCCTGAGGGTTTCAGAGTAACTGAAATCAGCTGAGGGTTTCAGAGTAACTCATTTTCAGACAAAGGTCAATCAAGTCCTTGCAAGGCTACTGACCTCCCCTGGCCTCCCCCAGCAGACCAGGACATCACCATCTACCCAGCTGGTGGCTCAGCTTCTAAATCTGAGTCATTTTTGATGCCTCTCATTTAAAAAAAAATTAATTTTACGGAGTATGGTTGATTTACAATATTGTGTTTCAGGTGTACATCAAAGTAATTCAGTCATAAATATACATATATTCATTCTTTTTTAGATTCTTTTCTCATATAGGTTATTCCAAAATACTGAGAAGATTTTCCTTAGCTATACAGTAGGTCCTGGTTGGTTATCTATCTTATATACTAGTGTGTGTATGTTCATCCCAAGCTCCTGATTTATCCCTCCCTCCTGATAGCATCAGCAACTCAATGTAGACCAGTTGTCCTAAAACTGTGCCCTTATTTCCACTTNGAAGATTTTCCTTAGCTATACAGTAGGTCCTGGTTGGTTATCTATCTTATATACTAGTGTGTGTATGTTCATCCCAAGCTCCTGATTTATCCCTCCCTCCTGATAGCATCAGCAACTCAATGTAGACCAGTTGTCCTAAAACTGTGCCCTTATTTCCACTTCCTCAGCACACACTGCCCCCTAGCACTAGCCACCATCCTCTTGCACTCGGACAACCATAGTGGCATATGCTACTCTTCCCCCACAGTTCATTGTGCATACTACAGACAGACAGATATTTTCTTTTGTTTACAACATTTTAAAAATTTATTTTTAAATTTATTGGAGTATAGCAGCTTTACAATGTTGTGTTAGTTTCTACTATACAGCAAAGTGAATCCACTCCATGTATACATAGATTCCCTCTTTTTTGGATTTCCTTCCCATTTGAAAGAAAGAAAGTGAAAGTGTTAGTCTCTCAGTTGTGTCTGACTCTCTGTGACCCCATGGACTCTAGCCTGCCAGGCACCTCTGTCCATGAAATTCTCCAGGCAAGAATACTGGAGTGGGTTGCCATTCCCTTCTCCAGGGCATCTTCCTGATCCAGGGATTGACCAAGACTCTGCAGCTCGCTGGCCCAGAATATGTACTAGAACTCAAGTTTAGCTTGCATTATAAGCGCAAGTCTCTTGCATTACAGGCAGATCCTTTACTGTTTGAACCACCTGGGAAGCCCCCACCTTCCCATTTAGGTCATCCCAGAGTAGTGAGTAGAGCTTTCTGTGCTATATAGCAGAGAGATCTTTGGTTTTTTATTTTTTATTTATTAAAATTTTCTATTAATTGTAAAAGCCACATAATATAAAACATACCATTTTTAATTATACAGTTCAGTGGCACTAAATACATTCACACTGTTGTGAAACTCTCAGTTCAGTTCAGTTCATTTCAGTTCAGTTGCTCAGTCGTGTCCGACTCTTTGCGACCCCATAAATCGCAGCACGCCAGGCCTCCCTGTCCATCACCAACTTCTGGAGTTCACCCAAACTCATGTCCATCGAGTTGGTGATGCCATTCAGCCATTTCATCCTCTGTCGTCCCCTTCTCCTCCTGCCCCCAATCCCTCCCAGCATCAGCGTCTTTTCCAATGAGTCAACTCTTCTCATGAGGTGGCCGAAGTATGGAGTTTCAGCTTTAGCATCAGTCCTTCCAATGAACACCCAGAACTGATCTCCTTTAGAATGGACTGGTTGGATCTCCTTGCAGTCCAAGGGACTCTCAGGAGTCTTTTCCAACACCACAGTTCAAAAGCATCAATTCTTTGGTGCTCAGCTCTCTTCACAGCCCAACTCTCAGTCCATACATGACCACTGGAAAAACCATAGCCTTGACTAGATGGACCTTTGTTGGCAAAGCAATGTCTCTGCTTGTGAATATGCTATCTAGGCTGGTCATAACTTTGCTTCCAAGGAGTAAGCGTCTTTTAATTTCATGGCTGCTGTCACCATCTGCAGTGATTTTGGAGTCCCCCCAAAAAAGTCTGACACTGTTTCCACTGTTTCCCCATCTATTTGCCATGAAGTGATAGGACCGGATGCCATGTTCTTGGTTTTCCGAATGTTGAGATTTAACCATCAGCCATCTCTTGAATTTTTCACTTTACTAAAGTGAAACTGTTTCCATTAAACACTAACTTCCCACCCCTCATCCCCTGACCTGTATCATCTACCAATGTACTTTCTGACTCTATTCTAAGCAGACAGATCTTTTAAAACTTAAATCACAACTTGTCACTCACCCAGCAAACTCCCCAGCCCCCTACCACCAGGGCACCTCCTCATACCTGGAATGAAGTCCAAGTCCTGCCTCATTTTCCCACCCTCCTCTCCCTCCCTCTGCTCCAGCCACATTGACCTTCTTGCTATTTCTTCTGCACTGCAAGCCTGTCTAACATAGGGTTTGGAAAATAACAGAGGCAGTTCCTTGCTAATGCTTCATCTTCCATACATAACTGACCATTAAGTAGGGTGACCATAGGGCTTGGGCTAGTGTTAGCAGCCACTTTTACTTTCAAGAATGTCCCAGTTTGGGCAATGAGTTATGTGGTAATCTTGTCATCAAAGATTTGGGGGTAATCTGTACATGGCTTCATCCTTCTCGCCTGCCTCTCTCCCTTCCTCACATGTGTATAGAGTCGCTGTGAGGTAGCAGGCACGTACTGAGTATTAGAAGGTGAAGATAACTGAAAATAAATAAGCCTTGGTTATGCCCTCCAGGAGCTTTCAAACATCTGCACAAACACTGAAAAATAAAACAAAATTACAATGATGTGATGTAGACATTTTCAGATTCAGCGTTTGCTATTCTATAGACAAAATGGTTCGAAATTGGCTTAACATTTTACAGTTTACCCAGATGTTTGGCACCACGTAGACATGGCCTGACTTCCCCTTCCCGCCAGGCACTCTCAGCAGCCCCCCTCTTCCTCTCTTGTTTGTTCCCATTACTCAAGGCTTGGCAAGTTTCAGGCATGCGTCATGCCAGAACTTCTTCACATGGAACGTGATTAAGACCCAGGCCTTGGGTCTTTCCTGCCTTCTGACAATTCACCACATACTTTTCTTGTTCTTTCTCTGTTCCTTCCAGACTCAAGTCAGCCCAGCGGGATCTCAATTAGCTTCCTGATGGCCCCTGCATCCCTGCCAAAAGTCTTTCTGATGGCTTGGCCTTTGAGTTCCTTGTATTCCAGCTCTCTGCGGTGCCCTTGGGGAAGCACTCTGAGGCTTCTCTGCCCCTGGAGTGCTGTTTGTCTGTCGGACTCCACTACCGCAGGGGAAGGAAGCCCACCCTCCATGTGGGAGCCCAGAGGGACTCCATGTGTGGTTCTGAGAGAGGTCAGGGTGGGAGCGAGGATCAGGAACACCTAACATGGTCTTTTTGCAGAAGTGCTTTCCGGTGGTCTTCTGTCCCTCCTCTTGGCTTTGCTCTGTGTGTTGAGTTGGTGGCTATTTACACAGGATGGCAGGAAAGAGGCGAACTCTCACTCTCCCCTCCAGTGATTCCTCGTTAGCCTACACAGAATTCGTAGAATCCCACCTCTGGTTTTACTGTCTGTTGATCTTCTTGATAAGAGGTAACCGTTAGCTAGTAAATACATCAGGTGATATTAAGTTAACAGAGTGACACATCACCTCCTATCACCTTTAGGAGCAAAGGACACAGAAGACTGATATCTTTTTGATGAGAATTAGAGAGAGTTCAAAGGGAATTCAGGATTATGGGCCTCCCTGTGGGGCATGAGGAGCACATCTGGGTCAAGATCAGGCATTTGAACATATGAGGGAGGGTCCTAGAGGAGATGCAGGCATGCAGACAGAATGATGGAGACGTTTCAAGGACAGACTGACCAGGGTGAAGCCTGGTACCCTCCTGGCTCTACTCATCTTGTGGCCAGGAATGGGGTGGTGATGCTGTGTGCAGGAAAATGCATCCTTTTCTTTGTCTCTCAAGAGGCTGCAGCAGTGAGGTAGTGATGAAGACTCTTCACTCTGTGTTCAGGAGGGACCCCCCCCACCCCCACCCCCAGGTTAAAGGGAAAGGGATAACTTGGGCAGGACAGACAGTGCATCTGGCCTCAGGAGAGTGGGCTCATATAGTGATCCAGGCCCTTCAGCAGACAATTTCCCACATGTCTTCAAGGGCGGCAGGGTCATATTTATATAAAAGTCAGAGCTTACATCCCCACCCTCTTAAGAGAATCTGACACAGGGAGAGATGACTCTCATCATGAACACAGGGGATGAGACATGAATCTGGCTACAGGAGGTACTTTATTATAAGGCATTATTGGATCCAGATGTCCCACGTTCCATGGAAGCTGTCTGGATGAGCCTTCCCACCAAAATCTGTGCTCTACCAGGGTGGACAAAGGCCCTTGGGAGGAAGGAGTTGGGATTGATAGAGATAGGTACCTAGGATAAAGATGGGCTGCCCTTGGCTGTCCACAGGGTATGATGGTGTGTCATGGTCCTGCAAAAGTGGGAAGGACTTGGCTTTTCCTAGTGGGGGCAGGTGCTCTGGTAGGGAGGAGGGGAGAAGATGTAGGTTCAGCATTACTTTGCTGGAGGAAGGGAACAACCAGGGAATAATAAACCATATAAATGGAAAACATGTTTCCTAAAACAAGGCCGTATGTCAGTTATGGACAGAGCTCATGAGACACATTCTTTTGTGAGGATGAAACTTCACAAGAACACACACATATACTATTTACACACATGAATTTTTCAATGCCTGCATATGAATATATGCTCACATATATACACACCTTTATACATAGAAATATATACATATCAATCCCATGTTTCTATATACACAGAATGCATATGTATTATATATACATACACATACCATATATAATATTTGTGTTAATCTGAAGTGTATATATATGTATATACATGCTCACATATATAATATGTGAGCTTGGGATTTAGAAAAGGCAGAGAAATAAGAGATCAAATTGCTAACATCCACTGGATCTTCAAAAAAGCAAGAGAGTTCCAGAAAAACATCTACTTTTGCTTTATTGACTGTGCCAAAGCCTTGTGTGGATTGCAACAAACTGTGGAAAATTCTTCAAAAGATGGGGATACCAGACCACCTACCTACCCCATGAGAAATCTATGAAGATTAAGAAGCAACAGTTAGAACTGGACATGGAACAACAAACTGGTTCCAAATCAGGAAAGGAGTATATCAAGGCTGCATATTGTCACCCTGCTTATTTAACTTATATGCAGAGTACATCATGAGAAATGCTAACTCGATGAAGCACAGGCTGGAATCAAGATTGCTGGGAGAAATATCAATAACCTCAGATATGCAGATGACACCACCCTTATGGCAGAAAGAGAAGAAGAACTAAAGAGCCTCTTGATGAAAGTGAAAGAGGAGAGTGAAAAAGTTGGCTTAAAGCTCAATATTCAGAAAACGAAGATCATGGCATCCAGTCCCATCACTTCATGGGAAATAGATGGGGAAACAGTGGAAACAATGTCAGACTATTTTTTGGGCTCCAAAATCACTGCAGATGGTGACTGCAGCCAGGAAATTAAGAGATGCTTGCTCCTTGAAAGCAAAGCTATGATCAACCTAGACAGCATATTAAAAAGTAGAGATATTACTTTGCCAGCAAAGGTCCATCTTGTCAAAGCTATGGCTTTTCCAGTAGTCATGTATGAATGTGGGAGTTGGACTGTGAAGAAAGCTGAGCGCTGAAGAATTGATGCTTTTGAACTGTGGTGTTGGAGAAGACTCTTGAGAGTCCCTTGGACTGCAAGGAGATCCAATCAGTCCATTCTAAAAGAAATCAGTCCTGAGTATTCATTGGAAGGACTGATGCTGAAGATGAAACTCCAACACTTTGGCCACCTGATGTAAAGAACTGACTCACTAGAAAAGACCTTGATGCTGGGAAAGATTGAAGATGGGAGGAGAAGGGGACAACAGAGGATGAGATGGTTGGATGGCATCAATGACTCGATGGACATGAATTTGAGTAAACTTCAGGAGTTGGTGATGGACAGGGAAGCCTGGTGTGCTGCCGTCCATGAGGTCGCAAAGAGTCGGACATGACTGAGTGACTGAACTGAACTGATATGTAATATGGAGATACGTGACAAGCCAACTCCTAGTTATCTACCATTATCTACTCTTTTATCCAGGTTTTTCATCCACTAATGGCTTCTTCCTCTTACCAAGTGTAATTCTACCATC
This sequence comes from Neotragus moschatus, assembly GCA_006410615.1. Classification (NCBI taxonomy): domain Eukaryota; kingdom Metazoa; phylum Chordata; class Mammalia; order Artiodactyla; family Bovidae; genus Neotragus; species Neotragus moschatus. Next base: position 1,210,853 of record SJYA01001209.1, on the reverse strand, counting down.
ATTACTTGGACTGTGTTCATGGAAAGTCATTATATTGTAATTGCCAATCTCCTCAACTCAACTGATAAAGGTTAATTGCAAAAGAAAAGAACGAAAATTTCTAATCCAAATGCCAATTTATTTATTCTGAGGTCAGATAAAAAGTTCATAGAATGGGAGAAAATAATAGCAAATGAAGCAATTGACAAACAACTAATCTCAAAAATATACAAGCAACTNTGGTTTGTTGGGTATTTATCCTGTTCCTTTACCTGCTGAGTATTCCTCTGTCTCTTCATCTTGGTTATATTGCTGCATTTGGGGTGGACTTTCTATATTCTGGGAATTTGTGGAGTTCTCTTTATTATGGAGTTTCCTTACTGTGGGTGGGGTTGTATCAGTGGCTTGTGAAGATTTCTTGGTTAGGGAAGCTTGTGTCAGAGTTCTGGTTGGTGGAGCTGGATTTCTTCTCTCTGGAGTGCAATGAAGTGTCCAGTAATGAGTTATGAGACGTCAGTAGTTTTGGAGTAACTTTGAGCTGCCTGTATATTGAAGCTCAGGGATGTGTCCCTGTGTTGCTGGAGAATTTGTGTGGTATGTCTTGCTCTGGAACTTGTTGGCCTTTGGGTGGTGCTTGGTTCCAGTGTAAGTATGGAGGTGTTTGATGAGCTCCTATTGATTAATGTTCCTTGGATTCAGGAGTTCTCTGATGTTCTCAGGATTTGTACTTAAGCCTCCTGCTTCTGGTTTTCAGTTTTATTTTTGCAGTAGCCTCAAGACTTCTCCATCTCTACATCACCGATAATAAAACATCTAGGTTAAAGATGAAAAGTTTCTCCACATTGAGGGACACCCAGAGAGGTTCACTGAGTTACATGGAGAAGAGAAGAGGGAGGGGGTAGTTAGTGGTGACTGGAATGAGTTGAGGTGGGATCAAAAGAGGAGAGAGCAAGCTAGCCAGTAATCACTTCCTTATGTGCACTCCACAGTCTGGACCACTCAGAGATGTTCACAGAGTTATACAGGGAAGAGGAGAGGGAGGAAGTGGACAGAGGTGGCCAGGAGAATAAAAGAGGGAAATGAAAAGGAGAGAGACAGATCCAGCCAGTGACCAGTTCCCTAAGTGTTCTACACTGTCTGGAACACACAGAGATTTACAGAGTTGGGTAGAGAAGAGAAGGGGGAAGGAAGAGACAGAGGCCACCTGGTGGAGAAAAAGGAGAGTCCAAAGGAGAAGAGAGTGGTCAAGCCAGTAATCTTGCTCTCAGGTAAAACTGAGTACTGAAGACTGGGTTTTTAAATGTACAAAATTGACAACAAATACCAAAAAGCAAAGATTAAAAATCTAGAATAGAGGTTGGATTTCCAAAAATACATTAAAGAAAAGAAGAGGAAGAAGAAGAAGAAAACAAAGCCACAAGAATTATTAAAAACAACAACAACAACAACCACAAAAAGACTATATACAGCGTTTGCTTTAAAAATAGGGTCTTTTTTTTTTGAAAAGTAATAGTAGGTTATAAAAATAAAAAAGGAGAAATAGAGGACTTAAAATTTTTAAAAATTAAAAAAAGAAGAAGAAAAAACAATCACACAACAACAACATCATCAACAACAACAACAACAAAAAGAATGATCGTAAAAATAGTAAAGATATATCTGGGACTTTCTCTGTTGTTGTGTGCACTGTGGGGTCCCTTCCAAGGTGATTCCCTCTGTTTAGCTTCTCCTGTTTGCTGGTCTCTTCAGTGTCTGATTTCCGCCCTGATACAAAGGAGGCGGTGGTGGACACTTTTATTATTTAGGCTCACTTGTTCAGTTGTGCTGTGGGGAGGGAGGGATGCTGCAAACAAATAACCCTGGCGTGTGCTTGCAGTGTCTCAGCCACACTGAGCCTGACCCTGCTCAAGGCGCACACCACTCAGGCTCTACATTGCTCCTCCGGGAACCGTCTGAGGCCAGCCTTAGGCGGCATGCACCTCCCTGGTCTAAGCCGCTCGGGCTCAGCGCTCAGGTAGTCCTCAGAGGCGCAGATTCGGTTGGGCCTGCATTTTGTGCCCTTCCCAGGTCAGAGTAGCTCAGGTGTTTGACGAGCACAGTCGCTGCAACTTATCGCCTTTCTGTCTTTGCTGCTCAGTTTTCTGGGTGTATCACTGGCATCCCTTCTCAGGCGGATGATGACTGTCCAGAACCCCCAGAAGTCATAGTTAGCAAACAAGCCTGCTTGCAGTTTAGTAGGTAAGGTCTCTCTTGGGCTGTGATTGCCCCTTTCCAGCCCTTACGGCTCTGGCTGCCTGTCACTGGAGGGGGATGGTCTGCAGCTGGCTATTTCTGTTCCATCCTTAGTTCTGTGCGTGGTCCTGGCGGTGTCTTATGTTAGAGCTTTTCACGTGGTAGCTATCCCACAATCTGGTTTGCTAGCCCAAGTTAGTTCACTTGGTTACGTTCAGGGCATTCTGGCCTGATTCTTAAAAAGCACTGCAGCCTGTGCCTCCCATGCCTCCCTGCCCAGCCCCTAGTTGGCCAGTGGTGGATGCAGACATCTGTGCTGCTTCTCTGCTGGGGGAGTTACTGTTGGGCTTGTAGTCTGTTGGTTTTAATTATTTATTTATTTCTTCCTGTTATGTTGCCCTCTGTGCTTCCAAGGTTTGCCACAGACTTGGCAGCAAGAGTGTTTCCTGGTGTTTGGAAACTTCTCTCTTCTTAAGACTCCCTTCCCGGGATGGAGCTCCCTCCCTACCTCCTTTGTCTCTTTTTTTGTGTTTTATATTTTTTTCCTATCTGTTTTTGAAGACAATGATCTGCTTTTCTGGGTGCCTGATGTCCTCTGCCAGCATTCAGAAGTTGTTATGTGGAATTTACTCAGCGTCAAAACGTTCTTTTGATGAATTTGTAAGGGAGAAAGTGGTTTCCCCGTCCTATTCCTCCGCCATCTTAGGACCACGCCCCCACGGTTTCTTTCTTTTAGACGTATCCTTGGAATGTGCCACTCAGGGCTCAAGATTCTTTGCTAAAAAATGGCTGGAGAGGAATTCTATAGATATGACTCTCAAAGGCTTAACTATCTTAATATTTATTAGTGCTTTATGTTAATACAGGTTTACATACCTGTAAATTTTCTCGATTTTAATTTTAATATATATTCATCAACTGCAAACTTGGCTGTAGTAAGCACCTGATGAGGTCAACAAAATGAGGACTCATTACTGTCAGTTGTGGTTGTTGCTGCTTTTTTTTTTTTTACTTTATTTTTAAAAGTTTTAGATTTACAGAACGTTACTGCTATTTTATGTAGGTTAGCTACATAGAATCCTTGTGTACAGGACACCCTGGATATCCTCTTAGAATCAACCACTCAGTCCTGCCCCTTTCACCATTTCCTAACCTATAATGCTGGCTAAATCACTTTGGATTTTTTGACTAGAAAATTGCACTAAGCAGGGGCCCAGTACCCCAAAACCAGACTTAGGGAGGAGGGAGTGGAGGGAAGCCAAGATACTAGACATGGCTCATTGGGTATAACCTGACCATCATTAACAGAAAGTTCTTGAAGCCAGCCAAAGGGGCCAGTTACTATGTAACAAAAAAATGCGTAAAACTAGAAATCACAAAATTCCTAGAAGAAAAACATAGGCAGAATACTGTATAACATAAATTGTAGCAATACTCTTTTGGATCTGTCTAGTAAAGCAAAGGACATAAAAGCAAAAATAACACATGGGACCTAATCAAGTTTAAAAGTTTTTGTACAGCAAAGGAAACCATTGACAAAATAAAAAGACAATCTACTGAATGGAAGAAAATATACACAAGTGAGGTGACCAATAAAGGTTAAATCCAAAATACATAAGCAGCTCATACAACTCAATAACAAAAACAAAAAACAATCTGATTTTTTAAATGGGCAGAAGACCTGAATAGACATTTTTCCAAAGAAGACATATAGATGGTCAACAGGCAAGTGAAAAGATGCTAACCAGTATTAATCATCAGAGGAATGAAAATTAAAACTACAAAGAGATAATCACATCACACCTGTCAGAATGATTATCAGCAAAAAGAACACAAGTAATAAGTGTTGGTGACAATGTGAAGAAAAGGGAATCCTCATATACTGTTGGTGGAAACATAAATTAGTGCAACCACCGTGAAAAATGCTATAGAGGTTTCTCAAAAAGCTAAAAATAGAACTACCACATGTGGTAGCAATTGTACTCCTGGATATATATCCAAAAAAAAAAAAAAAAAACAGTCTGAAAAGACACATGCACCCCAATGTTCATAGCACATTATCTACAATTGCCAAGATATGGAAGCAACCTTAATGTCCACCGATGGAAGAATGGATAAAGATGCAGTATACAAACACACAACAGAATATTACTTACCCAGAAAAAAGAACGACATTTTGCCAGTTGCAACAACATGAGTGGAGTGGACTTGGAGGATATTATGCTAAGTGAAATAAGACAGAGAAAGACAAACACTGTTTGATATCTCTTACATGTGGAATCTAAGAAATAAACTAATGAACAAAAAAGAAACAAGGAGGAATCAAGATGTAATAGCAGGATGTGGAACTCACCTCCCCCCACGAATATATCAAAAATTCATCTACATGTGGAAAAATTTCCACAGAATACCTTACTGAATGTTGGCAAAAGATACCAGATGCCCAGAAGTGCAAGAAAGATCTTCATTTAATGGTAGGGTGAAAGAAAAAAAAGAAGGGAATTAGGACCAGACTTGCACCCCGGGAAGGGAGCTGTGAAAGAGGAAAGATTCCCACACTCTGGGAAGACCTTACACCAGTGGGAAGATCAGCCAGGACAGAAAGGGAGCTTCAGAGGCTCAGAGGAGAATGCAACAGCCAGCTGTCCACTGGCAGTACAGAGAGACTGGCAGAAAGAATCCATGTTACCTTGCTGCAATCCCCAGGCCAAGATGTGTGCCTGCTAATACGTATGTGGGCAGGGTGTTGAAACGGAAGTTTCAGAAGACAGACCCAGGGAGATGACTAGGGTTGGTGGCTGGAAGACAGCCAGAAGTGGGTGTTCAGTTCACTTCAGTTCAGTCGCTCAGTCGTGTCTGACTCTTTGTGACCCCATGAATTGCAGCACGCCAGGCCTCCCTGTCCATCACCAACTCCCAGAGTTCACTCAGACTCACATCCATCGAGTCAGTGATGCCATCCATCTCATCCTCTGTCGTCCCCTTCTCCTCCTGCCCCCAATCCCTCCCAGCATCAGAGTCTTTTCCAATGAGTCAACTCTTCACATGAGGTGGCCAAAGTACTGGAGTTGCAGCCTTAGCATCATTCCTTCCAAAGAAATCCCAGGGCTGATCTCACTGGTTGGATCTCCTTGCAGTCCAAAGGACTCAAAAGCATCAATTCTTCAGCGCTCAGCTTTCTTCACAGTCCAACTCTTACATCCATATATGACTACTTGAAAAACCATAGCCTTGACTAGACAGACCTTAGTTGGCAAAGTAATGTCTCTGCTTTTGAATATGCTATCTAGGTTGGTCATAACTTTACTTCCAAGGAGTAAGCATCTTTTAATTTCATGGTTGCAGTCACCATCTACAGTGATTTTGGAGCCCCCCAAAATAAAGTCTGATACTGTTTCCACTGTTTCCCCATCTATTTCCCATGAAGTGATGAGACCGGATGCCATGATCTTCGTTTTCTGTATGTTGAGCTTTAAGCCAACTTTTTCGCTTTCCTCTTTCACTTTCATTGAGGCTTTTTAGTTCTTCTTCACTTTCTGCCAGAAGGGTGGTGTCATCTGTATATCTGAGGTTATTGATATTTCACTCAGCAATCTTGATTCTAGTTTCTGTTTCTTCCAGTCCAGCGTTTCTCATGATGTACTCTGCATATAAGTTAGTAAATCATAAAGTCAAGTAGTATCAGCCCTCCAACTGTTCTTATCCTTCAACACTGTGTTGGTTATGTTATGTTTGTTGCCTCACCATATAAAATTGAGAATCAATTCATCAATATTCACAAAGTAGCTTTCTGAGATTTTGCTTGGTATTGCATTAAATCTATTGATAAAGTTAGGAAGAACTGACCTCTTGACAATAGTGTATTTATTCACCTACATGAAATATCTCTCCAATTGTTAATATTTAGTTCCTTTGAGATTTCTTTCATCAGAGTTTTACAGTTTTTTTCTGTAGGTCTTGCATATATATATATATATTTTAGAATTATACCTAAGTATTTCACTTTTTTTAGTGCTAATGTAAATACTATTGCATTTTTAATTCCAAATTCCAGTTTTTCATTGCTATTAACAAGTATATTTCCAACAGATCACAGGCACACAGGAGGATGAGACCAGACACCATTTCTCTTACCTACCAAGTTCCTTTAAGTAAATAAAATTTTCTGACAACTTAGTTAAGATATTGAATCAGAGTTTTATTTTAATCTTGCTGAAAAGAAAAGGTTAATTAAGATATTTTAAGATCTCATTTTTGGGAGACACATTTAAAGGAAAAAAGAATGGTTAGCTAATCATTATTAAACTATACACAAAATGTTATACCAGATTAAAGGAAAGGAATACTTGTCCAAAGGGTTTATTGTCCCAGCTGGCATAGTTTGAGGGAGCATGGGCACACTATTAATGATTACACTGAGATAACCCAGGACTTTACCCTGCATCCAGGGATGTGTGACTTCTAGACTCTTGACTGACAGTGCAAAGCATGGTTTCCCAGAACAAGTCTTAATCCCATTAAGGGCTATCAGAAAATTGCTCAAGCATTTGATCAGAAATTTCTTTTCAGAATGAGTTTGAATTACATCATATCAAAAAGTCCTGCTCCAGGCTGGACTTAGGACAATTTTTCTCTTACATTGCTTTTTAGTCTTTGTGGAGTCAGGTGGCTGCCTTGCAGTACATCCCCACCCCCACCCCCGATCCCAGTATTTCTTCCTCTTTTCTCTTCTGCCCATATTCTTCTTTGTCTCTCTGACCTCTTTCACTTTCATCAAGAGGCTCTTTAGTTCCTCTTCACTTTCTGCCATAAGGGTGGTGTCATCTGCATATCTGAGGTTATTGATATTTCTCCCAGCAATCTTGATTCCAGCTTGTGTTTCTTCCAGCCCAGCGTTTCTCATGATGTACTCTGCATATAAGTTAAATAAGCAGGGTGACAATACACAGCCCAGATGTACTCCTTTTCCTATTTGGAACCAGTCTGTTGTTCCATGTCCCGTTCTAACTGTTGCTTCCTGACCTGCATATAGGTTTCTCAAGAGGTAGGTCAGGTGGTCTGGTATTCCCATCTCTTCCAGAATTTTCCACAGTTGATTGTGATCCACACAGTCAAAGGCTTTGGCATAGTCAATAAAGCAGAAATAGATGTTTTTTCTGGAACTCTCTTGCTTTTTCAGTGATCCAGCAGATGTTGGCAATTTGATCTCTGGTTCCTCTGCCTTTTCTAAAACCAGCTTGAACATCTGGAAGTAGGAGTATCCAAATACACATACAAATAAAACAGCCAAAAAGGGAGAAACTGACAGGAATACAATAATGGTAAGAGACTTTAACACCCTAATCCCAGTCTCTTCAAAAAGTGGTTTTGGAAAAGTTGGACAGCCACAGGCAAATCAATGAAGTTGGAACACACCCTCACACCATACATAAAAATAAACTCAAAATTACTTAAAGCCTTAAATATAAGACAAGATACCATAAAATGGGAACCCTCTTACATTCTTGGTAGGAATGTAAATTGGTGCAGCCACTATGGAAAATCGTATGGAGGTTCCTGAAAAAACTAAAAATACAGCTGTCATATGATCCAGGATTTCCACTCCTGGACATACACTCAGACGAAACTATAATTCAAAAAGTTGCATGCACCCCTATGTTCATAGCAGCACTTTTTTTTTTTTTTTACAATAACCAAGACATGGAAACAATCTAAATGTCTATCAACAGATGAAGGGGTAAAGAAGATGTAGTGTATCTATATATACAATTGTATATAATGTATTTATTTGTGTGTGTGTGTATATATATATATATATATATAATAGAATATTAGCCATAAAAAAGAACAAAATAACATCATTTGCAGCAACATGGATGGACCCAGAAATGATCATTAAGTGAAGTAAATAAGGAAGATTACTTAAGTGAAGTAAGTCAGAAAAAGAAAGATAGATATCATATAATATTACTTGTAATGGAGTCTAAAATATGACACAAATGAACATATCTATGAAACAGAAACAGACTCATAGATAATAGAGAACAGACTTGTGGTTGCCAAGGGTGAGGGTGACAGGCCGAGAAGTACTGGAAGTCTGGATTAGTAGATACAAATTGTTATTTGTAGAATGGATAAACAACCAACTACTACTGTATAGCACAAGGAAGTATATTCAATATCCTGTGATAAGCTAAACGAAAATAATATGAATAATAATATATATACACACATATAAACAATCAAATAACTTTGTTGAATAGCAGAAATGAACAACATTGTAAATCAATTCTACTGCAAAAAAATTTTTTTAAAAAGAGAAACAGACACAGTTTCGGAGAAAAAACTAATCATTGCCATTGGAGAGAGGACAGTGGGCGAGGGCAAGGTAGAAGTAGGGGATAAGAGATACAAACTACGTACAAAAGAAATTAGCTACAACATAGTCTTGCCTGGAAAATTCCATGGACAGAAGAGCCTGGTGGGCTTACAGTCCATGGGGCTGCAAAGAGTCAGAGAGGACTGAATGATTGAGCACAGAACACAAGGAGTATAGCCAGTTGTATACAGTGTGGTACAGTATAAGGGAGTGAATGCAAAGCCAGCAGCCTAGGTTGTCAGGCTAACCTATCGTGGAATAGCAGAAAGAAAGAGAACTGCAGGCAAGGGCCGCCGTAGAGCAAGCAAAGAGCACTGGCGTGAGACTCCAGCCTCGTGTGCTTCAGAGATGCCAGGTCCCAATCATCACAAACCCTTCACACATGGTTTGAGGGCTCTAAAGTGGTTGAGGGTTCTGATGTTCCACAGAGAGACTACCTGGGACACTGTGCCTATATCCTTTTCATCCCAACATCTCCCCAAAAATTACCTGCCAGGGTCATTATCTAGAACACCTAGCTGAACATTGGACCCATCTGGGTGCTTTTGAACTTTACCAATGTCCAGACACCAATGCGTTGTGAACTACTTCTCTTAAATATCAAGCTTTCTTTCTTCTTTTTTTTTTTTTTTTACATCCTCAGAGTGGAACCAGAGAGAAGGGAAAAATAGACCCCAGAGCCTGCAGTAAAGCTACTGGCTAGATGGACTCTTTCCTGGCTTGGAATTTAATTTCTTCTGTCTCAGGGCACCCAGATCTCTCCTGTGCCCTAATCTACGTGCAGAGAACAACTGCATCAGTGCAGTCTCTAACTCTGTAACAAGGCTCTGTCAGATAGGTCCTAGCAGGAAAACCATGGCACTAAAAACAGATAACCCAAGGAGGGTTAACAAAATAATCAGTTTCAAAAGGCTGGGCAGTGTGAAGGGGAACCAAGCATGGTGCTGCTTTTTGTGCTGGAAGGGTCATGAAGGAGGAAAAGGGCTGGACCCAGAAAGTGTAGCTCTAGGAAGGTACTGTCAGGTGGCAGCTGAAGGTTCAGTACAGGGAATTCACCAACGCACAGAAACTTGGTTAAGGAGGGAGCCCAGGATCGAAAATCCCTGATGTCACTCTCTTCTAGGGGCCCTGGATTTGAAGACAGACATCTGGAACAGACTTGTAGTGCCCCATATCCACAGTTGAGCCACAGAGGTGTTATCAACTCTCAGTCCTTGTGTCATATGAGAGAGAAACAGGTATTTGTTTGAAACTAATTTGGGCAAAGTTGCCAAGGGGAGCAGCCCGTAATGTCAGCCTCTATAATCATCAGAAGAGTTGTGGGGAGTGGAGACTGGACCTCGAGAGGCACACCAAAGGCATCCAGCTCAAAGGCCTGAGATCCCCATCTCCAGGCATCTTCCTGGGGCAGACATCTCTGTCAGAGGACCAGGGGTCTTGTCTGGGGCAGAACTGACAGTATAGTCCCTGGGTATCTTCTCAGATTGACAGCCCCTCCTAGATGCAGTTCCTAATGTCTCATTCTTCTTTGTATCCTCTGTGCCCAATACCTGCTCATGGAGACATAGTAGAGACATAGTAAACACATAGGTGCTGAGTGCACATAAAGCCACTTATTTCTGCCACACAAATTTCATAGAATCATACTACTCAAGACCGACTGGATAATCTGTTAATAATTAATCTGAAAGTTTTTCTCCCCCATTGTCATAATGTCTGTTGAACAGAGTACGGTGTGAGTAAAGCAATGTGCTTGCTCGAGTAGTAAATGCTTCATCATAAGTCTGTAGCTCTTAGTTCCTATTCTTCTTCAATTATATACAAACCAGGATTATTGAAAGGTTGATCTTCTACTGAAGTTAACCAATAGAATCCAAAATATTGAGGTCAGTCAAGATAGAAAGGCTGAAAGTTTAACCCTGAAATGCTGACACAGCTATAACTAATTCTCCCCTCCAGTTTTCTCTTGACTTAAAAGCTCTTGTTGGGTAATCTGATTCTTCGTAGATGCAGAAAGATGAATTTGTGAGAGTGGCAAAATAAAGAGACTCACAAGTGTGTCCTCCTCAAGAGACATTTTAGTAAATAAGATTTATGGTTGGAATCTCCAGTCATTGTGACTGGCCATTTCTAGCCAACATCAAAGTACTTTATACTTCAAAAAAGTTTCTATAGTCTCAGTTTTATCTGAGTGGCTCCCCCAAGGAATTTTAACCATAACCCTTTCAAATCTGCACTTGTATTCAAAATACAAATATTTATTTCAATTAGTACTTTTGGAGGACATAAGTGAATGAGTAGATGATTTTCTGAATTCTTTTAATAAGACTTTTTGCTTCCATGCCCTGTTGCTTACTTTGAGCCATGCACCATATTAAACACCTTACGTGTACTATCTTGTTTAGTCCCATAATACCTATACAAGGTAGATACTATTTTGTCAGGGAATGTTTAACAGGAGGATTCCTACATGCTGTTTCTCATAAATCCTCTGTTCCTTATCAGCCTCTTTCGGAGGTGAGTAGAACTGCACACGGCTCTCAGGACTGAGGTCATTATGTGAGACAGACTTGAGTCTCCTTTAGTAAACATTCTCTTTATAACAAGACTGCTTAGTCTTGCCCCCCTTTTTCTTGAGATATGGATTGTCTCCTGACCTTGTGACCATTATTATCCCTTGTTCCCTTGGTAACAGTTACTGTACATTTGGTTTTCTGATCTTTATCATTGTTGAAAGAATTTTCTTGTACAACAGGGTATATATATATATACAAAGAAAAATCATTAAAGCACCTTTGCTCCATCAGAGCTTGGGTCCCCATGTCTTTCTTTCTTTCTTTCTCTCTCTCTGGGTCTCTCTTTCACTTTCCTATTGTCAACTCCGGACCACCAGGTCTCAGCCCATTAAAGGACCCCAACACTGTTTATCTTCATGTTACTGATTTATAACTAATGTTCGGAGATGTTAAGCGACTGACCCAAATCAACCTTCATAAGATCCAGAATTTAATCATTTGTTACCACTTCCATTGCTCTTACCTGGTCTACATCACCATCACCTCTTAATGGGATTATGGCTATAGCCTCTTTTCAAGTCTCCCTGTTTTGACCCTAGACAACCTACAGTCTATTCAGATTAAGCCACTCTTCTGCTAAATGCCTGTAGTGGCTCCCCATTTGTCTCTGAATAAAAAGTCAAGTCCTTTCTTTGAGCCTTAAGGTCCTATCTAACATGCCACAGTCACCTCTTTAAACAAACCCACAGCATGTCCCTTTACTCTTTTCCTTCTTCAAAGGAATTCTTGCTATTTCTCAAGGGCAAATGTGTTATCCTAGCCTTGTGACCTTTGTCTCTGCTGTTTACTCACAATGGAACAGTTTTCCCCCAGATACCTGTATGACTACTTCTTAATATTCTTGATGAATTTGCTTAAATGACACCTTCTCAATGAAGCCTACTCTCCTTCACCTTCCTATGTTAAATTGAAACCCATCTGCTTTATCCCTTTGCATTCCTTTCTTTGAGAGCCCAAACCCTCCAGATGAGTCTGAACTTGAGAGGCCTTTTTTGCTTACTCCAGGTGGTTGTGCAAATGCAATTGTTTTCTATGTGTCCTAGGTCAAAAGGTTTGACAAGCTCTGCTTTAAGCAATCATGCAGATAATTTAACTTCTCAGATTTCTTATGATTAAGCAAGACAAATACACAAGAGAGAAATTACAAATGAAAAAGATTTTTTAAAAATCTTAGGTATTTTTAGATATGATACAGAATGAATATTCAGTTACATACATTGAAAAAATAAAGCTCTAATAATTAAAACAATGTGATATTGTTACAAAAATAACAACGATCAGACTTTTTCTTTGAAAGAGTCTTTGAAAAACAAATTTCAAGTTTTCCTTACTTTAAGTACAGTAACCATGCCACATTAGAATTCCAGGACTTATTTATTTCATAACTGAAAGTTCGTACCCTTGAGCAACACCTCTCCATTTCCCCCATCCTCCCTCCTGATAACTACCACTCAATTCTGTTTCTGTGAGCTCAGTTTTTTTTTTTTTTTCATACTTCATATATAAGCAAGATCATGCAATGTTTTTATTTCTGTGCCTGGTTTATTACACTTAGCATAATGTCCTCTAGGTTCATCTATGTTGCCATAAATGATAGGATCTCTTCTTTTTAATGGCTGAATAATGTTTCTCTCTGTGTTAGTGCAAGTTCTTGTGCCTGATGCACAGTGAGGTTAAACAAAATGAAATGTCAGTTTGGAGCAGCGAAAAGTTTATTGCAAGGCCATGAAAGGAGATGGGTGGCTTATGCCACTCCAAACCTCTAACTCTGTGTGTTTGTATATGTTTGTGTTTACATGTGAGTACACATCCATATTTTTTACACCCATTCATCCACTGCCAATTAGGTTGTTCCATGTCTTTTCTACTGTGAATAATGTTGCAACAAACATGAGAGTACAAATGCCTTTTCAAGATAATGATTTCATTTTCTTTGAATATATACCCAATAGTAGGGCTGCTGAATCATACGGTAGTTCTCTTTTTAATTTTTTGAGAAGTCGCTGTACTGTTTCCCATAATGGCTGAACTAATTCACAACCCCACCAACATTGTACAAAGGATTTCCTTTTGTCCGCATCCTTACCAGCATTTGTTATTTTTAAATTTTTAAATAATAGTCATCCTAACAGGTGTGAGGTGATATCTTACTATAGTTTTGATTTGTATTGTCATGTATATTTTCTGGCACCTTTTTCGTATATCTGTTGATCACTTGTGCACCTCCTTCAGAAAAATGTCTATTTGTGTCATTTACCCATTTTTTAAAAGTGGGTGCTGATTGTTTGGCTTACTTGTTTTTTCTTCTGGGAGGATAGTGATTTCAGGTCTTATCCTTAAGTCTTTAATGCATTTTGAGTTGAGTTTTGTACATGGTGTAAGGTATAGTTCCAATTTCATTATTTTGCATGTGGCTGTCCAGTTTCCCAATACCATTTACTGAGGAGATTATCCTTTTTCCAGTGTGTGTTCTTGGTGGCCCTGTTGAAAATTTGTTGACAATATATGTTTAGGTTTATTTCCATTTATTTCCATGCTGTCTATTCTGTTCCATTATTCTATGAGTCTGTTTTTTATGCCAGATCATACTGTTCCTGATCATAATAGAAAAGAATACATTTACCAAATTGTTGTTTGCATACTATTTACTGAAGGCCTTATCCATCTATTCTAGTAAGTATACCATGTCTGGCACAGAAGATGCTATTAGGCTATTACTTGGTTGAGCTTGCAGTAGCTACAGTCATCCTGAATCTAGTCAGTTTATGCAGGGAACAGACTTATAAATTAAATGGAGATACTATAAGGACCATCACTGCTATGACCTTTAAGCCTTTAAAAATGGCACTAATTTCCACCAGCACTGCCCTCCCATCTGCCACAAGGATGTGATACTGTGTTTGACTTCATATGTTGGCCAGCTAGGGGAAGGCAGTTTCCAAAGTTTCTACTTGGCTTTTCCTACTACTATAGCTCTTTTCTTTAGGTCAAAGGAACTGGGCACTGCTTTTTCTCCAGTATACAGTCATCTGAGTAAATGGTCATAAGGAAGAACTGAAAAAATCATTATAGTATATGCTTGCCATCATGTTTCAGGGTTCCTCCTACTCATGACCTGGCTTTGTTTTCAGTCAATGGGTTCTCTGTATAAAAACTGGTTTAGATCTAAGAACTGAGCAAGGTACTATAACTCTACTAGGACTTCTGTGTTCAACTTTTATGTCTTCCATGATTGCCTCCTCCCTTTCTTTTTTTGATTGCACAATACTCTTGAGTGCTTGCCAAAATATCTGCCTATATATTTTGCCTATAGGGGTCTCAAACTCCATTAATATCTCAATAACCTCCTGAAGATCAAGCTTTCTTGGCAGCCTCTCTGATTTTGCTGGTCATTGTGAAAACTGTGACACTTTGGCTTTAAGTAGTCAAGTACCACCACCTGACTTCTACTACTTCAAGGGCTCCATTATCCGCATGACATTAATGAACCTGGCTCTGTGACTGCATCTCCTACCAACAGCCTGAGTAAGCAGAAAAAACCTGCCACTGAACTTCTTAATGATCCTGATATCCTTTTAACCAGTGCATTCCCAATATCCGGACAAACGACATGTACTCTGAGCCCTTATTTGGCACATCATCATCTGAGAGTCTTTGGTTTCACATAACATGTTCATTTCAGCATGGCTATTTCCTTTGGCTCTTTTCCCTACTCTATTATTTTCTGGGAAACCTGGCATTAGTCATGATTCTTTCCAACCATTAAAGAGTCACCTTAGAAGGTGACTTAAAGTCACTCAGTTTGTCCTGTACTCAAGAGTCCTTGTCAAGGTTTAAATCTCATATTCCGTAAAAGTGCTCATAGTTCAGTTCAGTCTCTCAGTTGTGCCAACTCTCTGCAACCCCATGGACCACAGCACGCCAGGCTTCCCTGTCCATCATCAACTCCTGGAGCTTATTCAAACTAATGTCCAGTGAGTCAGTGATGCCATCCAATCATCTCGTCCTCTGTCATCCCCTTATCCTCCCACCTTCAATCTTTCCCAGCATCAGGGTCTTTTCTAGTGAGTCAGTTCTTCACATCATGTGGCCAAAGTATTGGAGTTCCAGCTACATCATCAATCCTTCCAATGAATTTTCAGGACAGATTTCCTTTACAATTGACTGGTTGGATCTCCTTGCAGTCCAAGGTACTTTCAAGAGTCTTCTCCGACACCACAGTTCAAAATCATCAATTCTCCATCGCTCAGCTTTCTTTATGGTCCAATTTTCACATCCATACATGACTACTGGAAAAACCACAGCTTTGACTAGATGGACCTTTGTTGGCAAAGTAATGTCTCTGCTTTTTAATATGCTGTCTAGGTTGGTCATAGCTTTTCTTCCAAGGAGCAAGTGTCTTTTAATTTCATGGCTGCAGTCACCATTGCAGGAACTTTGGAGCCCCCCAAAATAAAGTTTGTCACTGTTTCCATTGTTTCCCATCTATTTGCCATCAAATGATGGGATCAGATGTCATGATCTTAGTTTTGTGAATGTTGAGTATTAAGCCAACTTTTTCAGTCTCCTCTTTCACTTTCATCAAGAGGCTTTTTAGTTCTTCTTCACTTTCTGCCATAAGGGTAGTGTCATCTGCATGGCTAAGGTTATTGATATTTCTCCCAGCAATCTTGATTCTACCTTGTGTTTCATCCAGCCCAGCAATTCGCATGATATACTCTGCATATATGTTAAATACAGCCTTGATGTACTCCTTTCTCGATTTAGAACCAGTCTGTTGTTCTATGTCCAGTTCTAACTGTTGCCTCTTGACCTGCATATAGATTTCTCAGGGGGCTGGTCAGATGGTCTGATAGTCCCATCTCTTAAAGAAATTTCCAGTTTGTTGTGATCAACATGGTCAAAGACGTTGGCATAGTCAATAAAGCAGAAGTAGATATTTTTCTGGCACTCTCTCGCTTTTTCAATGATCCAACAGATGTTGGCAACTTGATCTCTGGTTCCTCAGCCTTTTCTAAATCCAGCTTGAACATCTGGAGGTTCACAGTTCAAGTACTCTTGAAGCCTGGCTTGGAGAATTTTGAGCATTACTTTGTTAGCTTGTAAGATGCGTGCAATTGTGCGATAGTTTGAACATTATTTGGCATTGCCTTTCTTTGGGATTGGAATGAAAACTGACCTTTGCCAGTCCTGTGGCCACTGCTGAGTTTTCCAAATTTGTTGGCATATTGAGTGCAGCACTGTCACAGCATCATCTTTCAGGATTTGATATAGCTGAGCTGGAATTCCATCACCTCCACTAGCTTTGTTCATAGTTATGCTTCCTAAGGTCCAATTGACTTCAGGACTAGCCAGGATATCTGGCTCTAGTTGAGTAATCACACCATAGTGATTATCTGGGTCATGAAGATCTTTTTTGTATAATTCTTATTTGTATTCTTACCACCTCTTCTTAATATCTTCTGCTTCTGTCAGGTCCATATCATTTCTGTCCTTTATAGTGCCCATCGTTGCATGAAATGTTCCTTTGGTATCTCTAATTTTCTTGAAGATATCTCTAGTCTTTCCCATTCTATTATTTTCTTCTATTGCTTTGCATTGATCACAGAGGAAGGCTTTCTTATCTCTCCTTGCTATTCTTTGGAACTCTGAATTCAAATGGGTATATCTTTCCTTTTCTCCTTTGCCTTTAGCTTCTCTTTTCTCAGCTATTTGTAAGGCCTCTTCAGACAACTATTTTGTCTTTTTGCATTTCTTTTTCTTGGAGATGGTCTTGATCACAGCCTCTTATACAATGTCACAAATCTCTCTCCATAGTTCTTCAGGCAGTCTGTCTATCAGATCTAAGCCCTTGAATCTATTTGTCACTTCCACTGTATAACTGTAAGGGATTTGATTTAGGTCATGCCTAAATGATATGTTTAGTTTAGGTCTAGTGGTTTTCCCTACTTTCTTCAATTTAAGTCTGAATTTGGCATAAGGTGGTCATGATCTGAGCCACAGTCAGCTCCTGGTCTTGTTTTTGCTGACCATATAGAGTTTCTTCATCTTTGGCTGCAAAGAATATAATCAATCTGACTTCAGTACTGACCATCTGATGATGTCCATGTGTAGAGTCTTCTCTTGTGTTATTGGAATAAGTTGTTTGCTATGATCAGTGCATTCTCTTGGCAAAACTCTGATAGCCTTTGAGCTGCTTCATTTTGTACTCCAAGGCCAACTATGCCTGTTACTCCAGGTATTTCTTGGCTTCCTACTTTTGCATTCCAGTCCCCTATAATGAAAAGGACATCTTTTTGGGGGTGTTAGTTCTAGAAGGTCTTGTAGGTCTTCATAGGACCATTCAACTTTAGCTTCTTCAACATTACTGGTAGGAGCATAGACTGGGATTACTGTGCTATTGAATGGTTTGCCTTGGAAACGAACAGATCATTCTGTCATTTTTGAGACTGCATCCAAATACTGCATTTCAGACTCTTTTGCTGACTATGATGACTGCTCCATTTCCTCTAAGGGATTCTTGCCCACAGTAGTAGATATAATGGTCATCTGAGTTAAATTCACCCATTCCAATCAATTTCAGTTCGCTGATTCCTAAAATGTTGATGTTCATCTCCTGTTTGACCACCAGTTTGTCTTGATTCATGGACCTAACATTTCAGATTGCTATGCAATATTGCTCTTTATAGCATCAGGCTTTACTTCCATCACCTGTCACATCCATAAGTGGGTGTTGTTTTTGCCTTGGCTCCATCTCTTCATTCTTTCTGGAGTTATTTCTCCACTGATCTCCCATAGCATATTGGGCACCTACCAACCTGGGGTGTTCATCTTTCGGTGTCCTATCTTTTTGTCTTTTCATGCTGTTCATGGGGTTCTCAAGGCAAGAATACTGAAGTGGTTTGCCATTCCCTTCTCTAGTGGATCACATTTTGTCTCCACCATGACCCATCTGTCTTGAGTGGCCCTACATGCCTTGGCTCATATTTTCATTGAGTTAGACAAGACTGTCTAACTTACTTACTTACATATATGTGGAAGCTAAAAAACAAAACAAATGAACAAATATAAAATAGAACATACTCAAAAATACAGAAAACAAACTGGTGATTTCCGGGAGAGGAGTAGGGGGATGAGTGAAATAGTTGAGGGAGATTAAGAGGTGCAAACTTCTAGTTATAAAATTGAAAATCATGATGATATAATCTACAGAATTGGAAACATAGTCAATAATATTGTTAATAACTTCATATGGTGATAGATGGTAACTAAACTTTTCATGATTATCATTTTGTAATGTATAAAAATACTGAATATCTTACATACCTGAAACTAATATAATATTATACATCAAAAATAAAACTAGATCTGTTTAAAGGAATGAGATATACTGTGCTTACAATTAACATTTAAAACAAAATGATCAAGCTTGAAAATGAATAAACAGAAAGACAATAGGTAATTTTAAGCAAAAAAGAAAGCAGGAATATAACTATTAATTAAAATTGAATTTAAGATAAAAAAAATTGCACATGAAAAAGAGCACTAAGTTATTTTAAAAGGTGTAACTTACAAAGTAAATACAACTCTCATAAATCTGCATGCACCTCCCAGAGTATTGGAAATAAAAGCAAAAATAAACAAATGGGACCCAATTAAACTTAAAAACATTTGCACAACAAAGGAAACTATAAACAAGGTGAAAAGACCCTTCGGAATGGGAGAAAATAATAACAAATGAAGCAACTGACAAAGAATTAATCTCAAAAATATACAACCAACTCCTGCAGCTCAATTCCAGAAAAATAAACAACCCACTGAAAAAATGGGCCAAAGAACTAAACAGACATTTCTCCAAAGAAGACATACAGATGGCTAATAAACACATGAAAAGATGCTCAACATCACTCATTATCAGAGAAATGCAAATCAAAACCACAATGAGGTACCATTTCATGCCAGTCAGAATGGCTACTATCCAAAAGTCTACAAGCAAGAAATGCTGGAGAGGGTGTGGAGAAAAGGGAACCCTCTTACACTGTTGGTGGGAATGCAAACTAGTATAGCCACTATGGAGAACAGTGTGGAGATTCCTTAAAACTGGAAATAGAACTGCCATATGACCCAGCAATCCCACTGCTGGGCATACACACCAAGAAAAACAGAATTGAAAGAGACACGTGTATTCCAATGTTCATCACAGCACTGTTTATAATAGCCAGGACATGGAAGCAACTTAGATGTCCATCAGCAGATGAATGGATAAGAAAGCTGTGGTACATATACACAATGGAGTATTAACTCAGCCATTAAAAAGAATACATTTGAGTCAGTTCTAACAAAGTGGATGAGACTGGAGCCGATTATACAGAGTGAGGTAAGCCAGAAAGAAAATTACCAATACAGTATACTAACGCATATATATGGAATTTGGAAAGATGATAATGATAACCCTGTATGAGAGACAGCAAAAGAGACACAGATGAATAGAACAGTCTTTTGGATTCTGTGGGAGAGGGTGAGGGTGGGATGATTTGGGAGAATGGCATTGAAACATGTATATTATCATATGTGAAACAAATCTCCAGTCCAGGTTCGATGTATGAGACAGGGTTCTCGGGGCTGGTGCACTGGGATGACCCAGAGGGATGGGATGGGGAGGGAGGTGGGAGGGGGGTTCAGGATGGGGAACACATGTACACCCATGGCGGCTTCAAAAATAAATAAATAAATCTACATGCAGCAAAAACTGTTAGAAACAAAGAAAACACTAATAGCAATATAACTATCATGTATATTAATATACTTCTTCAGGAATTAATTTTATAAACAATGAATAACTAATAATACAGAAAATTTAACATGTAAATAAAACTTGACTTAATAGATATATATAAAACCTATATATTTAGAATTGATAACATATTTTACCTGAGCATTATTTATTTATAAAAATTAATATTTGGTGGAAAAAAATTAAAAATAAAACAACAAAGTCTTTTAAAACCAGACACTCATTATTATCCAATAAACTCAGAAATATAAAGATAATCTTAAAAATTAGAAGGAACAGAAGTCAATCTTGACTCACTTAGTTTAGGAGTAATGATTTTGCCTACCTCAAGGGTATTTTTTAATTGCTGAATTAAAACTGCTGCTTTTAATAATGAATTTTAACTGTGAGAATGGTTGTCAGGCTTATTTGTTTAGTAAGACAAGAAATGTATAAACATTTTAGCAGCGTTTCCAAATTGTGAAGAAAAATTAAAAACTTGACCAAAAAAATTAGAACAAATGAGTACTCAAACTAGGAAAATAAAATATAACCTAAAATTGATGGATTAAACAGAAAAAAAATGCAGAAAAAAAATGTTGATTTAAAAGTTACTCCTTTGAAAAGATCAATAAAACATCCTTCACAAACCTAATTCTAGCAAAATATTGAAAAAAAAACAAATTACACCAGATGAAGAATGAAAAGGGATTTACCTGTGGCCATCACAATATTATAAAGTAATCATTCCCAAATTAAAATAAGTAAATTAATTAAAAATAAATAAAAATTATGAGAATATTTTGTACAAATCTACAGGAACAAATTTTAGGAGTAGAGAGAAATTGATTATTTCCTTCCACAATGGAAATGGCTAGACCTGACCTAAAGAAGTATAAAACATAAAAAGACCAATTTCCACAGGAAAGATTTGAAAGGTAATATGGTAGACTGAAAAATGATCCCCCAAAGAGGCCTGTGTGCTAGTCCCTGAATCTGTGAATGAGTTGTTTTATATGATCAAAGGATTATGTTTGGAAGATAAAGAAATTATCCTACATTATCTGGTTGGTCCAAATGATGCAATCTCAGTTCAGTTCAGTCACTCAGTCGTGTCCAACTCTTTGTGACCCTAGGTATTGCAGCATGCCAAACCTCCCTGTCCATCGCCAACTCCAGGAGTTTACTCAAACTCATGTCCCTTGAGTCGGTGATGCCATCCAACCATTTCATGCTCTGTCGTCCCCTTCTCCTCCTGCAATCTCAAGGGTTTGTATATAATAAGAGTAGTAGGTTAAGTAATGATCCTCAAGTATACTCGGGTTCTGTTACCTGGAATTTGTGAACATTACCCTTTGTAGCAAAGAGATTTTTGCAGGTGTAACTTCAGCATTTTATTTAATTATCTAGGTTACCCCAAATGTAATAACAAGTATCTTTATAAGATGGAGGTAGAAGGTGATCTGACCATAAATGAAGACAGTGCAACTGGGAAGCAGAGATTTGAAGATGCTACCCTACTAGCTTGAAGATGCAGGAAAAGACCAGGAGCAAAAAAATGTAAGTGGCCTCTAGAAGTGGGAAAAGACAAGGAACTAGAATCTTCTCTAGAGCCCTCAGAGGAGGTGCAGCCCTAACGACTTTAGCCTGTAAGCTGATTTTGCTTATTCGACCTCCAAAACTATGAGCGAATCCACTTGTGTTGTTTCACTAATTCTTTGCTACTTTGTTACAGTAGCGATAGGAAACGAATGCAGGTGATTATTAAAGCCATTAAAACAAGGATCGCAAAACCAATACAATATTGTAAAGTAATTGACCTCCAATTAAAATAAATAAATTTATATTAAAAAAATAAAACAAGGATCGATTTTTCATAACTGTGCTCTAACTCTTAAATAACAGGTAATTCTGATGCAATTTAAGCTCCTCTATTTATTTTATAAGCCAGCATAATCCTTTTGCTGAAACCGAATAAATAGCATGAAAAAGCAAAACTTTCAGGCCACTTTCACTAATGAATCTAGATATAAAAATTCTAAGTAAGTTATCAGCAAACAAAATTTAGCATCTAATAGAATGAATTACATGTATTATTACTAGATGGTAAAACTTTTCGGAATCCAAGTGTATGGTCTAAAATCAATAATTTATTACAATAGAAAATTAAAGAGAAAAACCATATGACCACATGAACACTTGCTGAGAAGACACTGCTAAAATCTAGCAGCCTCTCCTAATAAACTCTCTACGTAAAATAGATACGAAAAGAAATCAGTGGAAAAGGTAGTGAATGACAAGTACATGAAATCTAATAAATGCTCATTCATTCAGTAGGTACTTACTAGTACCAGGCATACCAAGGATACAGTGGTGAACATGATAGATAAAATCTGTGCTCCCTAAAGCTTACAGTATAGTGGGAGTGACAGGAAGTTCACTTAAGGTTTTGATGTGGAAGTAGGATATGGGAATCCATGAAAAAGCACTAAACCCAATCAGGATCACATAAGAATAGACTTATTGCAGGAAGTGACATTTAATGAGATTGAAAAAGTGAGTGCACTGCATCTAGATTAGAGTGAGAGTGACTGATTGTAGTATCAGTTCAGTTCAGTTCAGTTCAGTCGCTCAGTCGTGTACGACTCTGCGACCCCATGAATCGCAGCACGCCAGGCCTTCCTGTCCATCACCAACTCCCGGAGTTCACTCAGACTCATGTCCATCGAGTCAGTGATGCCATCTAGCCATCTCATCCCCTGTTGTCCCCTTCTCCTACTGCCCCCAATCCCACCCAGCATCAGACTCTTTTCCAGTGAGTCAACTCTTTGCATGAGGTGGCCAAAGTACTGGAGTTTCAGCTTTAGCATCATTCCCTCCAAAGAAATCCCAGGGCTGATCTCCTTCAGAATGGACTAGTTGGATCTCCTTGCAGTCCAAGGGACTCTCAAGAGTCTTCTCCAACACCACAGTTCAAAAGCATCAACTCTTCGGCGCTCAGCCTTCTTCACAGTCCAACTCTCACATCCATACATGACCAATGGAAAAACCATAGCCTTGACTAGACAGACCTTAGTAGGCAAAGCTTTTGAATATGCTATCTAGGTTGGTCATAACTTTTCTTCCAAGGAGTAAGCGTCTTTTAATTTCATGGCTGTGGTCACCATCATACAACATGATAAATGTAATTGCATTTCATATATGAAAGTTGCTAAGAGAGTAAACCCTAAGAATTTTAATTATAAGGAATTTTTTCTTTAAGTTTGGCATCTCTATGAAATGATAGAGGTTCTAAACTTATATCATTTCATAATGCATGTAAGTCAAATCATTATGCTGTACAACTTTAACTTACACAGTGTTGTATGTCAGTTATATTTCAATAAAACTGAAGAAAAAGGTAGAGTGGAGAAAATATTTCTGAAAGAGAGAATAGTTCTTAAAAGGCCTGGATATGAAAGAACCAAAGTTGACGTGAGTGAAGTATAAAGCAGGAAGAGAGGGAAATATGTGATAAAATTGGTGAAGAAGACCCAGTCTAGATCAGGAAACAGCTTGAACCATATCAAGGATCTTGGACTTTATCCTATAAGCACAGTGAAGACATTGGTGAGGTTTAAGCAGTGGTATTGTGTTGGTTCTCTGTTTCCCTTACATAAAAACCCCCTCTTTGCCTTGATCTTGCCATAGAAAGCTGATCCCCAGAGGGTTCACCACCCAGTTTCTCTTGCTTGCTGGCTTTTGATTCAGTTTGGCCAATGAGTTGTCTATGCCTCATGCCCTCTTGCTTCAGTGCTGTATCTGTCAGTGGCTATTTATCTCTCCTGGGTCTCCAGCTCTCACAGAGTAACTATTCCTTGACCCTACAGGCCTTAAAGATGGATATGACTTCCCCTGTACCTAGTCTCCTTAATTTTGCTCACATCTCTGTAAGAAACTTTTCTGTGGAAAGTTTTCATCTGAACCATCTCAATTAAAGTCTATTTCCTTTAGAGAATCTGACTGATATAGAAATGATTAGATCATATTTCTATTTTACAAAAATCCTTTAGGCAGTTTTATGGAAAACAACCTGGAGGATGGCAAGTCTGTCTTCAAGGAGATGAGTAAGGAGGCTGTTTCAGAGGTAAGAGAGGACAGTGGCTTGGGCTAAGGTTGCAGAACAAGGGATAGGGAATGAGGAGTCCAGCTTCTTGCCAAAATTCTGTCTGTGGCTTTTCAGGTCCTACAATAGGCAATTGCAAAGGCTTTCTCAGGCAGGCCGCATAGGGAAAAGCCTTTCTCCCACTCTAGCCAATGCACTGCAGTCTCTAAAGGGCATTGCAGCCACACTCTTATATACTCTGTATCCTTGTCCAGATATCTCCATTAGGAGGTCTCCTTATCAGGGTCCCTAGAAAATGCTTTTCCCATTCAACACAGTACTCAGTATTTTTCCACCTCTAGCCCTTCATCTTCTTCATAAAATTGTAGGAGCCTCTTGTTTGGGATTCACTCAACAGTGAGTCAACTTCAGCAGTTCATAATTCCACAGCAGAAAATGAAATGGAGGGTGTCAACACTTAGTTTGCTTTTATCCTCTTCCTTGTACTATTGTAGTTAAATGATTAAAGACTTGACTATTACTTTTAGCTCATCGTTAATCAGCAACTCCAACACCTGACAGCTAAACGTTCTCTGGCTCACTTGAGCTCCCGACAGACAGAAGTATGTGGATTCCAGGGATAACTGGAAGACAGAGTTGACAGGTTCAGTTATTGACTAGATTCAGAGTGAAGTGGGTGAAGAGCAGTAAGGGAAAACATAAAGCCAAGAATGTTGCTTAGTTTTCTCATTTGGACAACTGAGTGGATAGTGCTGTAATTCACTGGAATGTGAAGCAAGGAGCAAGAGAAGAGCAGCAGGGAGATATTTCCATCTGAGGTCTGTGGGTCATCCAAGTTAGATCTGCACAAGGGAGTTGGATGAGTGAAAAGAAATTTAGGGGAGAGGTCTGGATTGTGGTATAGATTTGAGGGTCACTGGTTTATAAAAGGTATTTGTCGCTATGGACATGGATAAAATGGTCCTGGGAGAATACAGAGGAAGAAGAGCTGGTCTGAGACTAAAGCCTACAATGGTCCTTTCTTAAAGCTGACCTTTTGGGATTCTTTAGAGAAGTTCTCTAACAATATATTTGTCTATGAATCTAGCAATACCCTTCTTAAACTTACTGAATAAAGTAGATATAGCAGATTACAACAGAGCACCAAAATTTAGAGTCGGTCCCATCACTCCTACTCTCCTCTGGCCTCCACGTTGCCCTCCCTGCCCCCGTAACTCTAAATTATGCCCTGGCTCACTCTTCTCGGGGAGTTGGAGGATGATGGACTCAGTCAAGCTATCTTTTGTTACCTTTCCATGAATTCACACAATCCTGACCTCCCTGTATTTTGAGTCTCTCCAAAGAGCAAAGGAATAGCCAGAATTTAGAGTTCAATTCTTGAGTTTTTCTTTCTTTGAAGATAGGGATAATAATAGCGCTTACTTCATAACATTCTATATCAAATGATATGAGAAAATTAAAGCATTTATGACTGAGCTTGGAACACTGTAGATACTCAGTAAATGTGAGCCCTTTCTCTGAACTCCATGTCCCTCAGAGTTGATAGAAATCCAAAGAGCTGATTAAAGCACATGGTTAATGGCAAGCTGTTCCTAAATGAAAGCAGTTGCCTTCACAACTGCAGGTAATATAGTTCTTGGAATAATGTGTTCTGTACATTTACATCAATAGTGTAAATGATTATTTATACTATTTGGTTCACAAATAATTTCTCCTAATCAGTAAAGAGTACTACCTCTAAACCAAACCTGACTAAACCCTCTTCTCAGGGAGCAGGCACCATGCCTCTGAATAAAACTGCAGAATAATTTCTTGAAATCTTTCTTTTTTTTTTCCATTTCCTATTGGCAAGCCAAACCAAACAGAAGGCTAAATTCCTAAGTATCAGGAAATATAAGGGTCACTGTGTATAACTCATCTTGAAAGGTTGAAATTAAATCAATCTGATAAAGATGGGGATTTCCTGAATTTCATTCTGTTTATAATGAACTAGTCTTTCGTTATGTTTAAAAGCATTCTTTCAAAACAAAGAGTTGGCAAGGTGCCTGAGTATCTAATTTCTTTCTAACCCCCTCTTCTAATTTCTATTTACCCATATGAGAGGCAGCACAGGCCCCACAGTTCTATGAAAAAAACGTAAGTTTTGGAATTAGGCAATCTTGGGCTCAACTTTGAGCTTCACTAGTAAGCAGATTTGGGACCTTGGATCAACCACTTAAACTCTATGAGCTTTAATTTTTCTGTGTAATGATAATTTCACTGGGGTCCTGTGTCAATTAAACAAAATAATATGTATAAAGCCTCAGGAACACAGTAGGTACCCAATAAATGGAAGTCATGATGATATTTACTATGGAGGGTTAAACCAGAGAGAAGAATGGAGTGGGCCCAGAAAACATTTCTTGAGAGGAGGAAAGAAAGGAAAGGAGTAGACAGAACGGGAAGAGAATCTCATGACCTTTTATCCACTTCTCAGGGAAACTGGAAGGGACAATGTAAGTGCGGGAGGGTCACTTGGGAAGCTGTCCTGGATGAAATGCATATGAATAAAAGTTCACCAGGTCAAAAAAGAGAAGCAAAAGTTCATTAATACTTCTTTTTGCATTCAAACAAAAATTTCTAGGAAAAAACTTCCAATTAGAGATGGGGTTGTGATTTTCAGGGAAGTGAAATGGATATCATCTTCCCAGAGGACTCAACAATAGAATCAGCCTATAAGGAAAACACTAGAGAATATACCCAGGAATGGGACCTGCAAGTGTAGCTGGTATTATTTGTCTCTATGTCTGTTTGATTTATATTTTCTGTCCAAGAGCCATTTCTGTATCTGAGTGAGAGCTCCCTATTTTACTTTGGGAAGATTACCTTTCCTAATGAAGTTGCAAAGGAGGAACTAAAGCAAAGACAAACTAAAGAGCCTCTTGATGAAGGTGAAGGAGGAGAGTGAAAGTGGCCCCACTACTTCATGGCAAATAGAAGGGGGAAAGGTGGAAGTAGTGACAGATTTCCTCTTCTTGGGCTCTAAAATCACTGCAGATGGTAACTGCAGCCATGAAATCAGAAGATGATTGCTTCTTGGCAGGAAAGCTATGACAAACCTAGACAGTGCGTTGAAAAGCAGAGACATTACTCTGCTGACAAAGGTCTGTATAGTGAAGGCTATGGCCTTCCCAGTGGTTAGGTACAGTTGTGAGAGCTGGACCATAAAGAAGACAGAGTGCCAAAGAATTGATCTTTTTGAGTTTGTGATGCTGGAGAAGATTCCTGAAAGTCCTTTGGAGAGCAAGGAGATCAAACAATCAATCTTAAGGAAAATCAACCCTGAATACTTGTTGGAAGGACTGATGTTGAAGCTTAAACTCCAGTATTTTGGTCATCTGATGCAAAGAGCTGACTCATTGGAAAAGTCCCTGATGCTTAGAAAGATTGGGGGCAGGAGAAGAGGGTGTCAGAGGATAAGACGGCTGGATGGCATTACCGATGCAATGGACACGAACTTGGGCAAACTTTGGGAGATGGTGAGGGACAGGGAGGCCTGGCGTGCTGCAGTCCATGGGTTCGCAGAGGCAGACATGACTGGGTGACTGAACAACGACAACAATAAAGTTGCCATCCTTTCGAAGACTGCTCAACTTACTTATCTTTTCTTGAACTTTGAATCTTCAGTAGAGATTTAAAAATGAAAAATGGATACAATGAATTCCTCTAAACAGGAGTGCCTAGCAGAGTTCCTACCCTTACCCTACCCCCATCAGTTTCTGTTTTCCAGTTCCAGCTTTCCCTTCACTTCTGTTAGCACCTAATTATCTTTCCAATGAATCTCTTTTTTGCTTAAGTACATGAGAGATGAAAATCCAGTTGCTCAGTGATGGCACTGAATTACAACACAATTTACAAGAAAAGAGGCCGCTAAAAGTAAGAAGATGGTCAAGTCAATATTATGATATCACTCCTTGGGAAAGCTGATTTTTAGTTTCATTCATGCTTTTTAGCATTCTTTATATTGCAGGGTGCTGGAAATCTGCAAACTAGATTTTTAGGTTTCCTTGCCAGGTAGTTTCCACCAAACGTGAGCCTAGAGAAAGACTAGGCAAGAGAAGAGAGAAGGTGTCTTCACCATTTTCTGCATCTGGATCAGTGGAAACAGGCAACCATAAGCCCCCAAAGTCCTGGCTACTCCAGTAATACCAGTGGAACTGTGAGCTTCCATGTTCTTTCAGCTTCAGTAAGAGTGCAAATTCTCAGCTCCTAGAAATATCAACAAATATAGAAGGGTCCCAATAGCATAGCCTCAGTACTACAACTTTTGTGAGCTCTGGGTACCATTATATGCCCATTTTGGCCTCTTTGGGTTTTATTCCCTTTATCTGAACTGCCTAGAGCACTTCTGCTTTTCTGACTAGGCACTGACTAATAACTGGGTGATTTAATATTAAAGTTTTTATGGGACTATTAACACACAAGTAAAATCAAGCACCCAGTTACTGCATTTTGGACTATTTTGTTGACTCCATTCCTTCTAAGAGATTCTTGTCCACAGTAGTAGATACTGTGGCAGTAGATATAATGGTCATCTGAATTAAATTCACCCATTCCAGTCCATTTTAGTTCACTGATTCCTAAAATGTCAGTGTTCACTCTTGCTGTCTCCTGTTTGACCACATCAAATTTACCTTGATTCATGGATCTAACATTCTAGGTTCCAATGTAATATTGTTCTTTACAGCATTGGACTTTACTTTCACCACCAGACACAACCATCACTTGGTGTCATTTCCGCTTTGGTTCAGCTTCTACATTCCTTCTGGAGCTATTTCTCAGCTCTTCTCCAGTAGCATATTAGACACCTTCCTCCCTGGGTGGCTCATCTTCTGATATCAATTTTTTTTTTTTGCCTTTTCATACTGTTTCTGGAGTTCTCCAGGCAAGAATACTGGAGTGGTTTGCCATTCCCCTCTCCAGTGGACCACATTTTGTCAAACCCTGCCTAGGAGGACAGGCCCTTCAGTAGCTCCACATAGCTGGATGACATGCCTGGTGCCCTGGTTGTCCCACTGCTGGTCCTCCTTGAGTGTATAAACCTTCACCAGCCATTGAATTTTGGTCAATGTGCTGCCAGGGAGCCAAGGCAGAGGCCCTGCTGGAGTGCCCCCAGAAGGGGATCTGAGAAAGGTTGGAGGAGATGTTCAATGGCACCCAGGAGCAGAGGGCACACAGGCCTCTCGTCTACACTGGCCGCCCTTATAAGTGGACTCTCTCTTCATATTCCTGCTTGAGCTCATGGTTGTATCTGAGGGACATGGGCAATGATCTTCACACTTACTGAGATCTGTTTTCCTAAGACACATGCTTGGTATTCTAGTTTGCACTAAGAAGGGTATGTTTGTCCATCTGAATCACAGACGGGTCTGGTAGACAGCCCACAGCACTGTCTGCAGGTGGATGGAAGGGGCCCCTTCCAGGGCTTATGCNGGGGGAAAGGTGGAAGTAGTGACAGATTTCCTCTTCTTGGGCTCTAAAATCACTGCAGATGGTAACTGCAGCCATGAAATCAGAAGATGATTGCTTCTTGGCAGGAAAGCTATGACAAACCTAGACAGTGCGTTGAAAAGCAGAGACATTACTCTGCTGACAAAGGTCTGTATAGTGAAGGCTATGGCCTTCCCAGTGGTTAGGTACAGTTGTGAGAGCTGGACCATAAAGAAGACAGAGTGCCAAAGAATTGATCTTTTTGAGTTTGTGATGCTGGAGAAGATTCCTGAAAGTCCTTTGGAGAGCAAGGAGATCAAACAATCAATCTTAAGGAAAATCAACCCTGAATACTTGTTGGAAGGACTGATGTTGAAGCTTAAACTCCAGTATTTTGGTCATCTGATGCAAAGAGCTGACTCATTGGAAAAGTCCCTGATGCTTAGAAAGATTGGGGGCAGGAGAAGAGGGTGTCAGAGGATAAGACGGCTGGATGGCATTACCGATGCAATGGACACGAACTTGGGCAAACTTTGGGAGATGGTGAGGGACAGGGAGGCCTGGCGTGCTGCAGTCCATGGGTTCGCAGAGGCAGACATGACTGGGTGACTGAACAACGACAACAATAAAGTTGCCATCCTTTCGAAGACTGCTCAACTTACTTATCTTTTCTTGAACTTTGAATCTTCAGTAGAGATTTAAAAATGAAAAATGGATACAATGAATTCCTCTAAACAGGAGTGCCTAGCAGAGTTCCTACCCTTACCCTACCCCCATCAGTTTCTGTTTTCCAGTTCCAGCTTTCCCTTCACTTCTGTTAGCACCTAATTATCTTTCCAATGAATCTCTTTTTTGCTTAAGTACATGAGAGATGAAAATCCAGTTGCTCAGTGATGGCACTGAATTACAACACAATTTACAAGAAAAGAGGCCGCTAAAAGTAAGAAGATGGTCAAGTCAATATTATGATATCACTCCTTGGGAAAGCTGATTTTTAGTTTCATTCATGCTTTTTAGCATTCTTTATATTGCAGGGTGCTGGAAATCTGCAAACTAGATTTTTAGGTTTCCTTGCCAGGTAGTTTCCACCAAACGTGAGCCTAGAGAAAGACTAGGCAAGAGAAGAGAGAAGGTGTCTTCACCATTTTCTGCATCTGGATCAGTGGAAACAGGCAACCATAAGCCCCCAAAGTCCTGGCTACTCCAGTAATACCAGTGGAACTGTGAGCTTCCATGTTCTTTCAGCTTCAGTAAGAGTGCAAATTCTCAGCTCCTAGAAATATCAACAAATATAGAAGGGTCCCAATAGCATAGCCTCAGTACTACAACTTTTGTGAGCTCTGGGTACCATTATATGCCCATTTTGGCCTCTTTGGGTTTTATTCCCTTTATCTGAACTGCCTAGAGCACTTCTGCTTTTCTGACTAGGCACTGACTAATAACTGGGTGATTTAATATTAAAGTTTTTATGGGACTATTAACACACAAGTAAAATCAAGCACCCAGTTACTGCATTTTGGACTATTTTGTTGACTCCATTCCTTCTAAGAGATTCTTGTCCACAGTAGTAGATACTGTGGCAGTAGATATAATGGTCATCTGAATTAAATTCACCCATTCCAGTCCATTTTAGTTCACTGATTCCTAAAATGTCAGTGTTCACTCTTGCTGTCTCCTGTTTGACCACATCAAATTTACCTTGATTCATGGATCTAACATTCTAGGTTCCAATGTAATATTGTTCTTTACAGCATTGGACTTTACTTTCACCACCAGACACAACCATCACTTGGTGTCATTTCCGCTTTGGTTCAGCTTCTACATTCCTTCTGGAGCTATTTCTCAGCTCTTCTCCAGTAGCATATTAGACACCTTCCTCCCTGGGTGGCTCATCTTCTGATATCAATTTTTTTTTTTTGCCTTTTCATACTGTTTCTGGAGTTCTCCAGGCAAGAATACTGGAGTGGTTTGCCATTCCCCTCTCCAGTGGACCACATTTTGTCAAACCCTGCCTAGGAGGACAGGCCCTTCAGTAGCTCCACATAGCTGGATGACATGCCTGGTGCCCTGGTTGTCCCACTGCTGGTCCTCCTTGAGTGTATAAACCTTCACCAGCCATTGAATTTTGGTCAATGTGCTGCCAGGGAGCCAAGGCAGAGGCCCTGCTGGAGTGCCCCCAGAAGGGGATCTGAGAAAGGTTGGAGGAGATGTTCAATGGCACCCAGGAGCAGAGGGCACACAGGCCTCTCGTCTACACTGGCCGCCCTTATAAGTGGACTCTCTCTTCATATTCCTGCTTGAGCTCATGGTTGTATCTGAGGGACATGGGCAATGATCTTCACACTTACTGAGATCTGTTTTCCTAAGACACATGCTTGGTATTCTAGTTTGCACTAAGAAGGGTATGTTTGTCCATCTGAATCACAGACGGGTCTGGTAGACAGCCCACAGCACTGTCTGCAGGTGGATGGAAGGGGCCCCTTCCAGGGCTTATGCCCAACTCCCAAATCTTTCATACTGTGCATGAGCCTCCAATGATCAACTGCAGACCACGACGTGAGAACCTTGAACGATGCACACTTCATGGGAACTACATTTCATCCTTTGCTGCTGCAGCTGCTGCTAAGTCGCTTCAGTCGTGTCCGACTCTGTGCGACCCTGTAGACGGCAGGCAGCCCACCAGGCTCCGCCGTCCCCAGGATTCTCCAGGCAAGAACACTGGAGTGGGTTGCCATTTCCTTCTCCAATGCATGAAAGTGAAAGTGAATTCGCTCAGTCGCGTCCGACTCTTAGCGAACCCATGGGCTGCAGCCCACCAGGCTCCTCCGTCCATGGGATTTTTCAGGCATTTCATCCTTTAGCCTGATAGAAATCTTTCCTGGACTTCAAGTGCAGAAATAATCATTGTCTCAGAAGCAGTTCCACTGTCCGGCCTCTTTGTTGTACTGGGACACCTTGCTGAGGTTTTCCAGAAAATTGCCGCCATCCAGCAGGCCCACAGCTGCCCCCTGAGCCTGCCAGCACCAAGCAGTCACACCCATGCATAGCACTGCCGGTGCCCAGAGCATCTAGGGATGCAGACACCAGAGCCAAATCATACAGAGGCCTAGAACGCATGGCTCAACCAGGAGCAGTGATGAG
The DNA here is from genome assembly GCA_006410615.1 of Neotragus moschatus. Taxonomy (NCBI): domain Eukaryota; kingdom Metazoa; phylum Chordata; class Mammalia; order Artiodactyla; family Bovidae; genus Neotragus; species Neotragus moschatus. Next base: position 1,178,199 of record SJYA01001209.1, on the reverse strand, counting down.
AAGGCGGCCGGTGTCAATCCTGTGAGCCACCCAGCCCCCACCGGACGCACTGGACAAGCTCCCAGAGCCGCTCCTGGATCCCACGGCCGCTGACATCTGCCAAATGTCGAAGCTGAAGTAGAACGATTCTATGAAGAATCACAAGACCTCCTAGAACTAACACCAAAGAAATATGTCCTTTTCATCACCGGGGACTGGAATGCAAAATTAGGAGGTCAAGAGATACCTGGAGTAAAAGGCAAGTTTGGCCGTGGAGTACAAAATGAAGCAGGTCAAAAGCTAACAGAGTTTTGCCAAGAGAACACACTGGTTATAGCAAACACCCTCTTCCAACAACAGAAGAGATGCCTCTACACATGGACATCACCAGATGGTCAATACCAAAATCAGATTGATTCTATTATTTGTGGCTAAAGATGGAGAAGCTGTATACAGTCAGCAAAAACAAGACCAGGAGCTGACTATGGCTCAGACCATGAGCTCCTTACTGCAAAATTCAGACTTATATTGAAGAAAGCAGGGAAAACCACGAGGCCACTGAAGTATGACCTAAAAATCCCTTATGTCATACAGTAGAGGTGATAGATAGATTCAAGGGACTAAGTCTGATAGGCAGAATGCCTGAAGAACTATGCATGGAGGGTTGTAAAATTATACAGGAAGTGGTGACTAAAATCATCCCCAAGGAAAAGAAATGGAAGAAGGCAAAGTGATTGTCTGAGGAGTTCTTACAAATAGCTGGGAAAAGAAGAGAAATGAAAGGCAAAAGACAAAGGAAAATATATATCCAACTGAATGCAGAGTTTGAGAGAAGAGCAAGGAGAGATAAGAAAGCCTTCTTAAGTGAACAATGCAAAGAAATGGAGGAAAACAGTAGAATGGGAAAGACTAGAAATCTCTTTAAGAAAATTAGAGATACAGAAATGGCAAGGACCTAATAGAAGCAGAAGAGATTCTGTGCAAAAACACACAGAAGATCTATACAATATAGTTCTTAACGACCCAGATAACCATGATGGTGTGGTCACTCACCTAAAGTCAGATATCCTGGAATGTGAAGCCAAGTGGGCCTTAGGAAGTATTACTATGAACAAAGCTAGTGAATTCCAGCTGAACTATTTCAAATCCTAAAAGATGATTCTGTGAAAGTGCTGCTCTCAATATGCCAGCAAATTTGGAAAACTCAGCAGTGGCCACAGGACTGGAAAAGGTCAGTTTTCATTCCATTCCCAAAGAGGGGCAATGCTTAAGAATGTTCAAATTACTACACAATTGCCCTCATTTCACATACTAGCAAGGTAATGCTCAAAATCCTTCAGGCTAGGTTTCAATGATACATGAGCTGAGAACTTCTAGATGTAGAAGCTGGATTTAGAAAGGCAGAGGAACTAGAGATCAAATTTCCAACACCCACTGAATTACAGAAAAAGCAAGGGAATTCCAAACATCTCTTTTATTGACTAAAGTCTTTGACTGTGTGAATTGCAACAAACTGTGGAAAATTCTTAAAGAGATGAGAATACCAGACCGTCTTACTTGCCTCCTGAGAAACCTGTATACAGGGGAAGAAGCAACAGTTAAAAGCAGACATGGAACAATGGACTGGTTCCAAATTGAGAAAGGAGTTGTCAAGGCTGTATATTGTCACCTTGCTTATTTAACTTATATGCAGAGTACATCATTCAAAATGCTGGGCTGGAGTGGGTAGCCTTTCCCTTCTCCAGGGGATCCTCACAACCCAGTAATTAAACCCAGGTCTCCCACATTGCAAGTGAATTCTTTACCAGCTGAGCCACAAGGGAAGCCTAAGAATACTGGAGTGGTAGTCTATTCCTTCTCCAGCAGATCTTTCCAACCCAGGACTCTAACCAGGGTCTTCTGCATTGCAAGCAGATTCTTTACTAACCAAGTTATCAGGGAAGCCCCTATATGCAGAGTACATCATGCAAAATGCTGGGCTGGATGAAACACAAGCTGGAATCAAGGTTGCTGGGAGAAATACCAACAACCTCAGATATGCAATTGATACCACACTAATGGCAGAAAGTGACGAGGAACTAAAAAGCCTCTTGATGAGGGTGAAAGATAATAGTTTATGAAAAAGCTAGCTTAAAACTCAACATTCAGAAAATTAAGATCATGGCATATGGTCCCATCATTCATGGCAAATAGATAGGGAAAAAGTGGAAACAGTGACAAATTTCATTTCTTGGTCTCCAAAACCACTGCAGATGGTAACTGCAGCCATGAAATTAAAAGATGCTTGCTCCTTGGAAGAAAAGCTATGACAAACCTAGATAGTGTACTAAAAAGCAGAGACATCACTTTGCTGACAAAGGTCCATCTAGTCAAAGCTATGGATTTTCCAGTAGTCATGTATGGTTGTGAGAGTTGGACCACAAAGAAGGCTGAGGGCCAAAAAACTGATGCTTTTGAACTGTGGTGTTGGAGAAGACTCTTGAGAGTCCCTTGGACTGCAAGGAGATCAAACCAATCAATCCTAAAGAAAATCAACCCTGAATATTCATTGGCAGGACTGATGCTGAAGCCGAAGCTCCAATACTTTGGCCCCCTGATGTGAAAAGCTAACTCATTAGAAAATACCTTGATGCTGGGAAAGATTGAGGGCAAGAGGAGAAGGGGTCTACAGAGGATGAGATGGTTGGATGGCATCATTCACTCAATGGACATAAGCTTGAGCAAACTCAAGGAGATAGCAAAGGATAGGGAAGCCTGGCGTGGTACAGTTCAGGGAGCTNGACTCTTGAGAGTCCCTTGGACTGCAAGGAGATCAAACCAATCAATCCTAAAGAAAATCAACCCTGAATATTCATTGGCAGGACTGATGCTGAAGCCGAAGCTCCAATACTTTGGCCCCCTGATGTGAAAAGCTAACTCATTAGAAAATACCTTGATGCTGGGAAAGATTGAGGGCAAGAGGAGAAGGGGTCTACAGAGGATGAGATGGTTGGATGGCATCATTCACTCAATGGACATAAGCTTGAGCAAACTCAAGGAGATAGCAAAGGATAGGGAAGCCTGGCGTGGTACAGTTCAGGGAGCTGCAAAGAGTTGGACTTAGAATCAGCAAGGTGTACTACAGTCAGACAGACCTGTGTTTAAACCTGGCTCTTTCACCGAGGCAGTGTCTTGGGCAAGCAACCTAACTTAAACATGCCTCAGTTTCCTTATCTGTAAAATAGAGATGACAAGATTCCTCATAGAGATATTATATAGGTTAAATGATAATATGTATGTACTTGACACTTAGTAGGCACTTAACAAATTTTAGCTTCCTGTATATCTCTTTTTCACCACTTGCCTACACATGGTTTGGGGCTTCCTTGGTGGCTCAGTAGTTAAGAATCCGCCTGCCAATGCAGGAGATGGAGTATGATCCTTGGGTCAGGAAGATCACTTGGAGGAGGAAATGGCAACCCACTCCAGTATTCTTGCTTGGGAAATCCAAGAACAGAGAAGCTTGGATGGCTGCAATCCATGGGGTCACAAAAGAGTCAGACATGACTTGGTAACTAAACAACAACACATGATTTGGGTACATAAGTACAGACACAGTTCAGAAATTTTTCCTTCAGACAAGCTTATCTCAAGAACTAAGATACAATAGAATTGGACTATAAGAAGAAGTTAGAAACGGAAAGGAAACATTTCCTGTCAGTTGCTGATAGGAAATTTAAGCTGAGTTTGTAGAAAGAGTGCTTTCCAGAAGATAAAGATGACATACACACACAAAATTTAAATCCTCACTTCATAACAACCTAGCTCAAATCATAAATATAGGTAGGGCTCTACTCAGAAAAATTATGTTCTTATGTAAGTGTGGGAATTAGATATTAATTTGGCAATAATTTACTGCTAATCCTACTGTGGATAATTTTCATAATCTTACATGGAAAATGGAATGAGTTATTTTTGACCTATCTGTATAGGTCACATTTTGTGCCATTTAGTATGAATCATCAAAGATGTTAACAGAGAAAAAATGCCTTTTAACATAGGGCCCCTTTAGCTCTTTGGAGCACTGGCTCTTTAGAATGAATTCTTTGAAGTAAATCCAAACGAGATAAATAAAAATGACTAAATGACTAAAGGATTATTGCAAGGACTGGGAAATATTAGGGATTAAAGATGTTTAAGCCTAAATAAATTATAAGATACTAGTATTGGATGAGGAGATCCTTACCTTCATTCTTATTTTTGAATGAGATCTAAGGTCAGAGGAGAAGGGAACTACTCCTAAGTCACACATATATTTGAAGGCAGAAATGTAACGAGGTTTCTTATATCTGGGAGGGAGGCCCCCAGATGTGTTATTTTTTGATGTTTCTGTAATGGCTTTGGCCACAGTCTTTAGCTTCTGATGGTGAGGCTGGAGGATAATCATTGCTATTCACCTTCTTAGGGATAACAAGCATTTGACATTAAAAAAAAAAAAAAAAAAAAAAACCCATCTATCAGGAAAGCCCAGCCTCTCTCTCAGGGAGAGTACCAGCTGTTCACTCCTTACAGTGCAACCATACCAGGTACATTGGTTCCAGGGGAAGGGCAGCACCATACAGTGCCCTCTGGGCAAACTCTGCCCAGATCTTTGACTTTGGGGAGCTCCAACAGTGATCTTCCATTCTTGGTTAGTAAAGTTACACATAAAAATATGCCACTCTGCCTCATATGTTTCGATCTAGTATTGAATAGACAGACATTTGCTTTCACATATATCCTTCCATATACTTTCATCATAAGCTTTGCAACTTTTATAATTACAAATGATCAAAAAGGCCTCAATTTTGACAAATGCATATAAAATAAAGAGTGACTGCTCCACTCTGTTCTAGCAAGGAACAGAAATTGGCTTGAAAAGCATGCCTTTTGTATTTAGTCTTATGTTTTTCCTGCTGCTGCTGCTAAGTTGCTTCAGTCGTGTCCGATTCTGTGCGACCCCATAGATAGCCTTCTACCAGGCTCCCCCATCCCTGGGATTCTCCAGGCAAGAACACTGGAGTGGGTTGCCATTTCCTTCTCCAATGCATGAAAATGAAAAGTGAAAATGAAGTCGCTCAGTTGTGTCCGTCTCTTAGTGACCTCATGGTTTCTTCAAAATACCTAACAATAGCTTACAAAAGTATTAAAATATAGTGCCCTGCATGTGTTTTATAAGAAGACTTTATTTTCCCTTAAAAAAGAGACTTGTAATAGCTGGTCTAAATTTCTAGGAGGCACAATCAAAGAATTTAAAGTAAATATTTCAATATTACACTAAAGGTTACTAAGGATCATCTAGTATTACTACTATTTCTAGAAAGTTTGAAGAACATGTTTCACAATGTGAAGGGATGAAAAGACATCCAGAAGTTAGTTTTAGTTCATACTGTTCTTTGAATGTGTTGACAAGTGATGATGCTGAGACGTCATCCCCACAGGATCCAGTCAAAGGGGAAAGAAAGAGATATGGTATTGGCAGTTAACTTAAGAAAACAGACATTTTGAGTGTTGCTGTTGTTATTTTTAACCACTATGTTTTAAAAAACAGTTTTATTGAAATACAATTCACATATATACAATTCACTCACTGAAAGTGTACAAATCAATGGTTCAGGGTTGTGGTACTATCACTACACTCAGTTTTAGAACACTTTCTAAATGAAACCCTGTACCCATCAGCAGTCACTCCCCATTTCATCCTTCATCCCATCTCAAACCCTGGCCACCACTAATCTGCTTTTTGTCTCAATGGAGTTGCCTATGCTGGACCTTTCATATATATGGACTCACACAATGTAACAGAATGTTTTCAAGGTTTGTCCATGTTATAGTATGTACCAGTATTTCATTCCTTTATATTGCTAAATAATATTCCATTATATAAATATACCACATTTTAAAAATTCATTCACTAGTTGATGGACATTTAAGTTGTTTCTCTTTTTTGCTATTACAAAAGTCAGTATGAATATTCAGGTATAGGTTTTTGCATGGACATAATGCTTTCACATCTCTTGACTATCTACCTGGGAGTGGATTTCCTAGGTCATATGGTAACTCTATGATTAACCTTTTGAGACATTTCCAGACTGTTTTCCAAAGTGGTTATACTGTTTTATATTCCTACCAGCAGTATCAGAGGGTTCCAACTTTCCACATCCCTTCAAAAATCTGTTATTTTGTCTCTTTTTCATTTTAGCCATTCTAGTTTATAAGGTGTGGCACCTGATAGTTTTGATTTGCATTTCCTAATAGATAGTAATGTTGAGTCTTTTCATGTATTTTTCAGCCACTTGTTTATTTTCTTTAAAAAGCTATCCTTTTATGAAAGAAAGTTTTGCCGTACATACATCCTGATAGTCACTTTCTTTCAGTACTTTCAAAATGTGATCTCACTGCCTTCTGGTATCTTGTTTCTTATGCAAATTCAGTGATCAAACTAATTGGAATTCCACTTCCTATAGTCACTCATTTTTCTCTTAAAAATTTCTATTTTTGGATTTTTACATTTATGATACATTGTGTATCTCTATATTTATCCCACTTAGAATTTATTGAGCTTTATGGATGTGTAAATTAAAACTTTTCATGAATTTGGGAAGTTTTCAAACACTAAATCTTCTTTAAAATTTTATTTAGATTTATTTTTTGGCTGTGCTGGGTCTTTGTTGCTGCATGTGTTTTTCTGTAGTTGCAGCAAGCAGGGGCAACTCTCTAGTTGCAGTGCACAGTCTTCTCACTGAGGTGGCTTCTCTTGTTGTGGAGCCAGGGCTTTAGGCACGTGGGCTTCAGTAGTTGGGGCTTGCAGGCTTAGAGCATTGGCTCAGTAGTTATGGTTCACTGGCTTGGTTGCTCTGTGGCATGTGGGTTCTTCCCGGTGTCCCTTGCATTGTAAGGTGGCTTCTTTACCACTGAGCCACCAGGGAAGCTCTCAATCATTAATTCTTTGGTTATTTTTTCTGCTCCTTTCTCTTCTCTCTTTAAGGTATTTCCATTAAACAGATATACACATATTTAAAAGCATCCCACATTTCTCTAAGACTGTTCATTTCCATTTTTTTTCTTTTTGTTCTTCAGATGGCACAATCTGTATCAATTTATCTTTAAGTTCACTTTTTTGTGTTTGTTTGTTTGTTAATGCTTGTTGAAATCTACTACTGAGTTCTTCTAGTCAATTTTTCTTTCAGTTACTGTATTCTTCGCCTCCAGAACTTCCATGAGTTTATAATTTCTATCTCTTTATTGATACTATTTGGTAAGACACCATCATCTTGCCTTTTTAGGCTTTAAAGCATGGTTCCTTTTAGTTCTCTGAACATATGTTTAATAGCTTTCTTGCAGTCTTTTTTCTGCTGAGTCCATTTGGTTATTCTCACAGGAAGTTTCTATTGCCTACTATTTTTCCTGTATATCACACCTTTCTGTTTCTTTGTGTTAAGTAGTTAGAATAGGAAAAAGGAATCCAAAATGGCAGTGGCCAAAAGATAAGGAAGGAAAAAGCCCACAAAAATAGGACAAAGGAAGGTCCAAAGGCTGGAGTGAGGACCTCAGGTAAAAATGAGCACTCCTTGCTAGACCAATTTACATAGGACAGGCCCAGAGGGAGGAGAAAAGACATATAAAAATAGGAGCCAAAGGGCCAGGGGTCTCTCTCTTTTCTTTTGAGTCAGCATGCCCTCATGCCTTGAGGATGTATTTTCGTTTACTTTCTAAATAAAACTGAGCTGTAACGTGGAGCTGTAACACTGGTCCATCAGAGGGCTGTAACACTGGTATGTTGCTTCAAATTTTTGTTGTGACGAGACAGAACAGAGGAAATCACACACTCCCCCAATATATATGGTGCCATAACTCGGATTTAACCTGGCTGAAGCAACCTTGGCATGACCTTTGCAAGGAGGAGGACAAGCACAGCAGAAGCCCAGCTTGGTGAAAGCTCCCGCGGTGGAAGCTAAACACGAAGAAAATCCAGCACAAGGGAAGTGACAAGGAGCCTAGCATCCTGGAAATGGGACAGCGAAAAAGGAAATAGCAGAAAGCTCATGCAGCTCAATCTCAGATTCCAGAAAACCCCGAGTTAAGGTAGGAGGTCCTTGGTGCCATGGCTGGAAGGACATACGCCTAACAAAATCTTAACTCCTTTACAGTCTCTCATTTCTTGTTTTCTTGAACCCCCTGTGAACAGGTGAGCAGCAGTAGATGCAATTGAGGTACTCTGGAGAGGTTACTCCTCAGTGTGTCCTTAAGACTATCCTCTGCACTCTAGTAGCTGTTACCGAAGCTGGTGGGGGTCTTCTGTCCTTAATCTTCTTTGTGCCATGGATGAGGCCAGTGAAAATTGTGAGCATAGGTCAGGTATTTAGCAGATTTTCCAGCAGGTTATGAAGGAGATTCCTCAGCACGTTTTCCCCCACTGGTTTTTCCTCCTGTCCTTCAGCTCTTCTCTCCTAGGACTTGAGCCTGGCCAAAACCCATGATGCCTGGCTTCAAGACCTAATGAAGCTCAGGCTCTGATGTCTCATTGCAAAAATTCAGTTAGAGAATTTAACTCTTAACTCTTAATAGTTAAGAGTTGGATTTGTTGGGATTCAGAGAGAAGCACACTCTGCAGGGTGTGGTTCATTGCAGAGGGCAAGTGCTGAGGCCATGGAATGTGGTGTGGCTAGTTTTTGTGAGCTGGATGAATTCATATGCTAATAAGCGGGAGGATCATCCCAACCATTGGGGAACCACCCACTCTTCCATCTTTTGACAGTGCCTTGGAACTGTTCTGCCACTCCTGGGTGTGTCATTTAGCTTAGTTGAATTTGACTTGTCATCTTGGATCCACTTGATTTTAATTGGTTTATGTTATGCCCTTGGGCTATGTAATTCTTTCAAAAGTTTTGCCCTGCTCCCTTCCCTTCTGTTTCATGCTCTTTTCCTGAGTTCTGTCCTGGCCCACAGTGTTGCCTCTACAATCTTCTACAAGGACAACCAGAAAAGAGGTGGCCCTTGGGAGGGAAATACGGTATAACATCCAATCCCTCTAGACAGTCAGGCTTTCATCTTCTCTGTCCTACAACATGTGCAACATCAGCATCTCTCAGTGAACCCACTAGGGTGGAAGACAGGCACACAATGCCTGCTAGAAGTCCATCTGTTGGCATTCCTTCAAAGGCAATTGGGCTTCCAGGGATAATGTTGGCCACTTTGGGAATTAGCCCTGCAGGCCATTTGGGCCCAAACACTTACCACCCTTCTCCTAAAGTTACAAACATATCCCCGGATCAAATCTCCACTCCACTTTTATGGAACATCTGGTCTGTTGCCTCTTATCAATTTGTTCTTAAGCCAATTACTAACTCTTATGACCAGAACCCTGCCCCCTTGTAGGCAGCATTGCTTCACCCTGCTTATTGTTAAAATATTCTTAATGCCCCTAACAGGGCCACATAATCCACTCCTTTGTCATTACTTCTGTTATTACCTAAAGTGGGTCTATGATAATGAAATATTTACCATTGGAAACACCCTAACCTGCTCTTATGAAGGACTAGGGGAGGAAATCACTGACTTACATTCCCTTAAAGCAGTAAGAGGATAAGGCTTATGGCTGTTTCACCAGGTTTCCAGTCTCAAGGCACAGGCTTGGATTGCTTTACATCATGATATCTATTCCTATATGTGGTGAACAAATTGGCAATGAGTTAAAGATTACAACCCCTTAATTCCACCCAGCACTGGTCATGCTGGAGACCTTGAGGATGCCCAGCTCCATTCCTGGGGTCCTAAGAGGTCAACCTTCCTTGATCTGCCTAGGGATCTGGTCCTTGAAAGGTTGTCACACCTCAACCTGCCTGGGGATCTGCCAGTCCAGGGGTCCCAGGAGGTCGACATACCTTGATCTACCCAGGGACCCAATTCTCAGGAGGCCAACATGAATCGACCTGCCTGGGGATTCAATCTCCAGGTGGCTATCACTCCTCAGCTTGCCTGGGGATCTGCACACTGACCCAGGGCCATCTGGCTCTCAGGTTGCAACAGTTTGGGTAGGATAAGCTTCAGAAAGACTCACCCCTAAGGAAGTCAACCCATGGAAATAGAAGGAAGCCTATTACTTGTGGGACTGTGCCCAGTCTCAGCAATAACTCAGGAGCCTAACAAGAATCCCATTGACTTTCTGGAAAGGCTAAAAGAGGCCCTCCAAAAGTTTACCAATCTGGACTTCGACTCTTATTAGGGACAGGTGATTTTAAAGGACAAATTCCTGTCCCAATGTGCATCAGACATCAGGATAAAGTTACCACAGCTACAGCAGCAGGACCCTGCTGTCTCGTTAGATGAGATGCTTCAGACAGCCACCCATACCTTTTATAACAGAGAACAGGAGAGGGAGGCCAAGGCCCAGGAAAGAGAGAATAGGAAAGAGACAAGCCATGCCAAGATGCTGGCCGCCCTCCAGGGAAGCCCTATGGCAAACTCTGGGTCCTTGAAGGACAAGGCACCAGGCAAATGCCTAATCTGTAGACAGGCGGGGTATTGGGCCATTGAGTGACCAAACCATAAATATCCCAAAATGGCTTGCTACAAATGCCATCAATTGGGACATTGGGCAGCACTCTGCCTTCGGGACCCAAGAGCCTCAAGGTCAAGTGCCAAGCCTTCCCTTATGATGGTTCGATAGGACTAAAGTGGCCCACTCCAGCCAGCCTTCCTGTCACAGATAACCATTACGAGGCTGGAGTCAAGCATACAATTGGATGTAGTAGGTAGGTTCAAGAATCTCTTTGTTGACACAGGGGCTACCTACTCTGTCCTGACTTCCTATTCCAGAGCCTTCTCCCAAACTTGTACCACTGTGGATGTTACTGGAAAAACAATTACAAAAGATTCACCCAAGTACTTCTTCATTGCTGGGATGGACAAATATTTTCCTACCAGTTTCTGGTGGTCCCTGAGTGTCCTACTCCCTTACTGGGAAGAGATCTTTCCTGCTTTTGAAATCTTGCAGCTATTGCAGTCCTGATAGAAGATGCTTTAAAACTCTCTCTTGAGGGCAAACCATTTTTATCAGCCACCAAGTGAAACAACTCCTGAATGGCAGAGGCCATTTATGGATGTCTGATCAAAGGATACTCAGATATCAAGTAGTGCTGATGGAAAATCCAGGCTTCACTACATCCCCTTGTGAGGTTTTTAACCCAGCCAACCTCCTGCCTACCCTCAAGGGCTCTCTCCCCTTTCACTCTTGCCTAGGAACCTTGGACCACTGGACAAAACCCCGAGAGAGATTGTTGGAAGATCCTCTGACCAATCCTGAGGAAATCTGGTACACTGATGGAAGCAGCTTTGTTTTGGACAGGAAAAGAAAAGCTAGATATGCAGTAGTTTCTAATTTTGAGACCATAAAGGCTAAACTTTTGCCACCAGGTACTTCAGCCCAGTTTTATGAGCTTAAAGCCTTGACTAGAGCTTTAGAGCTGGGAAAAGGAAAAAGAGTAGTCATTTATACTGACTCCAAATATGCCTTTTCTGGTGCTACATGCACATGCTGCTATTTGGAAACAAAGAAGCCACTTGGACACCTGTGGGTCACCAATCAAATATGGTGATCAAATCCTTAGACTCTTGGAGGCAGTTCATCTGCCCGCTGAGGTTTCAGTCTCCCACTGTAAAGGCCACCTAAAAGGAAGCATGGAAGTGGCACGAGGGAACCAAGCAAGTGATCAGGCAGCTAAGAGAGCAGCATTACAGAACAATGACCTAATAGGGGTTGCTACCTTAGTTCCACAGACTAATTTGCCAGAAATTCCTTCATATACTGAAGGTGAGATTCTTAAAGCTAAGAATAAGGGCTTTCAAGAAGATCATATGGGATGGTTCCAAAAGGAGGGACTCCTTTTTCTGCCTGGGAACCTCCAATGGAAGCTGGTTAACTCCTTACATGCCACCACTCATTTAGGGGAAAAGGCCCTCCAAGAATTATTTGAAAGATCCTTCAGAGGAACAGGCCTCCAAACGACTATAAGGCAAGTGGTCTCCTCTTGTCCACTTGCTAATTAAACAACTCCCAAGGAGCTCAAAGAGCACAGCNGCTGGTTAACTCCTTACATGCCACCACTCATTTAGGGGAAAAGGCCCTCCAAGAATTATTTGAAAGATCCTTCAGAGGAACAGGCCTCCAAACGACTATAAGGCAAGTGGTCTCCTCTTGTCCACTTGCTAATTAAACAACTCCCAAGGAGCTCAAAGAGCACAGCTGGCCCAGCCTGTCCAGCAACTTGGGACCTACCTAGGACAGGACTGGCAGATGGATTTCACTCAGATGCCAGTTTCTCAAGGGTATAAGTACCTATTAGTCATGATAGATACATTCACAGGATGGATTGAAGGCTTTCCCACCAGGCCAAGAAGGCTAAGGAGTTGGTGAAAAAAAAAAATTGCTCCATGAAATCATTCCAAGCTTTGGTCTGCCCAGGTCATTACAAAGTGACAATGGGACATCATTTACTTCTAAAGTCACCCAAGGGATCTCTAAAGCATTGGGCATTACTTATTATCTCCATTGTGCCTGGAGGCCTCAGTCTTCAGAAAAGTAGAAAGAGCCAACCAATACTTAAAATCAGTGATAAAAAAGATAACCTAGGAAACTTCCCTGGGATGGAGTGAGGCTTTACCAATAGCTCTCCTCCACACCGTATTGCCCCTAAGGAACAGGTTGGTCTTAGTCCTCAAGAAATGTTATATGGGAGACCTTTTGTTTGTGTCAATGACCTCTTCCTAGATCCAAAGGCTAAGACCTTCTGGTCTGACACCATGGCCACTGGGTAATTCTAACAGGATATACACTTGTGGGGATCTGGCACACTAAGCGCCAGCGGCTGCGACCCAGCGCACTAAGCGCAGGCGGCTGCAACCTGGTGCACTAAGCGCAGCCGAGAGGAGTTACCCCACTTCTGAGGTCAGGGGCAGTGGCGAGAGTACCAGGCTGCAACAGCACAGGAACGGCCGAGAGGAGCTACCCAAGTCCGAGGCCAGGGGTGGCGGCCAAGAGGAACTACCCCGCGTCTGAGGTCAGTGGCGGTGGGGAGGAGACACCCAGCGTCTGAAGTCAGGGGCGGCTGCTGAGAGGAGCTACCCCGCGTCTGAGGCCAGGGGCAGCCAGGAGAAGCCACCTTACACCCGAGGCCAGGGGCGGTGGCCCTGAGGAGCCACCCCACACCCAAGGCCAGAGGCGGCAGCCGGGAGGAGCCACCCCACGTACAAGGAGCTGTGGCTGCACGGGCCCAGGAGGGCCTAGAGGAGCCATCCCACACTGAAGGTCAGGGAGGGCGGTGGTAAGGAGATACCCCTCATCCACAGTAAGGAGCAGTGGCTCTGCTTTGCTAGAGCAGCTGTGAAGAGATACCCCAAGCCCAAGGTAAGAGAAACCCAAGTAAGATGGTAGGTGTTGCAAGAGGGCATCCGAGGGCAGACACACTGAAACCATACTCACAGAAAACTAGTCAATCTAACCACACGAGGACCACAGCCTTGTGTAACTCAATGAAACCAAGCCATGCCCACGGGGCAACCCAAGACGGATGGGTCATGGTGGAGAGGTCTGACAAAACGTGGTCCACTGGAGAAGGGAATGGCAAACCACTTCAGTATTCTTGCCTTGAGAACCCTATGAATAGTATGAAAAGGCAAAATGACAGGATACTGAAAGAGGAACTCCCCAGGTCAGTAGGTGCCCAATATGCTACTGGAAATCAGTGGAGAAATAACTCTAGAAAGAATAAAGAGATGGAGCTAAAGCAAAAACAATACCCAGCTGTGGATGTGACTGGTGATAGAAGCAAGGTCCGATGCTGTAAAGAGCAATATTGCATAGGAACCTGGAATGTCAGGTCCATGAATCAAGGCAAATTGGAAGTGGTCAAACAAGAGATGGCAAGAGTGAATGTCAACATTCTAGGAATCAGCGAACTAGAATGGACTGGAATGGGTGAATTTAACTCAGATGACCATTATGTCTACTACTGTGGGCAGGAATCCCTCAGAAGAAATGGAGTAACCACCATGGTCAACAAAAGAGTCCAAAATGCAGTACTTGGATGCAATCTCAAAAACGACAGAATGATCTCTGTTCATCTCCAAGGCAATCCATTCAATATCACGGTAATCCAAGTCTATGCCCCAACCAGTAACACTGAAGAACCTGAAGTTGAACGGTTTTATGAAGATCTACAAGACCTTTTAGAACTAACACCCCAAAAAGATGTCCTTTTCATTATAGGGGACTGGAATGCAAAAGTAAAAAGTCAAGAAACACCTGGAGTAACAGGCAAATTTGGCCTTGGAATGCAGAATGAAGCAGGCAAAGACTAATAGAGTTTTGCCAAGAAAATGCACTGGTCATAGCAAACACCCTCTTCCAACAACACAAGAGAAGACTCTACACATGGACATCACCAGATGGTCAACTTTGAAATCAGATTGATTATATTCTTTGCAGCCAAAGATGGAGAAGCTCTATACAGTCAACAAAAACAAGACCAGGAGCTGACTGTGGCTCAGATCATGAACTCCTTATTGCCAAATTCAGACTTAAATTGAAGAAAGTAGGGAAAACCACTAGACCATTCAGGTATGACCTAAATCAAATCCCTTATGATTATACAGTGGAAGTGAGAAATAGATTTAAGGGCCTAGATCTGATAGATAGAGTGCCTGATGAACTATGGAATGAGGTTCGTGACATTGTACAGGAGACAGGGATCAAGACCATCCCCATGGAAAAGAAATGCAAAAAAGCAAAATGGCTGTCTGGGGAGGCCTTACAAATAGCTGTGAAAAGAAGAGAAGCAAAAAGCAAAGGAGAAAAGGAAAGATATAAGCATCTGAATGCAGAGTTCCAAAGAATAGCAAGAAGAGATAAGAAAGCCTTCTTCAGCGATCAATGCAAAGAAATAGAGGAAAACAACAGAATGGGAAAGACTAGAGATCTCTTCAAGAAAATTAGAGATACCAAGGGAACATTTCATGCAAAGATGGGCTCGATAAAGGACAGAAATGGTATGGACCTAACAGAAGCAGAAGATATTAAGAAGAGGTGGCAAGAATACACAGAAGAACTGTACAAAAAAGATCTTCATGACCCAGATAATCACAATGGTGTGATCACTCACCTAGAGCCAGACATCCTGGAATGTGAAGTCAAGTGGGCCTCGGAAAGCATCACTACGAACAAAGCTAGTGGAGGTGATGGAATTCCAGCTGAGCTATTTCAAATCCTGCAAGATGATGCTGTGAAAGTGCTGCACTCAATACCCCAGCAAATTTGGAAAACTCAGCAGTGGCCACAGGACTGGAAAAGGTCAGTTTTCATTCCAATCCCAAAGAAAGGCAATGCCAAAGAATGCTCAAACTACCACACAATTGCACTCATCTCACATGCTAGCAAAGTAATGCTCAAAATTCTCCAAGCCAGGCTTCAGCAATACATGAACCGTGAACTTCCTGATGTTCCAGCTGGTTTTAGAAAAGGCAGAGGAACCAGAGATCAAATTGCCAACATCTGCTGGATCATGGAAAAAGCAAGAGAGTTCCAGAAAAACATTTCTTTCTGCTTTATTGACTATGCCAAAGCCTTTGACTGTGTGGATCACAATAAACTGTGGAAAAGTCTGAAGGAGATGAGAATACCAGACCACCTGACCTGCCTCTTGAGAAATCTGTATGCAGGTCAGGAAGCAAGTTAGACCTGGACATGGAACAACAGACTGGTTCCAAATCGGAAAAGGAGTATGTCAAGGCTGTATATTGTCAACCTGCTTATTTGACTTATATGCAGAGTACATCATGAGAAAAGCTGGACTGGAAGAAGCTGGAATCAAGATTGCCAGGAGAAATATCAATAACCTCAGATATGCAGATGACACCACCCTTATGGCAGAAAGTGAAGAGGAACTAAAAAGCCTCTTGATGAAAGTGAAAGAGGAGAGTGGAAAAGTTGGCTTAAAGCTCAGCATTCAGAAAATGAAGATCATGGCATCCGGTCTCATCACTTCATGGGAAATAAATGAGGAAACAGTGGAAACAGTGTCAGACTTTATTTTTTTGGGCTCCAAAGTCACTGCGGATGGTGATTGCTGCCATGAAATTAAAAGATGCTTACTCCTTGGAAGAAAAGTTATGACCAACCTAGATAACATATTCAAAAGCAGAGACATTACTTTGCTGACTAAGGTTCGTCTAGTTAAGTCTGTGGTTTTCCTGTGGTCATGTATGGATGTGAGAGTTGGACTGTGAAGATGGCTGAGCACTGAAGAATTGATGCTTTTGAACTGTGGTGTTGGAGAAGACTCTTGAGAGTCCTTTGGACTGCAAGGAGATCCAACCAGTTCATTCTGAAAGAGATAAGCCCTGAGATTTCTTTGGAAAGAATGATGTTAAAGCTGAAGCTCCAGTAGTTTGGCTACCTCATGCGAAGAGTTGACTCATTGGAAAAGACTCTAATGCTGGGCGGGATTGAGGGCAGGAGGAGAAGGGGACGACAGAGGATGAGATGGCTGGATGGTATCACTGACTCGATGGACGCGATTTTGAGTGAACTCTGGGAGTTGGTGATGGACAGGGAGGCCTGGTGTGTTGCGATTCATGGGGTCGCAAATAGTCAGACACGAGTGAGCGACTGAACTGAACTGATACACTTGTGGGGTATATGCTGTGTTCACCACTATACTGTGTTCACCACTATATCCTCCAGGGACTCAAGTCCTAATTAAAGTCTGCAAAGATGGGTCTCCAAAGGCTCAACTCCAGCCCACATGGAAGGGCTCCTACCCTATAATACTTTCTACCTCCACAGTAGTCAAGGTACCAGGACATGACTCCTGGATTCACAACTCATGAGTCAAGTCATGGGAGAAAACAGAAGAGGACACTCTATACACTTGTGAGCCCCTGGGAGATATTAGTTGACACTCCATGATCAGTCACTGTCATGATCTCTTAGCATACATCCTCAACTCCTTAGATCCTATCTCCTTCCCTCATTCTTACCAAACATATTCCAACACTGGTTAAATCAAGTTTTTCACTTACTCAGCACTTGCAATGCATTTGTACATAGACCAGGAAAAACACATATCTACCTGATAGACCTCAAATATGCCAGCCTACTTTCACCTGTGCCATATAATCTGAATACCTTTAAAAGTAAGAGATATAAGTGTAACTCCTCCATATGGGCATTAAATCGCATATCCTTGAGCCAGCTCAGAGACTATGACATTGTGATTATCCCTTCTTTCACCTGCATCATTATGCTCTCCCATCTCTACTCTCTAATTCACATCAGCATACAAATTGTTGTAATTATCTCCAACATTATTCTTCTTTATGTCCAGCTCACCACCCTCCAGATGTCATCTTCTTTTCAGCAAAACTCTTTAAAAGAGAGATATTTACTCTCCTTTGGGATTGGCCCACCCTCATGGTTCAAGGGTGTACTTTCCTTTGCTTGCCAAATAAAACTCTGCTGTAACTGAACTGTAACACTAATCTGCCATTTTAAATCTTTGCTGTGGAGAGACAGAACCGAGGAAATTACAGACTCCCCTGGCATATCTGGTGCCATTTCCTGGATTTAACCTGGTTGAAACAACCTTGGTTTGGCCCTTACAAGGTGGAGGCCAAACACAGCAGTAGCCCAACTTGCTGAAAGCTGCCATGGTGGAAGCTGAATGTGAAGAAAACCCAGCACAGTGGAAGTGACAAGAAACCCAGCACTCTGGAAACTGGGACAGCAAAACAAACTTGACAGAAAGCTCATGTGGCTTACTCTCAGAATCTAGAAGATCTCTAGTTAATTTCTTTTCCCTTTTAGGTGTTACATAATCTGTGTGGCTCTAAGAGTTGCTTTGGGATTCTGACTGAGTGAAGGCTGCCAGTCCCTTCCATCTGGATTGCTGGCCAGTTTATGCAGCTTCCTGAACTACTGGACATGGTCGGGAAGAAACTGCAGCACTGGCTTTAGGGAGCCCTGAGGAGAAATCTATGTGCTGAGAGAAACTGAGCATTCTGCCAGCGGTTAGCAAGGAGCTGAGACCTTCTGCCACTAGCCCTGTGAGTGTGACATTTTGGAAGTTGATCACCCAGCCCCAGAGATCAAGCCCTGAGTCTTTGGAGTGGAAGCACTGACTCCAAGAACCTAGACTACCAGAGAAGTAACCCTAGGGAGTATCAAATAGTGAGAACTCACACAAAGAAAGCCACCTGAATACAAGACCTGGCATCACCCAACCACCAATAGCACCCTGTGTAGGACACCTCATCTAAACAACAAACAAAACAAAAATACAAACAAAATCATCACCAGGCAGGATTACCACCTCTCAGTCTTGTCCATCAGAGGAAAATCAAACAAACAAACAAACAAACTCAGCACAAATCTCACCCTATACGAACCTTACACAAACCACTGGACCAACTTTAGGAGGGCAGAAACCAAAAGGAAGAAAGAATTCAACCTTGAAGCCTGGGAAAATGAGACCTCAAACACAAGAAGTTAAAATAATAATAACAATAATGAAAAGGCAGAGAAATACTACACAAATGAAGCAACAAACTAGAAACACAGAAGTCCAAATAAATGAAGAGAAAATAGGCAAACTACCTGAAAAAGAATTCAGAATAATGATAGTAAATATCATCAAACACCTTGAAAACAAAATGGAGAAAATGCAAGAATCAATTAACAAAGACCTAGAAGAATGAAAGAATAAACATACAGAGACAAACAACACAATTACGGAAAATAAAAATACTCTGGAAGGACTGAATAGCAGAATATCTGAAGCAGAAGAATGAATCAGTGAGCTGGAAAATAAAATGGTGGAAATAACTTCTGAAAAGCAGAATAAAGTAAAAAGAATGAAACGAGCTAAGGACAGTCTCAGAGACCTCTAGGACAATAACAAGCACGCCAACATTTGAACAATAGGGGTCCCAGAAGGAGAAGAGAAAAAGAAGGAGTATGAGAAAATCTTTGAAGAGATTATAGTTGGAAATTCCACCAACATGGAAAAGGAAATAGTCAAGTCCAAGAGGCACAAAGAGTCCCATACAGGATAAAACCAAGGAGAAACACACCAGGACATATACTAATCAAACTAACAAAGACTAAACACAAGGAAAGAATATTAAAAACACCAAGGTGAAAAGTTGTGGCTGAGCCATGAAAGACACCAGGATTCTTGGTTTCTGGAGGAGAGGAGTTCAATCTGGGGCCAGTGATGAGGCTTGATCACTCAGAGCTTTTGTAAATAAAATTTTATTAAAGCATAAAAGAGATGGAGAAAGCTTCTGACACAGACATCAGCAGTGGGCAGAAAGAGTGCCTCCTGCTAGTCTGTAGCTTGATGTTATATAGCTACTGCTGCTGCTGCTGCTAAGTTGCTTCAGTTGTGTCCGACTCTGTGCGACCCCACAGATGGCAGCCCACCAGGCTCCCCCGTTCCTGGGATTCTCCAGGCAAGAACACTGGAGTGGGTTGCTATTTCCTTCTGCAATGCATGAAAGTGAAAAGTGAAAGTGAAGTCGCTCAGTCGTGTCCGACTCTTAGTGACCTCATGGACTGCAGCCCACCAGGCTCCTCCATCCATGAGATTTTCCAGGCAAGAGTACTGGAGTGGGTTGCCATTGCTAATTAGAGAAAGGAGATGTCTCAAAACTCAGAGACTGGCATCAGGCCCCTCACCCACAACATGCATTTTAAGATAACATTGGCATAAGGTGAGTTGTCCCAGACCATAAAATGATTGACATGAATCTTGAAGTAAGGCAAGTTTCCAAACAAAGACACAGTCTCATTAACATCGCTTAAGAGAATATTTGCATGAGCAAAATATACTGGCTTGTCAAGTTGGTTCTGAGTCTTAGTCAAACCCACTTGAAGACAGAGTTTGGGGTAAATACATAATTTATTAACATAGCTTAAGAAAAACATTTCCATAAGAAAAATGCATTGGTTAGCTCAAGGTTTGAGAAAAGTTAAGTTTGAGAAAAGTTCAGATGGAATCAGGTGTCATTATGGAAACAGAATTTTTAAAGAAACCTCTTTTAAAATTTGTATAAAGAAGGGAAAAAATCTGACATGTAGTTTGTTTCCTCCTGCTGCTTAAGAGAGAGATTTTAAAATGTCTGACACTTGCAGCCTATTTCCTCCATTTGGAGACCCCTGGTCTTCCCGCCTGTTGCTCTCTCAAAGGGAAAAGCAACAAGTAATATACAAGGGAAACCCGATAGATTTAACAAGTGATCTTTCAGCAGAAACTCTGCAGGCCTGCAGGATATATTTAAAGTACTGAAACAGAAAAATCTACAACCAAGATTACTGTCCTCAGCAAGGATCTCATTCAAAATTGATGGAAAAATAAAAAACTTTTCAGATAAGCAAAAGTTAACAGAATTCTGTACCACCAAAGCAGCTTTACAACAAATGTTAAATGGTCTTATATATTCAAGAAATACAAAAGAAGAAAAAAGATTTACAAAATCAAGTCTAAACTATTAAGAAAATGGCAATAGGAACATACATATCAATAATTACTTTAAATGTAAATGGATTAAATGCTCCAACCAAAAGATACAGACTGACTGAACAGATACAAAAAGAAGACCCATATATATGCTGTCTACAAGAAAACCACTTCAGATGTAAAAACACATATAGACTGAAGGTGAGAGGATAAAAAAGTAGATTCCATGCAAATGGGAAGCAAAAGTAAAGCTGGAATAGCAATCCTCCTATCAGACAAAATAAACCTTAAAATAAAGAAGATTACAAGAGATAAGGAAGGACACTACACAATGATCAAGGGATAGATCCAAGAGGAAGACGTAACAATTGTAAATATCTATTCACCCAACATAGAAGCACCTCAACACATAAGACAAACACTAACAGACGTAAAAGGAGAAATTGACAATAACACTATAATAGTAGGGGATTTTAATATCCCACTCATACCAATGGAGAGATCATCAAAACAGAAAATTAATAAGGAAATACAAGTCTTAAATGATACATTAGATGAGATGGATCTCATTGATATCTTCAGGACATTCCACCCAAATGCAGAAGAATACACTTTCTTCTCAAGTGCACATGAAACATTCTCCAGGATAGACCACATCATCGGTCACAAATCAAACCTCAGTAAATTTAAGAAAATTAAAATCATACCAAGCATCTTCTCCAACCACAAAACTATGAGACTAGATATCAATTACAAGAAAAAAACTGCAAGAAACACAAACACATGGAGATTAAACAATATGATTCTAAATAACCGACAAGTTACTGAATAAATCAAAAGGGAAATAAAACAATTTCTAGAAACAAATGACAATGAAAACACAACTCAAAACCTATGGGATGCAGCAAATCAGTTCTAAGAGGAAGTGTATAACAATACAATCCTACCTCAAGAAATAAGAAAAACAACCGAATAGACAACCTAACTACACCTAAAACAACTAAAAAAAAGAACAAAAAAGCCCCAAAATTAGTTGAAGAAAGAAATCATAAAGATCTAAGCAGAAATAAATGAAAAAGAAATGAAAGAAACAATCAGTTCAGCTCATTCACTCAATCGTCTTCGACTTTTTGCAAACCTATGGACTGTAGTACACCAGGCCTCTCTGTCCATAACCAACTCCCAGAGTTTACTCAAAGTCATGTCCATTGAGTTGGTGATGCTATCTAACCATCTCATCCTCTGTCGTCCACTTCTCCTCCTGCCTTCAGTCTTTCCCAGCATCAGGGTCTTTTCAAACGAGTCAGTTCTTCGCATCAGGTAGCAAAAGTATTGGAGTTTCAGATTCGGCTTCAGCTTCAGTCCTGCCAATGAATATTCAGGACTGATCTCCTTTAGGATGGACTGGTTGGATCTCCTTGCAGTCCAAGGGACTCTCAAGAGTCTTCTCCAACACCACAGTTCAAAAACATCAATTCTTCTGTGCTCAGCTTTCTTTATAGTCCAACTCTCACATCTATACAAGACTACTGGAAAAACCATAGCTTTGATTAGATGGACCTTTGTTGGCAAAGTAATGTCTCTGTTTTTTAATATGCTGTCTAAGTTGGTCATAACATTTCCTCCAAGGAGCAAGTGTCTTTTAATTTCATGGCTGCAGTTACCATCTGCAGTGATTTTGGAGCCCCTCTCAAAATAAAGTCTGTCACTGTTTCCACCATGTCCACATCTATTTGCCATAAAGAGACCAGATGCCATGATCTTCGTTTTCTGAATGTTGAGTTTTAAGCCAACTTTTCCACCCTCCTCTTTCACTTTCATCAGGAGGCTCTTTAGTTCTTCTTTGCTTTCTGTGATAAGCGTGGTGTCATCCACATATCTGAAGCTATTGATATTTCTCCTGGCAATCTTGAGTCCAAATTGTGCTTCATCCAGTCCAGCATTTCTCATGATGTAATAAAACTAAAAGCTGGTTCTGTGAGAAGATAAACAAAACTGACAAAACTTTAGCCAGACTCAATAAGGAAAAAAGAGAGAAAAATCAAAGTCAAAAAAATTAGAAATGAAAAAGAGGAAGCTACAACAGACAATGCAGAAATACAAAGGATTATAAGAGACTATTATGAACAAATATATGGCAATAAACTGGATAACCTGGAAGAAATGGACAGATTCTTAAAAAAGTTCAATCTTTGAAGACTGAACCAGGGAGAAATAGAAATTGTGAACAACACAATTACAAGCAATGAAATTGAATCTGTGNTAACAACACACACAAAGGTAAACTCAAAATGGATTAAAGACCTAAATATGAGACCAGAAACTATAAGACTCTTAGAGGAAAACATAGGCAGAACACTTGATGACATAAATCAAAGCAAGGTGCTCTATGACCCACCTCCTAGAGTAATGGAAATAAAAACAAAAGTAAATAAGTGGGACCAAATTAAACTTAAAGCTTTTGCACAGCAAAGGAAACTATAAGCAAAGTGAAAAGACAGCTCTCAGAATGGGTAAAAATAATAGTAAATGAAGCAACTGACAAAGAATTAATTGCCAAAATATACAAGCAACTCATACAACTCAATACCAGAAAAACAACCAACCAAATCAAAAAGTGGAAAAAGACCTAAACAGACATTTCTCCAAAGAAGACATACAGATGGCTAACAAACACATGAAAATATGCTCAATAGCACTCATTATTAGAGAAATGCAAATCAAAACTACAATGAGATATCAGCTCACACTGGTCAAAATGGCCATTATCAAAAGTCTACACACAATTAATGCTGAAGAGATTGTGGAGAAAAGAGAATGCTCTTGCACTGTTGTTAGGAATGTAAATTGATACAGCCACTATGGAAGACAGTATGGAGATTCCTTAAAAAACTAGGAATAAATCCAGCATATGACCGAGCAATCTCTGAGGAATATACCCTGAGGAATATACCTTGAGGAAACCAAAACTGAAAAAAACATACGTATTCCCATTGTTCGTTGCAGTACTATTTACAATAGCTAGAACATGGATGCAACCTAGATGCCCATCAGCAGCTGAATGGATAAAGAAGTTGTGGTACATATACACAATAGAATATTACTCAGCCATAAAAAGGAATGCCTTTGAGTCAGTTCTAATGAGGTGGATAAACCTAGAATCTATTATGTAGAGTGAAGTAAGTCAGAAAGAGAAAAATAGGTATCATTTTCTATTGTTTAGATTTTTCTATCCTGATTGAATTCTGGGTATTTATTTGACTTCTATTATTTTTCACTGAGAATATTGACCTTTAAATAGTCCTGGCTTCTGTAGAATTAGAGGAGAATAAGAACTCTAAGAGCTGAAGACTCAAGATGGAGCATTACGGTAACAATTTGAGTAGCATACTATTCAAGTTATGCAACATTCTATTATTGTATGTACAGTACGTTGCCTGTATTAACTCTACAGTTGTCAACAAATATTTTGACAATGGCAAAAAGAGCTTTTTCAAGTTAGTTTTTCAGATAAATTAATCCTAGAGGGTCTTGTATTGGTTGAAGGAAGAATAGGGAAATTATGTAATATGATCCTGTGAAATGAGTGGCTCAGAAATAAGTGTTTCTATATGCACTAGGTGAACACTTACATTGTTACTACATCTATGATGTGCTGGGCACAGAGGATACAAAGAAAGCTGAGGCACCATAGAGGTTTCCTTTGGGAGGCAGTGTCAGTCTGGAAGAACACCCAGTGACCTAATGATCATGCCAACATCCCGAACTCAGGCTATATCCCTCAGAGAGACATGACCAGCAAGGGCAAAAAGCCTAAAGAATGGGATCTCCTGGTCTTTGGGCTGGATGTTTTCTGAGTGCCGTTCCACACCCATTTTCCTTGCTATGTGACCACTGAGGCTAACTTTATGCATTGCCCCACTTGGCTTCTCTGCCCTGAGGTTTCTGTTGAGCTTTCAGTGAGTGTTGCTTCAGAGCCAACAACTTTCAGATTATTAAAGCAAAAATTTGTTTCAGTTTCATGTTAAACAAAGACTGATCTAAATCTCTATAGTCAAATATAAGATCATGTAGATTTACCTCTATATCTTCTACTATGATTTTTATGGTTTTAATTCTTACATTTAAGACTTTGGTCCATTTTTTATGTATTTTGTCTATCATGTGAGGCAGTTCAATTTCATTATCCACTGTCCCAACATAATCTGTGAAAAAGTCTGCTCCTTTCCCTATTGAAGGACTTTGGCACCCTTGTAAAAAATCATCTGAACATATATACAAGAAATTATTTCTAGGCTCTCTACTCTATTACACAGTTCTTTATGTCTGTCTTTATGTCTATACCACACTATTTTGATCAATACAGCTGGGTAGTGAGTTTTGAAATCAGGAAGTGTGAATCCTTTTGTTGTTGTTGTTGTTCTAGATTGTTCTGACTATTCTTGGTCTCTTGCAATTCCACATGAATTTAGAATCAGATTGTCCTTTCTACAAAGAAGCTAGCTGGAATTCTGATAGGGATTGTGTAAAATTTATAGATTAATAGCCATCTTAACAATATGTAAGCAATTTGATTCATAAATATGGAATGTCTTTCCATTCATTTAGGTCTTCTTTAATTTTTTCAATGTTTTGTCATTTTCAGTGTACAATTCTTCTATCTCCTTAGTCAAATCTATTTTTAGGTATTTTATTCTTTTTTGGCACTTCAATGGACATTTAGGTTGCTTCCATATCCTGTCTATTGTAATTAGTGTTGCATTGAACACTACCAGGAGCCTACCAGGATCTTCTGTCCAAGGAATTTTCCAAGCAAGACTATTGAAGTGGATCGCCACAGGGATTGAACCCAGGTCTTCCACATTGCAGGCACACACTTCACCATCTGAGCCACCAGGGAAGCCTGATGAACACTGGTCTGTATGTGACTTTTTGAATTACGGTTTTCTCAGGGCATGCTAGTAGAAGAATTACTGTGTCATATGGTAGTTCTATTTTTAGGTTTTAAAACATATATTTCTGCTTTATTGACTATGTCAAAGACTTTGACTGTGTGGATCACAATAACTGTGGAAAATTCTGAGAGAGATGGGAATACCAGATCACCTGATCTGCCTCTTGAGAAAACTGTATGCAGGTCAGGAAGCAACAGTTAGAACTGGACATGGAACAACAGACTGGTTCCAAATAGGAAAAGGAGTACATCAAGGCTGTATATTGTCACCCTGCTTATTTAACTTCTATGCAGAATACATCATGAGAAACGCTGGATTGGAAGAAACACAAGCTGGAATCAAGATTGCCAGGAGAAATAGCAATAACCTCAGATATGCAGATGACACTACCCTTATGGCAGAAAGTGAAGAGGAACTAAAAAGCCTCTTGATGAAAGTGAAAGAGAAGAGTGAAAAAGTTGGCTTAAAGCTCAACATTCAGAAAACGAAGATCATGGTATCTGGTCCCATCACTTCATGGCAAATAGATGGGGAAACAGTGTCAGACTTTATTTTTCTGAGCTCCAAAATCACTGTAGATGGTGATTGCAGACATGAAATTAAAAGACGCTTACTCCTTGGAAGAAAAGTTATGAGCAACCTAGATAGCATATTCAAAAGCAGAGTTATTACTTTAACGACTAAAGTCTGTCTAGTTAAGGCTACGGTTTTTCCAATAGTCATGTATGGATGTGAGTTGGACTGTAAAGAAGTTTGAGTGCAGAAGAATTGTGCTTTTGAACTGTGATGTTGGAGAAGACTCTTGAGAGTCCCTTGGACTGCAAGGAGATCCAACCAGTCCATTCTGAAGGAGATCAACCCTGGGATTTCTTTGGAAGGAATGATGCTGAAGCTGAAGCTCCCGTACTTTGGCCACCTCATGCAAAGAGTTGACTCATTGGAAAAGNTAAAAGACGCTTACTCCTTGGAAGAAAAGTTATGAGCAACCTAGATAGCATATTCAAAAGCAGAGTTATTACTTTAACGACTAAAGTCTGTCTAGTTAAGGCTACGGTTTTTCCAATAGTCATGTATGGATGTGAGTTGGACTGTAAAGAAGTTTGAGTGCAGAAGAATTGTGCTTTTGAACTGTGATGTTGGAGAAGACTCTTGAGAGTCCCTTGGACTGCAAGGAGATCCAACCAGTCCATTCTGAAGGAGATCAACCCTGGGATTTCTTTGGAAGGAATGATGCTGAAGCTGAAGCTCCCGTACTTTGGCCACCTCATGCAAAGAGTTGACTCATTGGAAAAGACTCTGATGCTGGGAGGGATTGGGGGCAGGAGGAAAAGGGGACGACAGAGGATGAGATGGCTGGATGGCATCACTGACTCGATGGATGTGAGTCTGAGTGAACTCCGGGAGTTGGTGATGGACAGGGAGGCCTGGTGTGCTGCAGTTCATGGGGTTGCAAAGAGTCGGACATGACTGATCGACTGAACTGAACTGAAGGAACTTCCATACTGTTCTCCATGGTGGTGGTGGCAGTTTAGTCTCTCAGTCGTGTTTGACTTTATGACCCCATGGATGCCAGGCTCCTCTGTCCATGGATTCTCCAGGCAAGAACACTGGAGTGGGCTGCCATTTCCTTCTCCAGGACTGTTCTCCATAGTGGATTCATTAATCTACATTCCCACCAACAGTGCAAGAGGGTTCCCTTTTCTCCACACCCTCTCCAGCATTAATTGTTTGTAGATTTTTTTATGGTAGTCCTTCTGAGTGGTGTGAGGTAGAACTTCATTATAGTTTTAGTCTGCATTTCTCTAATAATTAGTGATGTTAATAACCTTTTCATGTGCCTCTTGACCATATGTCTGTCTACTTGGAGAAATGTCTATTTAGATCTTCTGCCCATTTTTTGATTGGGTTGTTTGTTTTTTTGTCATTGAGCTACATGAGCTATTTGTATATTTT
Source organism: Neotragus moschatus (assembly GCA_006410615.1). NCBI lineage: Eukaryota > Metazoa > Chordata > Mammalia > Artiodactyla > Bovidae > Neotragus > Neotragus moschatus. The sequence goes on along the minus strand of SJYA01001209.1, from coordinate 1,150,781 downwards.
GGAGATTATTCCCTTGTCAGTTGCTTCATTTGCAAATATTTTCTCCCATTCTGAGGGTTGCCTTTTCATCTACTTACAGTTTTCTATTCTGTGAAAGAGCTTTCAAGTTTAATTAGGTCTCAATTATTTATTTTTATTTTCATTCCTCTAAGAAGTGGGTCAGAAAAGATCTTGCATGATTTATGTCAGAGTGTTTTTCCTATGTTTTTCTCTAAGAGTTCTGTAGTGTCTAGTCTTACATTTAGGCATTTAATCCATTTTGAGTTTATTTTTGTGTATAGTGTTATGGAGTGTTCTAATTTTATCCTTTTATATGCAGCTGTCCAGTTTTCCCAGTACCATTTATTAAAGAGATTGTCTTTTCTCCACTATATATTCTTGCCCCCTCTGTCATAGATTAGGTAACCATAGGTTCACGGGTTTATCTCTGGGCTTTCTATCTTGTTTCATTCATCTATATTTCTATTTTTGTGCCAATATTGTGCTGTCTTGATCACTATAGCTTTGTAGTATAGGCTAAAGTTGGGAAACCTGATTCCTTCAGCTCCATTCTTCTTTCTCAAGATTGCTTCGGCTGTTCATGGTCTTTTGTGTTTCCATACACATTAAAATTTTTTTGTTCTAATTCTGTGGAAAATACCATTGTAATTTGATAGGGATTGCACTGAATCTGTAGACTTCTTTGGGTAGCATAGTCATTTTCAAAATACTGATTCTTCTGATCTAAGAACATGATATATCTCTCCATCTGTTTGTGTCATCTTTGATTTCTCTTACTGAGAATAAATAGTTTTCTGAGTACAGGTCTTTTGTCTCCTTATGTAAGTTTGCTCCTAAGTATTTTATTATTTTTTCTTACAGTGGTAAATTAAATTGTTTCTTTAATTTCTCTTTCTGCTCTTTTGTTGTTAGCGTACAGAAATGCATGAGATTTCTACACATTAATTTTGTATACTGCAATTTTACCATTTCATTGATTAGCTCTAGCAGTTTTCTTGTGGTATCTTTATTTTTTTTTATGTATAGTATCATGTCATCTGCATGGTTTTTCCAGTAGTCATGTATGGGTGTGAGAGTTGGGCCATAAAGAAGGCTGAGTGCCAAAGTATTGATGCTTTTGAACTGTGGTGCTGGAGAAGACTCTTGAGAGTCCCTTGGACAGCAAGAGATCAAACTAGCCAATCCTAAGGGAAATCAATCCTAAATATTCATTGGAAGGACTAGTGCTGAAGCTCCAATACGTTGGCCATCTGATGTGAAGATCTGGCTCGTTGGAAAAGACCCTGATGCTACGAAAGATTGAGGGCAAGAGGAGAAAAGGGTGACAGAGGATGACATGGTTGTGTGGCATCACTGACTCAATGGACATGAGTTTGAGAAAACTCAGGGAGATATGAAGGATAGGAAAGCCTGGTGTGTTGCAGTTCATGGGGTCACAAAGAACTTGACGCGATTTAGCAACTGAACAACATCTTCATCCTCATGTTTACATGTCTGTGGGTTGGCAAAATTTCAGACATCACCTTGCATCTACCCTGAAAGAATAGCTGGTATTTGAGAAGGAATAGGAGAGGAGAAACAACTGTATAAGTCATAAAACTGGGGTGACCATATCTCAATGTTCACCTGTTACTCTGGACTGATTATTAATAACACTCTTTTCATTCTCAAAAGTTTTACAGTTTTGATAATAAATAAATTATTCTATTGGCACTTAAATAAAGCCCCAAAGACCTGCAATTCTCCTGGCTTCTGGAGACATGCTTCCATCTGCACTGAACTCAAATTTCAATTTGAATGGAATGGCATACCTTGTGGCAGTACAGTATTGTCATTAAGGTTAACCAGAAGGGCTGAAAAGCCCCACAAACAAAAAACAAATTAAAAATCCATCTAAACATAAGAGAAAGAAAAGAAGCATTGAGGATGAGGAATCAAGATTCCAGGAAGACAGAAGCTGAAGCTACAGCTGCTTTTTTTCCAGGGGCATTTGACAATTCCATGTGTACCAGGAAGCAGGCAATCTGGATTTCTGGGCAGAAGGCCACTGCTTGGAAACAGGAAAATCAACAAAGTCTTTGATTGTCTTGCAGGGATGAAGAGACAAAATTGGAGGCTTGAAGAGCCAAGAATTCAGTGAAAAAAGAGGGCTGGCGAGAACTAAGCCTGACATTCAAGGAATTTTCACCTCAAAACATTTGCCAAATTATACAGCTGCATTAGGCAGAGGCTTAAAAAAAAAAAAGAAAGAAAGAAAGCCACTTAAAAGCAGAGCTGAAGTTATGGCAGTTTTTATTTTGCAATCTTACTCCACTGAGGAGACAAGAGTTATAGAGCATGAATGCTAGGGGAAATTTTCATAATGTAAACATTTTGTTAATCCAAAAGAAGCAAACATAGAATGAAAATGAGGCATAAACAAGACTGACAAAATATAGAAAGAATAAAGCAAAATTTCAGACATAAATGCAAATATACCAGCAATTGAGAGAAGGCAATGGCAACCTACTCCAGTATTCTTGCCTGGAAAAATCCCATGGACGGAGGAGCCTGGTAGGTTGCAGTCCATGGGATTGCAAAGAGTCGGACACTACTGAGCGACTTCACTTTCACTTTTCACTTTCATGCATTGGAGAAGAAAATGGCAACCTACTCCAGTGTTCTTGCCTGGAGAATCCCAGGGATGGAGGAGCCTGGTGGGCTGCCGTCTATGGGGTCACACAGAGTCGGACACGACTGAAGCGACTTTGCTGCAGCAGCAGCATACCAGCAATTACAGTCTAGTACAAAGACAAACTGGTTAAAACCAGAACAAAACAAAAATTAACTATACCCTGCTTATGAGACACTTCTTAAATAAATATCAATAGATAATAGATAAAGAGGGACTTCTCTGGTGGCTCAGCTAGTAAAGAATCAACCTGCAATGTAGGAGACCTGGGTTTGATCCCTGGGTTGGGAAGATCTCCTAGAGAAGGGAATGGCTACCCACTCCAGTATTCTAGCCTGGAGAATTCCATAAACTGTATAGTCCCTGGGGTCGCAAAGAGTTGGACATGACTGAGCGAGTCTCACTTTCAATAGATAAAGAGGGACATTTTGTAGGAACAAAGTCAAAGAATCGCACTATGTATTCTTTGTATTCTTAGTATTTGCAAGAATTTCCAAGGTAGAACATAATGACAGTCCCTTGGTTGCTATTAATATCTGTCATCTCTCCCTCCATTTACTGTACACAGCTCAATTCCTAATCAGCAGAGATTGTCTAGCTTCCTGTCTGTGTTCTTCCTTCATGCTTTATCTCAAGAGTGGATACAGCCGTCTTCTTTCATTCCTCAGCAACACAAGACTTGGCTTGCTCAAGATCATTGCTCAAGTTTGGGGATGATGAAAGTATTGCATATGAGTTGATTTTGATGAGAATTGGAAGCATAAAAACACAGAACATCAAATTCATAATTGCAGGATTAATTTAAGATGGAAATGGGGAGAAGACAGTGAATTTTAGCTGACAGGATTGTAACTATTGATTGTTTGCATGCTATTAAAAACCTGCTAAAATTTCACCCAATCAGCTCTTCCTTCCACAGCAATTTGGTTCTCTGCCAAACTTTAGATAACAAATAGAGCCTGCAAGCGCTCTGAACACAGAGCTGCAGCTTTTCAGGGGAGAAATCAAAACAAGATCACAAGGTAAGAATGAAACCAATATTCTGGTATATTTTAATAAGGTCTTAAAAAGTAAAATCTTGAGAACCACAGAGAAATGCTTTTTATTTCTATAAAATAAAGAATTAGGTTGATTTATTATTATTGCCAATACAATTAAAAGTTGATAAGTTGTTGCTAACTTAGAATTCCACTTTGTTCTCTTTGTTTTTGAGTGATTTATAAAATTATTAATAAATTGGTAAAATAAGTTGTCTTTATAGTACATGTTCCCCTTTCGCACCACAAAACTTCATAAAGCAAGTTGATATTCTACTTTTTACTCCTGAAATGCTTATCCAAGGCAAACCTACTCACAGTTGTTTACAACTGGTTTTTAAGAAAGAAGGACAAATATAAGAACTAAAGATGCCATCCTCTCAAAAACAACTTGTGGAAAAAATAAGGAATTGACATTCTAAATGAGTAAATTCAAAAACTTTTTTTGTTGCTATTCTTCATTTACAGTGAAAATTGCTTTTTTTTCCCTCCTCTTTAATTCTTGCTGTCTTGCACTCTTCTCCACCTTATATTTCCTTGCATAAATACGTGCCTCCTGGCTATTTTAATTAAAATAAAAAATGGTACAAAGTCCTAAGTACTGTGGCTGCACATAAGTTGATTCTATAGAGGGTTTTTGGAGACTTGAGAGTTAAGTGACTAGAACTAGAGGTGGCTGGACTTGACTCTCACTCCCTCCTCAGCACTGTGCTTAGAGTCACCCCTGTATGTCATCCTATGCTGTTCTCTATAGTCCTACCTACTGCTTCTCATATTTGTCTTTTGAATACTTAATGATCTTCTTTTAATTTTGACCCTGAAAAGGCACAGCTCTGTGTTCAGAAAACTTCAGAATTCTCTATTTCTTAGAGTTTGGGGTGCTTGAGCTGAATCACACAACTGGGTAGTATCCTTAAATTGTAAAGAACTCTCACAGGCATCATTTTCTGCAACTCAAATTTCACATTTTCTTCTACATGTTTCTCTGAAAGGATCCTAAATTTCCTACTAATCTTTAACTGGTGGCTGCCTAATTCATTTTCTCAACAATGTATTGAACTAGATGTTTTACTCTTTCCCATCACTTTTTAACTTACAATATCTAAAGCCAAAAGATACCTCTTTTCCTTTCCCATTTATAGAGAGGGAAAAATTCTGAGGGGAATTTTCACTGAAACATTGAAACAGTGCTAAAAAGTAAAGGAAGAGATTGAGAAATGGGAGCCACCTCTCCTGGACACAGTCTGTAAAGGATTAAAGAAACAGCTTTCAAACCAACTTCAGGGAATGTAATGAGTCACTGTAAAAAGTTCTGCTCCATGAAGGAATGAAATCATTTCAGCAAATACTGTGGGAGGTGAGAAGGGGGACAGTGATGCAGCAATGAGGGAAGCAAAGAAAAAGCACCAAAAATTGTTCACACCAATAAATCTCATATCATGAGGTCTTTTGGAGAATATCAGTGCAAAGTTAAATCATTACATGGAAGTACTTCAGAGGGGTTAGCATTGGGGGAAGAAAAATATTACATCAGAGAAACTTATGCCAGTAAATCTGACAGCAGGAGGTCTGTTTTTGAGATGAGAGTGTGACTGTGCCAAAATCATTGTATCTTTTATTCGACAAGGTGAAATTTTAGAAAACACGGTGGGAATCAAGTGATAGAATTCTTCTTTTATATCTCAATTTGCAGCAGGGACATTTAGAAACATTAAGACCAAAAATAATCTTGAACAGCAGAAAAAATTTTAATTCCCTTAAAAACAAACAAAGAAAACAATATTTGGTTCAAGGACTTTGCGACATAGTAGAACCTCTAATCTCTTTTCATTTTCCATCTGGTTTCCCAGGTTTTGATATCTGTACACAGGAGGAATCTTTAAGGATATACAGTCTTACAGGACAGGCAAAGTTTATTGTTGGGGGTGTTAAAGGTGTTATAAGGAGTTTGGGGTACTTCCTTACTGTAGCAGACTCCTGGCATGACATGCTCACATGCTGTCCTTTCCATTATTGGTAAATCATCCTATAACTGTGAAGATTTTAGTTTCTGTTCAGTTTTTGCTTTAAGTGTAGACTGCAGTGTAGCATAATAGTAAAAAAACCACAAAATTTTAGAAGAAGATAGGCCTCAACTCCATCATCTGTCATTGACTAGCTGTGTGATTTTGTGTCTTAACATTCCTAAGCCTGAATTATTTTCTCTTGTGTAAAACATAAAACAAAAACAAAAGAATAATAAGATACTCTACCTTAGAGAGGTGTTGAGATGCTTTTGAAGGTAAAGCAAGTAAGAAGCAGTCATGAAAGGTAACTGTTAATAAACACTGAAATTGCATTAAATGTGAGACATTAATTCCACATTCTCTCATTTAATCTTCATAGAATCTCTATGAAATAAATATTTTATTCTCCANACGACTGAAGCGACTTTGCTGCAGCAGCAGCATACCAGCAATTACAGTCTAGTACAAAGACAAACTGGTTAAAACCAGAACAAAACAAAAATTAACTATACCCTGCTTATGAGACACTTCTTAAATAAATATCAATAGATAATAGATAAAGAGGGACTTCTCTGGTGGCTCAGCTAGTAAAGAATCAACCTGCAATGTAGGAGACCTGGGTTTGATCCCTGGGTTGGGAAGATCTCCTAGAGAAGGGAATGGCTACCCACTCCAGTATTCTAGCCTGGAGAATTCCATAAACTGTATAGTCCCTGGGGTCGCAAAGAGTTGGACATGACTGAGCGAGTCTCACTTTCAATAGATAAAGAGGGACATTTTGTAGGAACAAAGTCAAAGAATCGCACTATGTATTCTTTGTATTCTTAGTATTTGCAAGAATTTCCAAGGTAGAACATAATGACAGTCCCTTGGTTGCTATTAATATCTGTCATCTCTCCCTCCATTTACTGTACACAGCTCAATTCCTAATCAGCAGAGATTGTCTAGCTTCCTGTCTGTGTTCTTCCTTCATGCTTTATCTCAAGAGTGGATACAGCCGTCTTCTTTCATTCCTCAGCAACACAAGACTTGGCTTGCTCAAGATCATTGCTCAAGTTTGGGGATGATGAAAGTATTGCATATGAGTTGATTTTGATGAGAATTGGAAGCATAAAAACACAGAACATCAAATTCATAATTGCAGGATTAATTTAAGATGGAAATGGGGAGAAGACAGTGAATTTTAGCTGACAGGATTGTAACTATTGATTGTTTGCATGCTATTAAAAACCTGCTAAAATTTCACCCAATCAGCTCTTCCTTCCACAGCAATTTGGTTCTCTGCCAAACTTTAGATAACAAATAGAGCCTGCAAGCGCTCTGAACACAGAGCTGCAGCTTTTCAGGGGAGAAATCAAAACAAGATCACAAGGTAAGAATGAAACCAATATTCTGGTATATTTTAATAAGGTCTTAAAAAGTAAAATCTTGAGAACCACAGAGAAATGCTTTTTATTTCTATAAAATAAAGAATTAGGTTGATTTATTATTATTGCCAATACAATTAAAAGTTGATAAGTTGTTGCTAACTTAGAATTCCACTTTGTTCTCTTTGTTTTTGAGTGATTTATAAAATTATTAATAAATTGGTAAAATAAGTTGTCTTTATAGTACATGTTCCCCTTTCGCACCACAAAACTTCATAAAGCAAGTTGATATTCTACTTTTTACTCCTGAAATGCTTATCCAAGGCAAACCTACTCACAGTTGTTTACAACTGGTTTTTAAGAAAGAAGGACAAATATAAGAACTAAAGATGCCATCCTCTCAAAAACAACTTGTGGAAAAAATAAGGAATTGACATTCTAAATGAGTAAATTCAAAAACTTTTTTTGTTGCTATTCTTCATTTACAGTGAAAATTGCTTTTTTTTCCCTCCTCTTTAATTCTTGCTGTCTTGCACTCTTCTCCACCTTATATTTCCTTGCATAAATACGTGCCTCCTGGCTATTTTAATTAAAATAAAAAATGGTACAAAGTCCTAAGTACTGTGGCTGCACATAAGTTGATTCTATAGAGGGTTTTTGGAGACTTGAGAGTTAAGTGACTAGAACTAGAGGTGGCTGGACTTGACTCTCACTCCCTCCTCAGCACTGTGCTTAGAGTCACCCCTGTATGTCATCCTATGCTGTTCTCTATAGTCCTACCTACTGCTTCTCATATTTGTCTTTTGAATACTTAATGATCTTCTTTTAATTTTGACCCTGAAAAGGCACAGCTCTGTGTTCAGAAAACTTCAGAATTCTCTATTTCTTAGAGTTTGGGGTGCTTGAGCTGAATCACACAACTGGGTAGTATCCTTAAATTGTAAAGAACTCTCACAGGCATCATTTTCTGCAACTCAAATTTCACATTTTCTTCTACATGTTTCTCTGAAAGGATCCTAAATTTCCTACTAATCTTTAACTGGTGGCTGCCTAATTCATTTTCTCAACAATGTATTGAACTAGATGTTTTACTCTTTCCCATCACTTTTTAACTTACAATATCTAAAGCCAAAAGATACCTCTTTTCCTTTCCCATTTATAGAGAGGGAAAAATTCTGAGGGGAATTTTCACTGAAACATTGAAACAGTGCTAAAAAGTAAAGGAAGAGATTGAGAAATGGGAGCCACCTCTCCTGGACACAGTCTGTAAAGGATTAAAGAAACAGCTTTCAAACCAACTTCAGGGAATGTAATGAGTCACTGTAAAAAGTTCTGCTCCATGAAGGAATGAAATCATTTCAGCAAATACTGTGGGAGGTGAGAAGGGGGACAGTGATGCAGCAATGAGGGAAGCAAAGAAAAAGCACCAAAAATTGTTCACACCAATAAATCTCATATCATGAGGTCTTTTGGAGAATATCAGTGCAAAGTTAAATCATTACATGGAAGTACTTCAGAGGGGTTAGCATTGGGGGAAGAAAAATATTACATCAGAGAAACTTATGCCAGTAAATCTGACAGCAGGAGGTCTGTTTTTGAGATGAGAGTGTGACTGTGCCAAAATCATTGTATCTTTTATTCGACAAGGTGAAATTTTAGAAAACACGGTGGGAATCAAGTGATAGAATTCTTCTTTTATATCTCAATTTGCAGCAGGGACATTTAGAAACATTAAGACCAAAAATAATCTTGAACAGCAGAAAAAATTTTAATTCCCTTAAAAACAAACAAAGAAAACAATATTTGGTTCAAGGACTTTGCGACATAGTAGAACCTCTAATCTCTTTTCATTTTCCATCTGGTTTCCCAGGTTTTGATATCTGTACACAGGAGGAATCTTTAAGGATATACAGTCTTACAGGACAGGCAAAGTTTATTGTTGGGGGTGTTAAAGGTGTTATAAGGAGTTTGGGGTACTTCCTTACTGTAGCAGACTCCTGGCATGACATGCTCACATGCTGTCCTTTCCATTATTGGTAAATCATCCTATAACTGTGAAGATTTTAGTTTCTGTTCAGTTTTTGCTTTAAGTGTAGACTGCAGTGTAGCATAATAGTAAAAAAACCACAAAATTTTAGAAGAAGATAGGCCTCAACTCCATCATCTGTCATTGACTAGCTGTGTGATTTTGTGTCTTAACATTCCTAAGCCTGAATTATTTTCTCTTGTGTAAAACATAAAACAAAAACAAAAGAATAATAAGATACTCTACCTTAGAGAGGTGTTGAGATGCTTTTGAAGGTAAAGCAAGTAAGAAGCAGTCATGAAAGGTAACTGTTAATAAACACTGAAATTGCATTAAATGTGAGACATTAATTCCACATTCTCTCATTTAATCTTCATAGAATCTCTATGAAATAAATATTTTATTCTCCATTTATAAAATTAAACAGTCAAAAGACTGTACTAACCCAAGATGACACAACCAGCAAATTTCAAACCAGCAGTTAAAACCCAGAGTCAAGTTCCAGGAAGGAGAAAGAACCAACAGGGAAGATGGATTCCAAATGACTTCATTTAATGCATCTCTAATCATCTTTGTGAACCCATTTTCTATTTAAGGTTTCAGTCATTTCCAAACAAAAATTTTAATGAAATAACATTAAAATCTTCCAGCTATTTTCTTTAGGACTACATTTATTGCCATCTGAAGGAAAGGGTTCCTGTCAGCCACTATTCTCTTAAGTAATTTTCTATTGTCACTGCCGCTAGTAATGCAGTACAGCATCCACTCATAAACTTGGCTTCACTTTTAACCAGCATAGCAGTCTACATCTAGTTCCCCCTCACTTTGCACAGATCATGAATTGGGTCATTGCAATTTTCCCCAGAAGTGCTAATACACCTGAGACCTTTTGCAAGTGTAAGAATGTTTTGCTCATCACTTCTCTTGGATTTCCTAGCAAAGATTAGATATTTTCTTAAAGAACTTCATAGTTTTGCATATTTGCTGTGTTCAAATCTCAGCCACTCTAACTCCTTAGCCTGCTGGCTCTATCATTGGCTGCTGTTTAAGAAATGCTACGTAAGTAGTTTATGTGTGTGTTGTGTTTCAGTCACTCAGTTCTGTCTAACTCTTTGCAGCCCCATGGACTATAGCCCACCAGGCTCCTCTGTCCATGTAATTCTCCAGGAAAGAATATTGGAATGGATTGCCATGTCCTCCTCCAGGAGATCTTCCTTACCTAGGAATTGATCCTGCGTCTCTTGAGTCTCTTGCATTGTCAGGCAGATTCTTTACCACTGGCACCACCTAGGAAGACTTTAAGTAGTTTATATTTTCTTTTTAAAAAGAAAATTATATGCCTTTCTCCCATGTTCTTTCATTTGGGAGCTTATTAAACCCAATCACTAACTTTCCTCTAGCCTGAATTTACTAGTTCCAAAATTTTTCTTTCCTGAGGTTTTATTTATCCATTACCTTTTATACATATATTATATAGCAATTGTCTACATTCTTTAGCAAAGGTGTTTAAACAGTTTATCAGTAGTCAGCATGGCTACTTCATACTAATCAATGAATAGTAGTAGGATTGTTTTCTTGAGTAAATATTTCTTTTCTTGTAGTCTTTTTTTTTTTTTAAAGTTTGAGCTACAGGCTTAGGTGCCAACATTCATTTTAATATAATTTGGTGGTTATTTTTAGCTTCTTTTTTTTCTTCAATGTGACTTTTATAAGATTCATATTACATCAGTGTATATGTGGCATTATTTATCAAAAAGCAGGTACAGTTTTTTCTTCACTTACTCAAGTGCCATATGGCTTGTGAAATCATAATCATAATTATAATTGTCACTATGTGGTATAAAACAGTATAAGCTGTTTTAATAAACAAGTTTGAAGAGTGCCATGCCTAGGATGTGACATATAATGCTTACATCTGGCTGTCTAATTACCAGTACCTTTCAAATGTCAAGTGGAAAGATTTCTCCTCAGTACTAAAGGTCCATGAGAGTAGATTCAGCATTTAGAAGCATTAAAATCATTTGCATTGTGGTATGTCAGTTGGAAAAAAAATACTATCGGTAAATCCTTATATTTTTTTAATTCATAAAAGTATAAAAATTGGATAGAAATCCAATTTTTAGAGCATCCATTTTTTTTTTCTGGTTATTTGTGACAAATTCTCCTAAAAGAGCATCTGTTTTTAGACTTACTGGTTCTCCCTACTATCTAGGTAGAACCATGCAGGGACTAGTAGCCTCAAGGATTGTGGTTCACTGTTAGATCTGGATAACTTCTTTACCTATCCTATGCAGCACCCCTTCCTGGCAAAGTAAGAGACCCCAGTTACATTCTTCTGCCCTGCATCATTAGATAGAAAGAGATCATCTCTGTCCAAAGAAGGGAAATGATTAGGTCTATCTTGGAGAATAAAAGAAGTATCTAGCACAATCTTTTCACTTTAAGCCCAGCTACCAGGTAAGCCTGGATTCCCATGTAAGGATGATGAAGTCAGCAATTTGTGTAATGGTTGCAGCACATGAATTAGGCAAGGTGGAGACAAGGTTTATCATTCCATGGTGGACAAGTTTCCAGACCTCTGAACTGTATTTTCTGATAATTGAACAGGGTAACTCTATTGAAACTCTTATGGGAATTAAATATACAGGATGTGGATTGCAACTTAACCTGCTCAGGTCAATGTGCAGGAACACTAACATTTGTGAGTAGAAAGAGTTTATACTCTTGATTTTTAAATGTCTTCTAACAATAAAATTTAATATCTAATACACAATGCAGTATATCACTGGGTGGCCACTGGCTTGAGAAAGAAAATCTCATAGTCTGTACAGGATGAGGTACAAAACATTTAACAGCTGGCACGGCATAAGCAGATGTAATAGTGAGAAAGGAACTAGCCATTTGGAGCATGCCAGCTGAATGCCAGCATTGGGAGGGACCTTCACTGTGGCTTTGACCTGTATCAGCCAATCTAGGATAACATGGGAACGACAGGGCAGTGGAAAAGCTAAAGGTTTACAGAACTTTTAACAAGTCGGCCAGTGTTTCTGCTACTGTTCGATTTGCAAATCCCAAACAGAGGAGAAAAATCGTATAAAACTTATGCTAACAATAACTTTAGTCTTTGTATAAGGAAACACTTTCACATACTATGAGACTATATTTATAATTAACTTCTGAATGAGGGTAATGTGAATTTGATCTAAAACCAGCTTTTTAGTCCATCATTATGGACTCATGATTTTGGTGATGTTACAATTAACTCATTTTCAGACTTGGTTTGACTAGCTACAATTTCTTGTTGTGCTGAGCCACATGGTCACAATTTATCACACAGAAGCCCCTTCATGGTGGCTTATTTTAAAATTTTCTCAGAACTTTAAAATATGCATCACAGCTTTCAGGCAAAAGTTATTCAGGCTTATCCTGCATTTCTTTTACCTGAAATAATAAATCAGCCATTCTCCAAAGAACCCCAATTTCTTTAGTGGAGAACATTATTAGGCTACCAAAAATCTGGGCCCTGGGATACACATTGGATTATTTCATCTTATTACTGAAATTAAAGCAGTTCAGTTACCAGATATAGGGAAGAAAATGATATATGAAATCATTAGTTCATGTTTATATTATCATTGGAATTCTATGATATATGTAAAAATACTTCTTACAATTTATTTTTAATATTTTATTCTGTTATGAGTATATAATCATTTGTTTGATTTACACTGTGGTCCAATTGTTTAAATTCTTTTAACTTGGAAAATGTTGATGTCTTATTTATTTATTTTTTTTTACTTTATACTAGCCATTGTTTTCTACTTTCTTTTTTTTTTTAATTATTTATTTATTTTTTTCATCTCATGAAAATGTTGATGTCTTATTAATTGACAGCTTTTGTTTGGTTCCTATATTAGTTTGGAGTAGGAAATGGCAACCCACTCCAGTATTCTTGCCTGGGAAATTCCATGGACAGAGGAGCCTGGCAGGCTGCAAGTCCATGGGGTTGCAAAGAAGCGAACACATTACTGGAGGATATGGTGTAACTGGTGTCCATTACTTTGCCAAATAAAGGTATTGCATATGATAGGTACAGAAGTTATCTGGATTTACCAGTGAACCACAGTCCTTGAGGTTACTAGTCTCTGCATGGTTCTACGTGCTAAACAGTTCACTGTATAAGTAGGATGTTAACTGAAGTTTGATCTTCAATGTCTTTATAAGTCATTTCATTTTGTCATTATTTGTCCACTTGTAATGAGATAATGCATCATTATAAGATATGATTTTTATAATCAATTTTATACACAAATTAATATATATATAAAATTGTGGCAAACAAGCTCAACTGGTTTTACAAAAGTAAAATATCAATAAAAGTACTATATTGGCAATCTGTAAAATTGGTAGTAAAAATAGTAATAACAGTACCATTATTGGCAATCTGAACTTAAAAACAGAAAAAGAACAGAACTGAAATAGTTACTTATACATTTCAAAATTTTTTCCTGATACACAAAAATAATTCAGTTTACCCATTCTGTTTCTGGTGTATCATGCTGTTTTCTAATAAATAATATTTTTATTGATTTTAAAATATCAGTTTATATATTCATATTACTTTATTAAAATTTTGCTCAAAATATAACATTACTTAAATATTAAAATTTTAAACTAGCTACAATAGGACACAGTATGAAGATTCCTCAAAAAATATTAAAAATAGAACCACCACATGATCTAGTATTCCCACTTTTGGGTACATATCCAAAAGAATCAAAAATGGGATGTTGAAGAGATAGCTGCACACCTATGTTCATTATAATATTATTCAAAATAGCCAAGAGGTAGAATCAACCCAAATGTCCACTAGTGAATGGATAAAGAATATATAGTATACACATATGATGAAATATCATTCAGCCTTAAAAAAGAAAGAAATCTTGTCACATGCTCAACAGGGATGAACCTTGAGAACATTATGTTAAGTGAAATAAGCCAAACACAATACTGTGTACTATATGATCCCACTTATATGAGGTACTAAAGTAGTCAAACACAAGAAACAGAGGGTAAAATGATGTTGCCATGGGCTTTGGGAAGGTGAAATGAGTTTTTTAAGTTTAAAACTAAACTACAGTTTTAGTTTTGCAAGATGAAAAAGTTCTAGAGGTCTGTTGCACAACAATGTGAATGCAGTTAACACTACTGAAATACACTTAAAATGGGTAAGATGGTAAATTTCATATTATCCATTTTTACAATTAAAAAAGTTTTTTAAGGAGAGCTTTGAGCAGGGGATAAGGAAGAATGTTTAAACAACCCAACTGTATTTAGATATTATTAATTCAGAGTCCAGAATACATTAGCTACTTCTTTTTAGGATTTAGAAAAAGCCAATGCAGATCACATTTAGACAAAAATATATATAAAGATAATTTATATCACTTGATAAGCTTTAACTAGAATAAAAGATAAATTGACTATATAAGGACACTTAGTGCTCACTTAACAAGAGGTTCTGAAGTTGGCAGCCCCAGAGTTAGTACAAAGAATCGAGGACATCACCAAAAGACCCAAGCTCATCTTATCCTTCTGCTCTGCCATTCTTAGACTATCCATGATCTCTCCCTTCTGGGGAGAGGATGGCTGGCCTAGCTCTGAGCATCACATCCTCACAGAAGCCAAGTGAGTGGAAGTTAAACGGCACTTACTTCTAAGAAGAAAAGTTTTCTCAGAAGTCTCAGACATGCCTCACCTTTGTCTCATTAGCAAGATCTGTGTCATACTTAGACCTGTTACTGGCAGATGGAAACAGTATTGCCACGAATGGCTTAGTTTTCTGCGTATCTAAATTTCTTCTTTGGTGGATGAAAAGATATTCATTGGATAAGAAACAACATTTATACTAGGTAAGTCTCAGCACCATTTCATTTCTGCAAAACTCCAAGCATTTTTGGTTTTTAAGAACTTCTTGTCCATTGCTGATAAGGGCAGCCAAATTTTTTCAAAGTCATCCTGAGGATTCTGCCTCAGTCTGAAAAATACCTCAAAAATCATCTTTAATGTGATTTTTCAATTCTTTCAGAACAAAAAACTAAATCTTTAATCAGGTATATCAGAAGCACTTCTATCATACTAAAGAAAGAGAGGAATGTGTTCATTTCCCATATAGCCATTTTCTAGTCAGCTCAATTCATTCTTAAATACAGACAATAGTGTTCATTTAGCTATGAAAAATATTGCTTACTTATTTCTGTCAATCTCTTTGACCACCTCACTTGAGAATGTAGAATCCATACATTTCAGAATTCACTGACAGTCTCTATTTCCTTTAACTTAAAAAGTTCATTAACATCTAACATACACACAGAAAATTGTACAAGTCATGGCTATACAGCTTAATGAGTTATCACAACGTGAAAAAACTTCAGTCTAGTTCAGTTGCTCAGTTGTGTCTTGACTCTAGTCTCATGGACTGCAGCACGCCAGGCTTCCCTGTCCATAACCAACGCCTGGAGCTTGCTCAAACTTAAGTCCATCGAATCAGTGATGCTATCTAACCATCACACCCTCTGTCATCCACTTATCCTCCTCCTGCCTTCAATATTTCCCAGCATCTGGGTCTTGTCCAGTGACTCAGTTCTTAGCGTCAGGTGGCCAAGGTTTTGGAGTTTCAGCTTCAGCATCAGTTCTTTCAATGAATATTCACGACTGATTTCCTTTAGGATTGATTGGTTTGATCTCCTTGCAATGCAAAGGACTCTCAAGAGTCTTCTCCAACACCACAGTTCAGAAGCATCAATTCTTTGAAGCTCAGCTTTCTTTATAGTCAAACTCTCACATCCATACATGACTACTGGAAAAATCATAGCTTTGCCTAGACAGACCTTTGTCACCAAGGTAGTGTCTCTGCTTTTTAATATGCTACCTAGATTGATCATAGCTTTGTTTCCAAGGAGCAAGCATGTTTTGATTTCATGGCTTCAGTCACCATCTGCAGTGATTTGGGGGCCCCCCAAAATAAAGTCTGACACTGTTTCCCCATCTATTTGTCATGAAGTGATGGGACCAGATGCCATGATCTTTGTTTTTTGAATTTTGAGTTTTAAGCCAGCTTTTTCACTCTCTTCTTTCACTTTCATCAAGAGGCTTTTCAGTTCAGTTGCTTTCTGCCATGAGGGCGGTCTCATCTGCATATCAGAGATTATTGATATTTCCCCTGGAAATCTTGNCCATGATCTTTGTTTTTTGAATTTTGAGTTTTAAGCCAGCTTTTTCACTCTCTTCTTTCACTTTCATCAAGAGGCTTTTCAGTTCAGTTGCTTTCTGCCATGAGGGCGGTCTCATCTGCATATCAGAGATTATTGATATTTCCCCTGGAAATCTTGATTCCAGCTGGCAGAAACATATGCAATCATAAAAAGAAACAGAAGAGTAAAGGATTCCAGAAGGCTCCTATTTCCCTCTTCTAGTCATTTCTTTCTATCTCAAGAAAAGCCATTTTTAGGTTTTATAACATACATTCAATTCACCTATGGGGGTTTTGACCTATTTATAAAAAAATTCACGCTTTAGTTCAGTTCAGTCGCTCGGTCGTGTCTGACTCTTTACGACCCCGTGAATCACAGCATGCCAGGCCTCCCTGTCCATCATCAACTCCCAGAGTTCACTCAGATTCGTGTCCATTGAGTCAGTGATGCCATCCAGCCATCTCATCCTCTGTCGTCCCCTNCAATTCCAGAAGTATCTAGTGGCATCCCTTTGCACTGGGAATGGAAGTTAGGTACACTTTCACTGGCTTTAAAGGTGTATATATATATATATCTGTGGTATCTGGAGGAAACTCTTCTTATCAATGTTTTATGTAGTTAATAGATGCCCCCCACCCAAATCAGGCTACTACTTTAGGAACTGAAAGATAAATATTGCATTTTTTGAAGATAGGCTTCAAAATCTAATGCTTTTTCTTGTCTAAAATCTGATGTTTCTCTTAAAAAAACCAAACATCAAGTCATCTGATAGAATTTTGGATGCTGCCCAAAGAACCCTATCCTTGTTAGGATTTGGAATTATAATAATTCATAAATAATAAGTCATGTTAGGCTCTGGGATCTGGGCACTATTCCCAGAGTCAATGGTGATATTAATGGGCAAATTCTTATCTTTGAATAAGCAATTGTTTTGGTTGAATTGTTGCCATCTAGATTGGCATTCACAGTTGTTAGTATGTATTTGCAGAGACTAGGCAAGATCCAGAAATAACACTTCCAAGCATACATACAAAAAGATACAATTACTATCATTTTGTAAATAAACAGGAATAATAGAGTTTGATATATCTTCATTGTCTACCCTTCCTTTGCGGATTTAGGTATAAACTGTTTTTTGGCAGTGCAATTTCTGGTAATATTTATTTTTACAAGTTTTCTGACACATAGATTAATTTTGTAATCAGAAAAATCTTATCATAGTATATTGCTAAATGAAAATAATTATAAAATAGTAACAGACGGTGGCTATTTAAAAATATACGTATATAAAAACACTAAGATAACAAAATCTAAAATAATTCTACTTGAGTAATAAAATTATAAATTTTATTCATTATTTCCTAAATTTCTTATAAAAACCTTTACTTTGGTAAAATGAACTTATGTTAAGAGGAGTGGGAGTTCTGCCATGCATTACCAGGAAGGGTGTCATACCTCATGATCTCAACTAGCTTGACCTGTGGCCATGTGGCTACTTCCCATCCTAGTTTTTCTTCTCATTTTTTCACCCCTCCCCACAACATATCTAAATCTGCTCTTTTTACTGCTTAGCTCTGAAATCCCCCAGAAATGGTTCAGGCTACCCTCATAGTCAAGGTGAGAGGTGTGGAACAACATTAGGCAGTGGCATGAGAAGTGGAGAGAGAAGCTTGACTGGATTGTGGGGATTTTTCTAAGGTGGAAGATTTTAGACTCTGGTGGTGAAGGAGAGGGAAGAGCAGAGATTTCTAATCTGGACAGCTGGCTGGATGGTGGCGGGAATACAGGAAAGGTGCAGGTGTAGACAAGTTGAGTTTGCATAGCCACAGTCCTGGGGGTGATGTGCAATAGGTGGTTAGGTATGCGGATGCTGAAAGTTCAAGAAAGGTCTAGATTCGGGCATGATGAATGCAGGGGTGAAGTCAGCAGTACTGAGGTCATGGAGTGGGTAGTGTCAGCCACAAATGACAGAAAAGAGTAAATCAGGTTGATACAATCTTGGAGTTTTTCCTTTTAAGAGGTAAGGAGAACTCTTAAAAAGGGAGGGTAGGCAGCAACTAGACTTCAGTGGCTGAAATAAATGAGTTAGGAGAGTGGAAGCAGAAAATATTTAGATATATCTACCACTTGGTGGTAGAAGAAGCCACAAACTG
Organism: Neotragus moschatus; assembly: GCA_006410615.1. Taxonomy (NCBI): domain Eukaryota; kingdom Metazoa; phylum Chordata; class Mammalia; order Artiodactyla; family Bovidae; genus Neotragus; species Neotragus moschatus. The sequence continues at coordinate 1,132,268 of SJYA01001209.1, read as the reverse complement.
ATGGTCTACCAAGCTTCTGTAAAATACTGAATTTGCTGTCAGGATTTAAATTAAGTAAACTTCTCATAAATCTGGATTTCTGGCTTTCCTCAAGAAATAAGGAGATTCAACAACACTGGACAGTTATTTCTGCATGGCAATGACCAGCAAGAATCATATACAAGCTACTTCATAATTCTTAGACATAAACTTTTTAATAAACAAAGCAAGGTAAGTCTAAACAGTGAACTGGAGCAAAACAGATGGGATTTTGTCTTCAGTTTTGAATGATGATTTTATGACCTAGTGACTCAGGTATATTCACACACTGTGGTTTGACACCTGCTTTTACCTTGTGTATTTCTCAGCAAAACTTTTGTCCAGGCTGGAATTTTGCTCCCATTCCTTGTTCCCCTGCCATTAATGTAACTACGGGAGTTGGTGATGGACAGGGAGGCCTGGCGTGCTGCGATTCATGGGGTCGCAAAGAGTCGGACACGACTGAGCGACTGAACTGAACTGATGCCAGTAATATTTTCTGTGATTCAGTTTAAATCACATCTTCTAAAACTTTTCTCACTCTTCCCTCACATTGTCCTACAAGCTAGAAGAAAACAAACCAAGACTGCATGCCCTTATCCCCATCCAAAAAAGTGAGCAGTTACCTTGGTTCCTAGAGATGGAACATTGTACTGAGGAAGAAGTTATTCAAATATTTATTAAATTCTGTGAGACAAAACGACAGCATCAAAAAGTTACCTGATAAAATGAAAGTCTTCCCTGTACTAGGGAAGACTTTTTGTTTTTATTTGCTGCTGTTGCTTAAATTTTTAAAGAAACAGCATCAAGTTATAGAGCAAAGAGCAGTCATAGCTATGGCTTTATGAGTTGGGGACCTAAGTTCTGGTCCTGGCTCTACCGTGTACTCACTTCCTAGCTGTGTGACCTTGAAGAAGACCGGCTTTGAGTGTCACTTACCTCATCTGTAAAACAAGGAGTTTTAGACCAGCCCTGCAGTTTTTAATGGTACTCAGTAGACTAAAAAATGTGCTTTCGTGGTTCTACAAACATCTGATGCTAATTTCATGGACTCTGGACTACACAGTTCTAAGACTACATACTCACCCATAAATCCAATAAAAAATTCCTTTCTTCTAATCCAAATTGTTTCATTGTTTTTAGTGGCTGATATTACAATCTTCTCTCTTTTTAAAAATGTCCTGCATTTTCATAATTAATATGTCAAGATGTATATTTCTTTCTTTTGTTTTTTAAACCCACATTGGGATTTTTAGATCTCAGGATTTGAGTTTCTCAATAATTCTGGAAAGTTCTCAACCTTTATTCCTTCAAATATTGCTTCTTTCTTATTCTACTGCATTTTAAAATTTCAACTATATACACATTAGACTGTTTCATCCTGTTCTTTCAGTTTCTTACCCCCCTTTTATCTTTAAGTATTCCTTGACTATATTCCAAGGAATATTTTCAGGTATATTTTCTAGTTTATTGACTCTTCATTTGTGTCTAATCCATTTAATCAATACATGGAGCTATAATTTCAACAATATGTTTTTCATTGCTAGATATTCTATTTGGATCTTTTTCATATCAATTTGTTCTTTGTTCATGTCTTCAATCTTTTTAGAACACTACCTAAACATATTAAAATCAGCTGTTGTACATGTCATTTCTGATTGTCCTAATACATAAAGTCTTTGCAATTTGGTTTCTGCTGTCTGTTCCCTTTTGGGGCTCTCAACATGGTGCCTACTATTCTTGTTTGCTTAACAAATCTTGGCTGCAAATAACTAAATCATCTGGGAAATTTTTTTGTGTGTAAATGTTTTGCAGCATGGGATGCAGTTCACAAGATTCATCAGATAAGATTTGAGTTTGTCTTTCCAATATGACTTGGGATACTAACAGCCTACAACCATTTTATATTTAATTCTCCATTTCAGGCTTTTGGAAGCACACAGGTAGTGAGTATGATTTCAAGCTTCAAACTCTTGTGGGGGCTGATTTTTCATGTTGTTGTTCAGTTGGTAGTTCGTGTCCAACTCTTTGCAACTCTATAGTCTGAAGCATGCCAGGCTTTCCTGTCTTTCAAAATTTCCCTGAGTTTGCTCAAACTTATGTCCACTGAGTCAGTAATGGTATCTAGCCAGCTCACCTTCTATCACCCTCTTCTCTTCCTGCCCTCAATCTTTCCCAGCATCTTTTCCAGTGAGTTGGCTCTTCGCATCAGATGGCCAAGTATTGGAGCTTCAGCTTCAGCATTAGTCCTTCCAATGAATATTCAGGGTTGATTTCCTTTAGGGTTGACTGCTTTGATCTCCCTGCTGTCCAAGGGACTCTTAAGAGTCTTCTCCAGCACCACAATTCAAAAGCATCAATTATTAAGCCCTCAACCTTTTTATGGTCCAAATCTCACATTTGTTCATGACTACTGGAAAAACAGCTCTGACTATAAGAACCTTTGTCAGTAATGTTTCTGTTTTTTAATACACTGTCTAGGTTTATCACAGTTTTCCTTCCAAGAAATAACTGTCTTTTAAACTTCAAGCCTGCAGTACCATCCACAGTGAGTTTGGAGCCCAAGAAAATAAAGTCTGTCATTATTTCCATTGTTTCCCTATTTGTCATGAAGTGATGGGACCAGATGCCATGATCTCAGTTTCTTGAATGTTGAGCTTTAAGCCAGCTTTTTCACTCTCTTCTTTCACCCTCATCAGGAGGCTGTTTAGTTCCTCTTTGCTGCCTGCCATTAGAGTGATAATATTTGCAAACCTGAGGTTGTTGATATTTCTCCTGGCAATCTTGATTCCAGCTTGTGAGTCATCTAGCCCAGCATTTCACATGAAGTACTCTGCATATAAGTTAAATAAGCAGGGTGACAATATATACAGCCTTGATGTACTACTCCTTTCCCAATTTTGAACCAGAACAACCAGTCTGTTGTTCTATGTACAGTCCTAGCTGTTGCTTCTTGACCTGCATACAGGTTTCTAGGAGGTAGGTAAGATCTAGTACTTCCATCTCACCAGGGTCCAGCCCTGGTGGATCCAGGGTAATTTGAACAGGGATGGCGTCAGTGATCTGATAAGATTATTTATTTAGAGATATAAAGAGAGATTAGGAAAGAATAGTGTAGTGGAGAAAATAGAGGAGAAAAGAGGCTGTATCCCTTGGTTTACACAAGAAGCCAATAAAGTCTCAAGACAAGAGACTTGCGCCATCTACATAGGCCACAGGTGCCTTCCTGGTCTCCTGAAGGAGTGGAGATGCAAAGCGCCTCCCCGTTCTGGTCTTAGAAACCCAGGCAAAATTAGTAGATACAGTGAGCTTTTGTGTTCCAGACGGGAATTCAGCCTGAAAAGGAGAATGAGAGAAAAGACGACACGGGGAGACCAGTCTTTCCAGGAATTGATCCTACTCTTTATTTTTCAGGGCAGCTTTTATACCTCAGGTTGTACATAGGGATAAATGGAGAATTCAAAGTCATGCAGGGTCAGTAGTCTTGACCTTTGTTGAGACCAGACACTTCTTTATACATACATACAAATGTCTTAGGTGGTTTTACATCATCTTCTGGCCAGGGGACCTGCCGACATTTTATGACTCTTTCTTTCTGATAACGGTCAGTCAACCTGAGAACTTATTTTCTCCAGAGGTGATTTTTCTTAAACCAGGCGCCACCCTCCGAAGGTACCAGATAAAGTTGCATTCTTATAGGGCAAAAGTTCAGTGGGCTATAATCAAGAAAAGAATTTACTAGCCTAAGGTCTAACGTGGTTAATATCAAAGATTATTACTTATTTTTCTCATATGCCAGTTATATCAATTAATGTATATAAGGGACAAGGGATATGGAGACTTAGCAGCAAATATTGGCTCAAAAATAAAACCCTCCACTGGTATATTTCTAACAACCCACTAATACTACACTAATAATTTCTAACTTCTCATAAGACTCTGTATTTAGAAAGTTCAAAACATCTTGTGGCTCTCATGGCTGGGAGGCTGTGAACAATTACGTGTGGTTGTAAGAGGCTGGACAAACTTGTCAGACAGGCTAGAAAGCCATCAGGAGAGTTTTTGGACTGAAACACTCTTGTTATGCCCAGGAGACTTATTAACTGGAGCTCCAAGTTAACTCCTTTTAGAAGTTGGTGGGGGACAGCCCCCTGTAATGTCAGAAGAGTAGGTGGAAAACAATGCAGTAAGGCAGACTCTGGTTTGGGGGGTAGATGCTCAAGAAAGTCCAGGGGGACCCCTGAGGCCTGATCCTGCCTTTGCATTTGTCAGGCCCCTTTCCTCATGACCTTTGCCATGGGCGGGATTCCCCGTATGGCTCCCGGCACATCTCTTTAAGAATTTTCCAATTTGTTGTGATCTACACAGACATAGTCATTAGCACAGTCAATGAAGCAGAAGGAGATGTTTTACTAGAATTCCCTTGTTTTCTCTATTATTCAACAGATTGGTAATTGGCAATTTGATCTCCGGTTCCTCTGCCTTCTCTAAATCCAGCTTGTAAATCTGAAAGTTCTCAGTTCAGGTACAGTTGAAACTTAGCTTAAAAGATTTTGAGTGTGTGAAATGAATATGGTAGTTTGAATATTCTTTCTCATTGCCTTTCTTTGGGACTAGAATGAAAACTGACCTTTTCCAGTTCTGTGGGCCCTGCTGAGTTTTCCAAATTGTTGGCATATATTGAGTGCAGCACTTTATTTTTTTTAATATAAATTTATTTAATTGGAGGCTAATTACTTTACAACATTGTATTGGTTTTGCCATACATCAACATGAATCTGCCATGGGTGTACACATGTTCCCTATCCTGAACCCCCCTCCCACATCCCTCCCCATACAATCCCTTTGGGTCATCCCAGTGCACCAGCCCCGAGAACCCTGTATCATACATTGAACCTGGACTGGTGATTGGTTTCACATATGATATTATTCATGTTTCAATGCCATTCTCCCAAATCATCCCACCCTCGCCCTCTCCCACAGAATCCAAAAGACTATTCTATACATCTGTGTCTCTTTTGCTGTCTCATACAGGGTTATCGTTACCATCTTTCTAAAGTCCATATATATGTGCTAGTATACTGTATTGGTATTTTACTTTCTGGCTTACTTCACTCTGTATAATAGGCTCCAGTTTCATCCACCTCGTTAGAACTGACTCAAATGNGGGAGGCCTGGCATACTGCGACTCATGGGATCACAAAGAGGTGGACACGACTGAGTGACTGAACTGAACTTTATCTGCTGGGTATTCCTTTGTCTCTTCTTCTTGTTTATATTGCTGTGTTTGGGGTGGCCTTTCTGTATTCTGGCAGTTTGTGGAGTTCTCTTTGTTGTGGTTTCCTCACTGTGAGTGGGGTTGTATGGGTGGCTTGTCAAGGTTTCCTGGTTAAGGAAGCTTGTGTTGGTGTTCTGATGGGTGGAGCTGGATTTCTTCTCTCTGGAGTGCATGAATTATCCAGTAATGAGTTATGAAATGTTAATGGGTTTGGAGTGACTTTGGGCGGCCTGTATATTGAAGCTCAGGTCTATGTTTCTGTGTTGCTGGAGTATTTGCGTGGTAGGTCTTGCCCTGGAGNTGGTGTTCTGATGGGTGGAGCTGGATTTCTTCTCTCTGGAGTGCATGAATTATCCAGTAATGAGTTATGAAATGTTAATGGGTTTGGAGTGACTTTGGGCGGCCTGTATATTGAAGCTCAGGTCTATGTTTCTGTGTTGCTGGAGTATTTGCGTGGTAGGTCTTGCCCTGGAGCTTGTTGGCCCTTGGGTGGTGCTTGGTTTCAGTGTAGGTATGGAGGTGTTTGATGAGCTCCTGTTGATTAATGTTCCCTGGAGTCAGGAGTTCTCTGGTGTTCTCAGGATTTGGACTTAAGCCTCCTGTTTCTGGTTTTCAGTCTTACTTTTACAGTAGCCTCAAGACTTCTCCATATATACAGTACCATTGATAAAACATCTAGGTTAATGATGAAAAATTTCTCCACAGTGTGGGACACCCATAGAAGTTCACAGAGTTACGTGGAGAAGAGAAGAGGGAGGAGGGAGATAGAGGTGACCGGGATGAGATGAGGTAGAATCAAAAGAGGAGAGAGCAAGCTAGCCAGTAATCACTTCCTTATGTGCACTCCACAGTCTGGACTGCTCAGAGATGTTCACATAGTTACACAGAGAAGAGAAGACGGAGGAAGGAGACAAAGGTGGCCAGGAGGATAAAGGGGGGGAATCAAAAGGAGAGAGACAGATCCAGCCAGTAACCAGTTCCCTAAGTGTTCTCCACCATCCGGAATACACAAAGAGATTTACAGAGTTGGGTAGAGAAGAGAAGGGGGAGGGAGGAGATAAAGGCGACCTGGTGGAGAAAAAGGAGAGTCCAAAGGGGGAGAGAGCAGTCAAGCCAGTAATCTCGCTCCCAAGTAAGAATGGTTACTGAAAATTGAGTTCTTAAAGGTACAAAATTGATAACAAATACCAAAAGTCAAAGATTAAAACTCTAGAGTAGAGGTTGCATTTTCAAAAATACAATATTAAAGAAAAAAAAGTCACAAAATTATGATATATATATGAAGTTTGCTTTAAAAAAGAGTCTCTCTTTTTTTTTGCAAAGTAATAGTAGGTTACAAAAATGAAAATTAAAGGAGTAATACAGAACTTAAAAATAAAAAAAGATTAAAGAATGATAGTAAAAATATATCTAGGGCTTTCTCTGATGTTGTTATGGGCAGTGTGGGGTCAGTTCATTTTCGGATAGTTTCTGATCCAGCTTATATTTCTCAAGATCTATAGGCTCTTTCCTAGGTAGTCAGTACTAACTACAGGGTTTTAATCAATTGCACCTGTCACTTCCAAGGAGGTTCCCTATGTTTTAGCTTCTTCTGTTTGCTGGTCTCTTCAATGTCTAATTTCCACCCTGACACAAGGGGGCGGTGGTGGACACTTTTTAAAGCTAACTTGTTCAGTCGAACTGTGGGGAGGGAGGGATGCTGCAAACAAGTAACACTGGTGTGTGCTTGCAGTGTCTCAGCCACACTGGGTTTATCCCCACTCACTATGTGTGTGGTTTCCCAGTCTACACTGCTTAGGCTCTAGGTTGCTCTGCCGGGAACTGTCTGAGGCCAGCCCTCAGTTGTATGCACTTCCCAGGTCTAAGCCACTCAGGTTCAGGTACTCAGGTAGCCCTCAGAGGTGCAGACTCGGTTGGGCCTGCGTTCTGTGCCCTTCCCAGGTCCGAGCAGCTCAGGTGACCAGGTGTTTGGCAAGTGTGGTCGCTGTGACTTATCACCTCCCTTGTCCCTGCCACTCGGTTTTCTGGGTGTACAACCAGCACACCTTTTCAGGTGGATGTTGACCGTCCAGAATCTCAAGAAGTCTTGGTTAGCAATGAAGCTTGTTTGTAGTTCAGTAGATAATGCCTCTCTGGGACCATGATTGCCCCCTTCTGGCTCTGGCTGCACTCGCCTGCCCATCCTTTGTTCTATGAGCGGGCCTAACAGTGTCTTAGGTTAGGGCTTTTCACATAGCTCTAGTCAGTCCTTTGTTCTGTGAGTGGGCCTGGTGGTGTCTTAGGTTAGGGCTTTTCATGTGGTAGCTATCCCACAGTCTGGTTTGCTATCTCAAGTTAGTTCCCTCAGATTGCCCTCAGGGCATTCAGGCCCGGTCCTTACTCTAAGCAATGCAGCCCTTGCCTCCCTGCCCAGCCCCAGCTTGCTACTGGCGGATGCAGGCATCTGCGCTGCTTCTCCACTGGGGAAGTTACTGTTGGACACATAATCTGTGGGGTTTAATTATTTATTTTTCCTCCCGGTTATGTTGCCCTCTGTGGTTCCAAGATTCGCCACATACTCGGTAGTGAGAGTGTTTCTTGGTGTTTGGAAACTTCTCTTTTTTAAGACTCCCTTCCTGGAACAGAGCTCTATCTTTTATATTTTTTCCTACTTCCTCTCTAAGACAATAGGCTGCTTTTCTGGGTGCCTGATGTCCCCTGCTGGCATTCAGAAGTTGTTTTGTGGAGTTTACTCAGTGTTCAAATGTTCTTTTGAGGAATTTGTTGGGAAGAAAGTGGTCTCCCTGTCCTATTCCTCTGCCATCTTAGAACTGTCCCCCCACTGAGTGCAGCACTTTAAAAGCATCATCTTTTAGGATTTTAAACAGCTCAGCTGGAATCCCATCACCTCCACTAGTTTTTTTTCACAGTAAAGCTTCCTTTGGCCCACTTGACCTCATACTCCAGGATGTCTGGCTCTAGGTGAGTGACCAAACCACTGTAGTTACCTGGTCATTAAGATTTTTTTCTGTATAGTTTTTCTGTGTATTCTTGCCACCTCTTCTTAATCTCTTCTGCTTCTGTTAGGTCCTCACCATTTCTGTCCTTNATGTCTGGCTCTAGGTGAGTGACCAAACCACTGTAGTTACCTGGTCATTAAGATTTTTTTCTGTATAGTTTTTCTGTGTATTCTTGCCACCTCTTCTTAATCTCTTCTGCTTCTGTTAGGTCCTCACCATTTCTGTCCTTTATTGTGCCCATCTTTGCATGAAATGTTCCCTTAGTATCTCCAATTAAAGAAATCTCTAGTCTTTTTCATTCTATTGTTTTCCTCTATTTATTTGCATTGTTCACTTAAGAAGGCTTTCTTATCTCTTCTTGCTGTTCTATGGATCTATGCATTCAGTTGGGTATATCTTTCCTTTTCTCCTTTGCTTTTCACTTCTTTTCTCAGCTACTTGTAAGGCCTCCTCAGACAACCACTTTGCCTTCTTCTATTTCTTTTTCTTTGGGATGGTTTTGGTCACCACCTCCTGTACGATGTTAGGAACCTCTGTCCATAGTTCTTCAGACATTCTGTCTACCAGATCTAATTCCTTGAATCTATTTGTCACATATGTGAGGCATGAGGTGGGGCAACCAAATGGAATAAAACAACACATTAAACTGAATAATTCAAAATGTTGATCAGACTAAAACCACAGAGCCAGAGACTAAACATAAAGTCAGCTTCTTTAAATGCTTTAGAACAAGCACTGACCCAAGAACAAGAAGACTTGGGTTCTATCAGGTTGAGTCATATAAAAGTGTTATTTTTATAGATCAAAATTCAGTAGTGCCAGTTTCATATTGCTCAACTCACAGTTCCTGCTACACCACTCTGTGGTGATCTTTGGCATTTGGATAGGGCTTCCACATCCGTCCAGCTGGTGATGCCTGTCTTGCCTAGTTTGTAGGGTTTCTGCAAGGACCTATACAAATTATACAACACTTTATTGAGTGTCTGCGTATAAGTAGTTGCTTGGAAAACAAAAGATGACTAAGGTATAATGTTCATTCCTAAGGAGCTAACAGCCAATGGAGGAAACAAAGAGAAACAACATTGGATATGATAAGCAAGTAAGGAAGGAATCAATAAATTCTGTTGGATTGGTAGACAAAATCATTTCAATTGAGCTCTAAAGGTTAAATAGAAGTTTCCCATGTAAAGGGGAAGAGACAAATTTAGCAAGAGGAACAACTTGAACAAGGCATGCAGGTGTGAAAGTGCATGGTAACTTGAGGAACAGTAAATCATCCAGTGGGGCTAAAATGTACAGAGTAATGAGGAAGGGGGTGTGTGAGGCCAGAAAGTTTGAAGAGGTGTGTCACACCAAGGTATAAAAATGATTGGATAAGATGCATCTAGAGGAACTGTAAGAAAGCATAGAGTGTTTTACAAATGCTGTTATTTACCTTGAATACATAAAAGAAAGTTTCCCTGAAAACTCACATCATCCCTCCCTGAAACTCACATCATCCCTTCCCTGAAAACTCACAAAAGGTTTGGCTTGAGTCACAGATTGATTTGCCAGATTTCTTAATAGAGTGTTTCCTCCCCCTAGGAGGCATGTACAAATTTTCAGAGTGGTGGGTAGTGGCGAACAGGAAGTGACTCAGTTTGAGTGCTATCTCATTGTTGCCCCCTTCTTCCATATCAGTTAGTCTGATCTCCCCCAAGAAAGAATTAAAGCCACCACAACCAATGGAGGAGAGGGTTAGTGTAAGCACACTTCCCTCTTATCTTTTCCCTTCTGCTTCTCTGTAAACTCTCTCAGAATTAAGGCATTCAGTGTTGTCAAGCTTAGTCATATTTTCCATTTCCCCNGTCTGATCTCCCCCAAGAAAGAATTAAAGCCACCACAACCAATGGAGGAGAGGGTTAGTGTAAGCACACTTCCCTCTTATCTTTTCCCTTCTGCTTCTCTGTAAACTCTCTCAGAATTAAGGCATTCAGTGTTGTCAAGCTTAGTCATATTTTCCATTTCCCCTCTCTCCTACCAGCCAGGATCAATTTTGGGGTGCTGACTTCTTTCAATAATTTTATTGTACCCAACAATGGGTTAATTCCACCATACCCTCAGAGTTCCTCTGCACAAACAAGAACATGCAAGCTTGACAACACAGTGAATGGAATTGAAGGCCCAGGAATTCAATTTCACCTTATTCTACCAATGGCTCCCAGGGAATAAGAGAAAGAACCAAATGGACTTGATTTCAAATTCTGCCTTTGCTACTTACTGACTATGTGGCCTTTTGCAAGACAGTTAATCACTCTGAGTCTCTATTTACTCACTTCTAAAATGGAGGAAATAATATCAAATACTGGTGATATGGTGACTATTATAAACAATGTATGTAAAATATCTGATCGACAGAAGATGCCCAAGATACTGTAACTGTTATCACCATTAGTGTCTTCGCCATCACCATCATTATTAAGAGTCTGAACTAATGCAGACTTCCTGCTGGTCTCATTCCTTCTCTTACTGCCCTCCATCTGTTCCTCACATGGCAGCCAGAGCACTCTTTAAAAAACTAAGTCATATCCCACATTACTTAAAACCCTTCTTTGGCTTCCCATTGCACTTTGAATGAAATCCAACTCCTTCCCCTGGCCTCCAAGGCCCAGCCCTACTTGGTTTCTTCCTCCTTCCATCTCCAACCCCATTACATTATACTCTCCCAATTGCCCAGTCTGCTCCAGCCACACTGGCGCTCTTAGTTCCCTAAAAACTGCAAGTTCTGTCAGGGCCTTTGCCCCTGGAGTTTTCTCTATCCAGAAGGCATCTTCTGTTCCCTCTTGGCCATATGTTCTTCACACCCTTTGGGCACAGCTTAAATGCCACCTTCTCTGACCACACTATCTTAGTTCCATTCTAGTCCTTAAACTTCCTCATCAATCTAATTCTTATTTATCATATTGATTTATTTATATGGTTTATTTTCTCAAAATATATCTCCCCCCAAAAGAATAAACTCCAGGGGGGCAGGAAAAAGTTTGCTTTATTCACTACTGTATCCCTAGCACCTAGCTGAGCACTAGAAAAGTGTTTGATTTATTACTGTTATTCTTAGCACTCTGTGCAGATACAAATCCATACCACTTGTGAACTCGGGACCTCAGAAAGGTTGAGATTTCTCTATAATGATTACTAGCTATATTTCTTTTCAAAGCATTTAACTACTTTCTAGGACATCAAAGATTAAACTTTCTATTTTCTGTATCATCCAAATTTTCCATAATGAATATATATTTTTAATAAAAATTTCTCATAAACTCTGCATTTTAACAAGACTCCTCACTCCAGTTTGATTAAATTCATTTATTTTAAAAGTAAAACCCACAAATAGGAAAGAAAGACCAGCAGCCAACTTAACACTCTTAAGGGTATCAGTAATTTGGAAGAGAGAAATTGCTAATCAAAGAGCATCGCCTGACATATAAGAGACATTTACTGATTCAATAAACAATTTTCCATTTGATCAAATGTAGATTATATGACAAAGTAAAATGAAAATTGTTGTGCAGTGTCCCATGGGTTAATGCTGATGGAATACATAGTCCCTGGCAACTAATGGGCACTCACTATTTGTGGAATGTAGGTTTCTGGAAGCCTTCTCCAGCCAAAGAAGCAATCAAACACATGGCAACTTTGGAAATGATAATATCGCATACATTTTTGTTGTTGTTGTTGCTCAGAAATGAACTACCAACTAATGAATTTCTATTTAAGATACTATTCCTTGATTAAAATCTCATTTCAGGTTTTTATTTTACATTTTTTGTGATTTAGTGTTAGTCGCTCAGTCGTATCCGACTTTCAGTGACCCTATGGACTTAGCCAGCCAGGCTCCCCTGTCCATAGATTTCTCCAGGCAAGAATACTGGAGTGGGTGGCGATTTCCTTCTTCAGGGTTTAGTGATTTAGATGTATGTCATTTCTTCTGGAATGTTCCTCTCCACTACACGTATACTCTTACCCTCTTCTTCCTCCTTCTTTCTTAAAAAGTTCCTTCTCTTTCCTCGTATTGTCTGAAACATGGCTTTCCCCTGGTGACACCACTATTCTTAAACCCACTCTCCTTTATTGTGTGCCCATTTCCCAGCACCAATACAGGAAGTGGCACATTTCTCATTTTCCCTTGGTAACCTCAACCCTGGGCCCAGCTCCTTATGTTAATGTCTTTCCATTCTGGTTACCAGGGATCCCAACATCCTTTTCTGTTTGAGTTGCCTTCTCTATCATCACCCTCAGTTGACTTCATTGCCTGTTTTAATGATTCTTTAGTTCTCTACAGGGCTTTGCTGGTGGCTCAGATGGTAAAAAACCCACCTGCAATGCACAGCTCACTGACAAAGCCTCATCCTGACCACCATTATCATCAGAACATCTCCACCTCCAAGATAAGAACACTGGAATTCACCTGTTTAAAATATAAAACAAGCTTCTGTATTTTTACTTCTCCCACTCCCATTTTTAAAACCTTTAGAAATTGTGCTAAAATGTAACAATAAATATAATACATCTGATCTTAATTTTAATCATTTTAAGTGTATATGAAATACACTGACACTAGTGAACAACCATCATAATCCAGATCATCTTCCCAAAATGAAGCTTGATATCCATGAACAGTATTACCCCATTCCCTAGTTAAGTTTTTTAAGCATATTTGTATTTCCCTTAATCACTGTAAATCATCTCACAACCTACTTTATGAAGAAGAATTAGGCCATTTTAAAAGACCCTCAAGTTCATGTTCCTAGACCTGACATTTCACATCTCCCCCATTCTCTCACTTTTCCTCCTCTCCTGCACAAAGAAATATGCCTCCTCCTTTTCAAAGCTGACCTTCCACTAGTATTCCTTCCCCCTCTCTCTTCTCTGTCTCCTCTGGGACTTTGATATAGAAAACTATATCAGTTTTCTCTTTCTCATTCACTACTTTCTCTCTACATTGAAATACACCTAGGAGTTTAATATTCTAAGCTATTATGCTAAGTGCTTAAAACGTACCTCCTTATATAATTCTCATAAAAATCCCATGAGTTCAAAATATTATAAGAAAAAGTGTTATTATGAGGAAACTGAGGCTTTAGAGACATCAAGTAACTTGTCCTAGACTTTTTACCTGACTTGTTAGCAGCATCCTCACTTCTCCATGCTGCTGTCAAGATACCACTCTCTCTGTGTTTCCCTTTCATTACTATACTTTTAAAAAAGTCTTTCTCCTTTCCTCTTCACACAGTGCAGTGCACTACAGTTTCCTACCATGCTTAAAGGACTCTCTCCAAGGCCTCTAATCTGCTAGTTCTCTGCACTGCTCATCAAATGTTCCTTTTTGAGAGGATCTGCTTTCTTAGCCTTCATAATACGACCTGTTTTTTTCTCCTTCTCTTTCTGATCTTTGGTAACTCCTTTTCTTCTCTTACCCTTTAAATGTAAGAGTCTCCACAGTTCCATCTAGACACAGCTTTCTCTTCCTGCTCCACACTCAGCTGAGCCAATCTCACTTTGCTCCCACATAATTAACAGTTATGCTTTCACAAATGAGCAAATCCACATGGCTAAGTCGGGCCTTCTCAACCCACAACCCAGCTCCAGCTCCCTGCTGAAATTTCCATATAATTGTTCCTTAAATTTGAGATACCATTTGCCCTATACTACTCATTACTTGTTCCTGTCAATGAACTCTTCACTTGAGTTTCCTACCCAGACCACTGGCACCAATTTCACTTCTCTTTGCCTTCCCCTCCCCTGTCCAGAGCTAATATACCCACAGCCAAAAAGAGCTATGGAGGCCCTGTGACAGACACAACACTGAACTGCAAATGAACTTTTGTTCTAATCCTGACTCAGCCACTAAAGGCCTATGCGACAATGGAGGTAGGACCAAGGATCTCTGGAGCCCTTTCTCATTCAACATTCAAGGACTCTTATGAAATATGCCTGAAGCAATAATCACATCCCCTCCTGACTAGTCTCACTGACACTGCCCTAGCTCTATCCTTACTGCTTTTTGCCTGGGTTATTTAATTGGCCTCCTAACTGGCATTCTTTCCTTTCTTCTAGTCCTTCATACAGCCATAAAATTACATTCATAAAACACATCTTTGATATTTCTCACTTGCTTAAAAAACTTATAAAAGATTCCTGTTAGCTACAGAGTAAAAGTCAAACTCCTTACCATCATATTGACAGCTTCTTGAATTCTACTCCCCACATAACATATGAGGCTTCACTTTGTCTAAATTTGATTACAAAAGTGTTTGGGATAAGCATTTGGGGGAAAAAAATCCCTAAATTACTCTTTATACTAGACATAATAAGGGATTAAAGATTTAAATATTAAATAGTAAAGAATAAAACTTTTAGAAAGTGGCATGATAAATTAATTTATAATCTTTGAGGAGGAGTGTCTTCAAAGCAGGACACAAAATCCAGAAGTTATATAGAAGGAAAAGTTGATTAAAATTTATCACATAACATGGGTGTGCCTATGCCCGATTCTTGTTGATGTTTGACAGAAAACCACAAAATTCTGTAAAGCAATTATCCTTCAATTAAAAAATAAATAAATTGGCAAAAAGTCAATCAAACATGAGTAAACCTATGGTTGATCATCTTGATGTTTGCTAGAAACCAGTGCAACACTGTAAAGCAATTATCCTTCAATTAAAAATAAATAAAAATTTTAAATATCCTAAAAAAATTTGCCACATAATACTGGAAAACTTTTATCAAAAATATTTTTAATGCAATTAATAAAGTAATCATCGGTATTGGGGAAATTTTTTCACAGACAACAATTTCACCTCTTAATTTACAAAGAGTTCATAGAAGTCATTAATTTACAGACAATGACAACAAATATGTTTTTTAAAAAAAATGTTAAATCTCACTAAATAATTAAAGAAACAAAATTCAAAACCATGAGCTCCTTCCCACTCTTTAGAAAGCAAACATTTTAAAGGTGATGACCTCCCCTTCCCCCACCGGACCCCTGATGCTAAGGCAATGGAGAAAGGGCATGCACTTGAATTGCTGAAATTATAAATCAGTACAAACTTTTTGAAGTTCTTTTTTTATATCTATCAAAATATAAGATGCTTATATAGTGTGATTCAGAAATCTTGCTACAAGGAATCTGTGCTACCAATGAACTTACAAAGGCTTACCAGAATCACAACGCACAAACACACACACACATAGACCTGTCAGTTACAACACTGGTTATAGCAGAAAAGAAGAAAAGGGGAAAACTGGAAACAGCCAAAGAATTAATCAATACAAGATTGCTTATAGTATATTTATATGATTATGTATATTTGTTGTTGCGGTCCTGTAATGGACCAGAACCTGGTGGTCCAGAGTCAACGATAAGAAAGTGAAAGAGAGAAAGACAGACAGACACGGGGACCCAAGCTCTGATGGAGCAAGGGTGCTTTATTACCAGAAATGCAGGCTTATCTATCTTTACAACAGACTGGTTCCAAATAGGAAAAGGAGTACATCAAGGCTATATATTGTCACTCTGCTTATTTAACNACATTGATTGATTTGCGGATATTGAAGAATCCTTGCATCCCTGGGATAAAGCCCACTTGGTCATGGTGTATGATCTTTTTAATGTGTTGTTGGATTCTGATTGCTAGAATTTTGTTAAGGATTTTTGCATCTATATTCATCAGTGATATTGGCCTGTAGTTTTCTTTTAGATGGGAATTTCCATGGCCTAAGAGAGTGGTTGGAGGTTGAGGACTGGTGTGGATTAGAAGAAGGAGGTGATTCAGATATTTCATGGCAGGTGTTCTGAGAAATGGAAACTGCTTTTGATAGAATCTCATAGAAAAGCTTTTATGTTCTGGATCATTCTCACGTTTTAGAAAACAGATGGCTAAGAGGAAAGAAGTGGCAGGAGAGGAATGAAAGGCCATGTAGAGATCAGTGAGGAAGAACTGGTGTTCTGAGAATTCCCAGCCACTTTGTGTGCTAAGCTCTTCTTGGACTGCATGTTCAAGATTGCCTAATTAAATGGCCTTTACATTTGCAATGCCTTTGAAACAAATTTCAACTATGCATTCTGTCTCTAACAAAACTTTGCTTGTCTTCTAGGTTAATTGCTAACATTTTCCTTTCTTGCAGTGTAAGATTAAACTATTTTTATTTAGGTGCCCAGTTCAGCTGGCAGATTGGAGGGTAAGACAAAAGACCTTTGCTGTTTCAATTACAGAGCTTGACTGAGAATTGTAACATTAAAGCATTTTTGAGCTACACAGAATTGGAGATCATTTACATTAACCCTTTCATTTATAGATGAGAAAACTGAGGATTATAGATGTTAAGTGACTTGCTGAATTTTCAAGAGAAGCAATGCAATTTGGACCCACATCTGTTGTCTTCAGAATTATTTTTTAAGTCCATTGATTTGAAGAACAGCGGTAGGTCTACTATTGTAAGACACAAGATCACTGAGCGATGAAACACTGGTGTTGACTACCAGATGGATTATTTCTCATGGATCTGTTGAGAACCCAAGAAATTACTAGATCATTTGATTTTATATAATTGACATTTGTATTAATTCCATCAATTTCAATTTGTCTGGGGAATAAAAGCAAATTTACTGGTTTTGAAGATGTTTTTCTCCAAAGCAACTGGATCAAGCTAAAATCTAATTCTTTTAAAACACAAGAGAAAATAATTTGGACATGTCTCTAAGTGGAAACATTACACAACCAATATAGCTAATATTTTAAGATAGTCACAATGTGAATCAGTGTTTCACATTTATAAAACATAAACACTTGCATAATTTAAAATACAATAATTCAAATATAACACAAAATTAATTTTGAACAGAAAGCTCTCTAGGTTAATAAATAAAATTTCACAGCTATAATGTACTCTTATCCATAAAACAATAAACAACATTTTTTGGTAAATTCAAGGGAAGTTATCAACTAATATTATTTACCTATTTCTAAATTATTTTCCACGCCTATTGTTTTGTTCAAAGAAATCAGCTACCTAAAAGTAGGGTGTATATCTTTAAATGATTTGATATTAAGGATCTAATGATATTGTGTTCATTTTTACAGAAGAAAATACTGTTTAAATTAGGCAGTGACCCTCCTGATAGGCTGTTTAATTTTGAGTGCTGTGCTGTGATTAGTCGCTCAGTTGTGTCTGATTCTTTGCGACCCAATGGACTATAGTTTGCCAGGATCTTTCGTCCATGGGGATTTTCCAGGCAAGAACACTGGAGTGGGTTGCCATGCCCTCCTCCAAGGAACTTCCCAACCCAGGGATCAAACCCAGGTCTTCTGCATTGCAGGCAGATTCTTTACCATCTGAGCAGTAGGGAAGCCCTTAATTTTGTAAGGAAGAACAAATTATAAAATTTTAAAAGCTCCCACGTAAATGTCAGAGACTCTGAAATTTAATATGCTTAAGTTCAAAATCTGATTCTTCCCCTTCAAACTTACTCACTGAATAGTCTTCTTCATCTGTGTTAATGGCAACTCTATAACTCCAGTTGCTTGCAGAGAAAAAAGTCTTGTAAGGAGCTCGGTATTGGAAGTCTGACTCCACTTTTCAACGTATGACTTAATGACTGACAGCCTTTCCCCATGTGTTCTACATCCAGGAAATTTTCAAACCATCTTGGTATGTATGTGATGTCATTAGTTTTAGAGGTAATAAGATATATTCTAATTATAAGACTGACAATTGACAGAATTCACTGAATGTTTACATATGATTTATGAGATAAAATATTACATATATTATTATTACAACTCCTAGAGCTTGGGACTATCCTCAGTTTCAAGGTAGATTGCTGTCCAAAATTTGGTTCAGATATTAGGGCTGATAACACCATACAACACACCAGGATTGCATTACTCACAAAATGAGGTTTTCTAAGAAAGCCCAGGTGCTCCCCCTGTTGGTAGAAGATCCCAAATATATCAGCCCCTACCTACTTGTGCACAGTAATCTTCACCCAGATCCTATCCCCTAACCAGCATAACACTCTCCCCAGTTTCCTTTCCTCATTCTCTAAATAATAATTATTATATATCCACATATAATACTGTTTTAATAATATATATTTTATCTCATAACTCATATATAATCTTTCAGTGAATTCTGTCAATTTTCAATCCTATTGTTACAAGAGGTGATGTTACTATTATTTTTGGTCCAAGCCACTATCATTTTCTGTGTGTGATTTTATTACAATACTTCCTTCTTTATCTCTGTACCCTACCACTTCCCATTAAGCAATAAATAACGATGGTGATGTAAGCTGTTATATAAAGAATGGATAAACAAAAAAGTCCTACTGTATAACACAGGGAACTGTATTCAATAACCTATGATAAACCATAATGGAAAAGAGTATTAAAAAGAATGTAATGTATACATACACACACACATATATAAATCACTTTTCTCTACAGCAGAAAATTAACACATTATAAATCAACTATACTTCAATAAAAATATTTACCTAGAAAAACCATGGAGATATTTTACATAAATTGAATGTCATTTCTCTGTCCCAAATGCTACAATATTTAAATACTATTCCCCATTACAAGGAACTAGGTCTTCTTGGAAAAATGGTCTATTTGGGGCTAAAGAAAAGAAGGTCCAAGATGAGCCTGGGAATTTTGTGTGTGTGCCAAAAATTAGAAAAGTGCTCAAAAAAATTACATCATTATGATGAACGTCTGAATTACTGGTCAAATCAGAAATAATTTCAACATCAAAATAGGTAATGAGAGGACTTTGGCTCTTACCACACATATAAGAAAGAGTAAGGAGGTATGAAATTATTCTCCAGTCATAAGCAACTAGAAACTTGGGGAAAATCTATGTCTCATGCTTATGCTCTGTGAAACTGTTTACACTATAAACAGGAGAAGCACCAGCTCATAACAACCTCAAGGCCTAGCTGACAGTTCCAGACCAGGTCCTGAATGTCAGGAGATGGGTTTCTTTATTTCACTTTGCAATTCTGTTTATATGGCAAGAGATTCAGTGGAGCAACCAAACCTTCTGGGTGATATAAGACTAGAAAATAAAACCCTTCTGGTTATTGTCTTTGCAGTAGGTAAAACATGGCAGACCATTTGCTTTGGGAGATGCTAAAAGATTTCAAAGGCCTTCCTATTTGTTTTTAAGCCTCTTGATATTTCCCTTTAGTAATTTTCAGCAAAAGCTTGAAAATATCAAGGTTTGTGGGATCTACTTTAATGTCATTAGCATGAAGGAGATAATATGCGGGAAAAAGTTCCATAAAATAGATAGTGGTGGCCTTAAAGCATTGACAAATGAAAGACAACAACAACAGAAGTAGAGGAAATGTAATTTGCAATAAGAAATAAAGGAGAAACATGGAGGGAAGTCTAGGCTGAAAAAAGGCCTCCAGGTTTTAAGGAGAAAGACCTAACATGATTCCAGCTGGCTGTGACTGCAGTACTGCTGAGGCCCTAGCTGAGAAGAGTAGCATTCTGTACTTCCGTGCTTCCTGGGCTTACTAGCCAAAGGCTCACTCAGTCCTCAACTGGGAACAAACTGCCAGCTGGACAAAATATAAAAATATTGTGCCTGCAGGCTCCCACTTCTTCATTCCAAATAGTAGCAATCCAAATATTCAAAGAACACGTTCTAACAGTCTTGATGAGAACGATGAAATTTACTCTAACACAGTTACCACTCATGTTCATTCAAAATACACTGTCAGAAAGAGCAGTTCATTCCTCAACTTTTACTCAATTTTAATACTGAAGATTTGAGAAATATTACATTAACATTACATGTTCACCTTCAATTAACTCTAACTCTATTAGAAGAACACTAAAATAATTACAAAGGAACCTGTAAAGATACATGTTTCTTAATAATTCTGACTTGGAGAACACTTCTAAGGTCTTGGTGGTGAACAATTTATATATCTTGGTTTTGAGGGTATCATACTTAGTAACATAAAGTAATGAGTTAGATCACTAAGCATCTCTGTTTTCTGAAGTTCTATTTTTGCTGTCAAGAAATGTAAAACAATTCTTTATTGTCGTTCAGCATACCTAGTAGAGGCTCCAAGTATTTAAGGAGAATTATTTTTGTCTAAGACATTGCAAATAGAGCTGTTGCCATAAGACAAAGCTAGAGCTACAAGTTTGACCTACGGTTAAATCTCAAGCTCGAAATCACTTTAGGAAAATTGTATTTTGTACTTCTATGCAGTTAAATTTTTCCATGCTTCCTTTTATGGCTTTTGACAATCCCATACTAAATAAAAGCCTTCCATATGTTTTCCAGGACTGTATGATTACTATATGATTTCATTTTTAAAAAGATTTCAAACCTTTGATGCACCTGAAATTTACTTTGGTTGCAAATGAACAATAAGATTTTTAGAGTGAAAAAGAGGAATTTATAAACAGGCTCAACATACATGTGTGCTGGTGTATTCGATTGTCTCTGGGAATATACATAAGCAGTGAACAATTCCTCTGGAAATAGAAACAAAGACTAAAGTCAAAAGAAAATTTTTAATTTCTGCCCCTTTTTGGTAATACTGTGTGTGTGTAATGAAATGAAAGTTTGCTTTATTTTAAAAAGAAATTGGTGAGAACAAAGGCCTGAACACACCAGGGCCTCATCCCAGGTTAAAGAAAGGGCTATGGTTGTAAAGTTATAATTGGGAAATCCCAAACAGATTGAAGTTCCTTTGAAGAGTATTAGCCTGGAATGAGTGGCAAGAATGTTGACACTTTTCTGGACACCATGGTTTATGGGGAAGTGGGAGACTGAACACAATCTATTCCATATGGCTATGGAAGAAATGTTGAAATTAAGGGAGAATTGAATCCACTTTCAGTTTGAAAAAGAAGTTATAAGGAATGAAACGCTTTACCGTAATTAGAGGAAAGGCCAAGTTTACTAAGGTGACAGAGAATTAACTCAAGGTCTGTTTGCCACTCACCTTTCCAGCCTCCTCTCTGATCATGCTCTTCCCCTCAACTTCCCACCATGAACCTACTGGCCTTCATCCAGCCCCTCCAACCGCAGACACTTTACACAAGCTAGACCACCTACATGCCTCAACAACTCTCTCTTTGAAAATCTTGCAGATTTAAGCTCAATCTCTACTTCCTGTAAGCAGCCATGATTGGTCAAATCTTTCTATTATAACCTCTTATCGCGCCAGGCAGCTTTTCTTCAAAGGACTTTTCAGAACTCTGTGTTATATGTGTCTGCATGGTTATTGGCATTTGACTCTTTCCACCACCAGTCAGAAGGGCCCATAGGGGACTGAAATTGACACACCTTAAAAGTGCTCACTATACATTCGCTGGCTGAACAAAAAATGAATGAGTGAATGAATGAATGAACTGAGTAAAACAGAGGAGAGCATAGTGATGACTGAGAGCTTCCTAGGAGATAGTGCATTGCTCAGTTGCTAAGCCGTGTCCCACTCCTTGCGACCCCATGAATTGTAGCCCACCAGACTCCTCGGTCCATGGGATTTTCCCAGGCAATAATATTGGAGTGGATTCCCATTTTCTCCAGGGGATCTTCCTGACCCAGGGATCAAACCCACATCTCCTGCTTGGCAGGTGGATTCTTTACCTCTGAGCCACCAGGGAAGCCCTCCTAGAAGAAGGCTGAATGGAAAATGACTTGCTATTCTGGTTGTTGGACAAGGCTAACAGGCACGGGACTGTGTTTGAACTGATGAAATCTGAGATACCAAGACTGAGAAAATTATATAGAGTCAGTCACCTCGGACCTATTTTGCTGTGAGGAAAATGTCAAATACTTCTGGGTTTTTCTCCTTTTGTTTTGGATAGTGACAGTAGCTATTCAGTTTGTTCAAAATATACATTTTCAAAACTTTAAGCAAAGATTTACCTACTACTTCTATAGGTAGAATTTATTATAGTCACAATCCCAATTTAATACTACCTTTATATAATTTGATCCCATAACAAAGCAGTTTCCATTTGTAAACCCTATTGACCTGGTTAACAAAAATTCTATGTAATGAAACTGAGGCAATTATCTAATTCAAAGGGAAATATACAACAGACCATTTAAGCTAAATTCTATTAATAGGAAGCAAAGCAAATCCGCAGGATTTGTGTGCCTAAATGCTACTCCCATTTGTGCAGTGTATTATGTCTAAAATTAACTGGGATAAACCAAACCATGTTTGAATTTTCTTTAGTTTATGTATTTTTGACTTAGTATATATCATTCACAGTAAGATGAGTGAAAAATCCTTTTAAAACAAGATTAAAATATAGGCTCCCTTTCCTTAAAATACATATTGTCTACCTAGGGTGAAACTAGATTTCAGTACTTCTGTGTGTATCTCTGTGTGTATGCATGTTACATGTGTTGCATAAGTCACACATATTATATATATAATGTGTATAATTTTGTATATATACATATGACAGTATTAAATATATGAGCATGCATATATGTTAAAATATAATTTAAATTAGTGAAGAACAATTTTAAAGTAAATGGCAAAATTAGTTATTTATCAATCACTTCCTATATATTTTGCTTTGTGCTAGACATTTTATGAATNTTCATTTTTAAAAAGATTTCAAACCTTTGATGCACCTGAAATTTACTTTGGTTGCAAATGAACAATAAGATTTTTAGAGTGAAAAAGAGGAATTTATAAACAGGCTCAACATACATGTGTGCTGGTGTATTCGATTGTCTCTGGGAATATACATAAGCAGTGAACAATTCCTCTGGAAATAGAAACAAAGACTAAAGTCAAAAGAAAATTTTTAATTTCTGCCCCTTTTTGGTAATACTGTGTGTGTGTAATGAAATGAAAGTTTGCTTTATTTTAAAAAGAAATTGGTGAGAACAAAGGCCTGAACACACCAGGGCCTCATCCCAGGTTAAAGAAAGGGCTATGGTTGTAAAGTTATAATTGGGAAATCCCAAACAGATTGAAGTTCCTTTGAAGAGTATTAGCCTGGAATGAGTGGCAAGAATGTTGACACTTTTCTGGACACCATGGTTTATGGGGAAGTGGGAGACTGAACACAATCTATTCCATATGGCTATGGAAGAAATGTTGAAATTAAGGGAGAATTGAATCCACTTTCAGTTTGAAAAAGAAGTTATAAGGAATGAAACGCTTTACCGTAATTAGAGGAAAGGCCAAGTTTACTAAGGTGACAGAGAATTAACTCAAGGTCTGTTTGCCACTCACCTTTCCAGCCTCCTCTCTGATCATGCTCTTCCCCTCAACTTCCCACCATGAACCTACTGGCCTTCATCCAGCCCCTCCAACCGCAGACACTTTACACAAGCTAGACCACCTACATGCCTCAACAACTCTCTCTTTGAAAATCTTGCAGATTTAAGCTCAATCTCTACTTCCTGTAAGCAGCCATGATTGGTCAAATCTTTCTATTATAACCTCTTATCGCGCCAGGCAGCTTTTCTTCAAAGGACTTTTCAGAACTCTGTGTTATATGTGTCTGCATGGTTATTGGCATTTGACTCTTTCCACCACCAGTCAGAAGGGCCCATAGGGGACTGAAATTGACACACCTTAAAAGTGCTCACTATACATTCGCTGGCTGAACAAAAAATGAATGAGTGAATGAATGAATGAACTGAGTAAAACAGAGGAGAGCATAGTGATGACTGAGAGCTTCCTAGGAGATAGTGCATTGCTCAGTTGCTAAGCCGTGTCCCACTCCTTGCGACCCCATGAATTGTAGCCCACCAGACTCCTCGGTCCATGGGATTTTCCCAGGCAATAATATTGGAGTGGATTCCCATTTTCTCCAGGGGATCTTCCTGACCCAGGGATCAAACCCACATCTCCTGCTTGGCAGGTGGATTCTTTACCTCTGAGCCACCAGGGAAGCCCTCCTAGAAGAAGGCTGAATGGAAAATGACTTGCTATTCTGGTTGTTGGACAAGGCTAACAGGCACGGGACTGTGTTTGAACTGATGAAATCTGAGATACCAAGACTGAGAAAATTATATAGAGTCAGTCACCTCGGACCTATTTTGCTGTGAGGAAAATGTCAAATACTTCTGGGTTTTTCTCCTTTTGTTTTGGATAGTGACAGTAGCTATTCAGTTTGTTCAAAATATACATTTTCAAAACTTTAAGCAAAGATTTACCTACTACTTCTATAGGTAGAATTTATTATAGTCACAATCCCAATTTAATACTACCTTTATATAATTTGATCCCATAACAAAGCAGTTTCCATTTGTAAACCCTATTGACCTGGTTAACAAAAATTCTATGTAATGAAACTGAGGCAATTATCTAATTCAAAGGGAAATATACAACAGACCATTTAAGCTAAATTCTATTAATAGGAAGCAAAGCAAATCCGCAGGATTTGTGTGCCTAAATGCTACTCCCATTTGTGCAGTGTATTATGTCTAAAATTAACTGGGATAAACCAAACCATGTTTGAATTTTCTTTAGTTTATGTATTTTTGACTTAGTATATATCATTCACAGTAAGATGAGTGAAAAATCCTTTTAAAACAAGATTAAAATATAGGCTCCCTTTCCTTAAAATACATATTGTCTACCTAGGGTGAAACTAGATTTCAGTACTTCTGTGTGTATCTCTGTGTGTATGCATGTTACATGTGTTGCATAAGTCACACATATTATATATATAATGTGTATAATTTTGTATATATACATATGACAGTATTAAATATATGAGCATGCATATATGTTAAAATATAATTTAAATTAGTGAAGAACAATTTTAAAGTAAATGGCAAAATTAGTTATTTATCAATCACTTCCTATATATTTTGCTTTGTGCTAGACATTTTATGAATATCATCTCTAATTCTCATAACATTATGAGAAACATTACCTCCATTTTCAAATGTGGTAACTAAGGAGAAGAAGGCTAAAGTACAGTTTTATACACGATCAGTGCTACTTTCTCTATTCATCCTGTCCTCGCCTTCCTCTGCTGTGTCCGCAGGTCTATTCTCTACATCTTTGTTTCCAATCCTCCCTTGCAATAGATTCATCGGTACCATTTTTCTAGAGTCCACATATATGCATTAATATACAATATTTGTTTTTCTCTTTCTTCACTCTGTATAACAGGCTCTAGGTTCATCCACCTCACTACCACTGACTCAAATTCATTTCTTTTTATGACTAATATTTCATTGTATATAAGGTACATGTTATTGGTATTTTAATACTTTCTCTTCAGTAAGACTGAAATGACCAAATGGGTAAACAGATGGAATCAAAGGATAAAGAGAGCCTAATACAATGAATCTAGTTACAAACTTAGAAGCACAAGCTGGAATCAAGATTGCCAGGAAAAATCTCAATAACCTCAGATATGCAGATGACACCACNGTGGCAGACTGGTTCCAAATAGGAAAAGAAGTACGTCAAGGCTGTATATTGTCACCCTGCTTCTTTAACTTATATGCAGAATACATCATGAGAAACGCTGGGCTGGAAGAAGCACAAGCGGGAATCAAGATTGCCAGGAGAAATATCAATAACAAGATATGCAGATGACACCACCCTTATGGCAGAAAGTGAAGAGGAACTAAAAAGCCTCTTGATGAAAGTGAAAGAGGAGAGTGAAAAAGTTGGCTTAAAGCTCAACATTTAGAAAATGAAGATCATAGCATCTGGTCCCATCACTTTGTGGGAAATAGATGGGGAAACAGTGTCAGACTTTATTGTTTTGGACTCCAAAATCACTGATGGTGATGGTGATGGTGATTGCAGCCATGAAATTAAAAGACGCTTACTCCTTGGAAGGAAAGTTGTGACCAAACTAGATAACATATTGAAAAGCAGAGATATTACTTTGCCAACAAAGGTCTGTCTAGTCAAGGTTATGGTTTTTCCAGTGGTCATGTATGGGTGGGAGAGTTGGACTGAGCGCCCAAGAATTGATGCTTTAAGTGTGGTGTTGGAGAAGACTCTTGAGAGTCCCTTGGACTGCAAGGAGATCCAACTAGTCCATCCTAAAGGAGATCAGTCCTGGGTGTTCTTTGGAAGGACTTGATGCTGAAGCTGAAGTTCCAGTACAGTACTTTGGCCACCTCATGCAAAGAGTTGACTCATTGGAAAAGACCTTGATGCTGGGAGGGATTGGGGGCAGGAGGAGAAGGGGAGGACAGAGGATGAGATGGCTGGATGGCATCACTGACTCGATGGACAGGAGTTTGAGTGAACTCCGGGAGTTGGTGATGGACAGGAAGGCCTGGCATGCTGTGAATCATGGGGTCACAAAGAGTTGGACATGACTGAGCAACTGAACTGAACTGACAGTATTCTAAATACTTCAGACAGTCAGCTCCCAAGGAATTATATCCAGATTTTGTCTCTCTAGATGCTACTTGCTACGTTACTATCTTCAGCCCCTAATCCTCTTCCACATCCACAATATTTCCTCAGTACTATGACCTTCACTTCTAACTGCCAAAGACCCCTATCCTAGTCCCCACAGAGTCCACTTCCAATATTGGACATACCTGGCATGGCCCTATGGGACGCTACACATTAAGATAAGCTTATAAGGAATGAACATATTTAAAGTATCATCTTATGCCTTTTAACTTGGAAAAGACAATGTGATACAATATAGTGTAAGCCATGACAGTTGGATTTTGCTTTTCTATGTTGTAATGCAAGTGCCTAACTAAGCTTTGATTGCTGAGGCATCTACTTCAAAAATGATCATCTTAAATAAACACACATAGTCCATGGAATTCTCCAGGCCAGAATACTGGAGTGGGTAGCCTTTCCCTTCTCCATTGGATCTTCCCAACCCAGGGATCGAACCCAGGTCTCCCACATTGCAGGCAGATTCTTTATCAGCTGAGCCATAAAGGAAGCCCAAGAATACTGGGGTGGGTACCTATCCTTTCCCCAGTGTATCTTTCTGATCCAGGAATCAACCCGGGGTCTCCTGCATTGCAGGCAGATTCTTTACCAACTGAGCTACCAGAGAAGCCCAAATATACACAGCCAGTCACAAAACTAGATAAAGATCAGAAGATCTTGGTTGATTTCCATAACTGACCATTTGGACTACTTGCTTTTTTTTTTTTTCCTATTCTTACCATGCTTTAAATTCCTGCTCGTATATTTTAAATTCACCAATTAACAGTGAGCTCTCACTATCCTAGGATCACACACTCAATCCCAATAAAAAGCAGAACCTCAGGCCCATGCACTCTCTCTACCTGTGACCTCTCTGTGTGGTCCCAGATATGCGGTGTAATTTCCAAATCCTATAATTATAGTCAAAGCTATGGGTTTTCCAATAGTCATGTATGGATGTGAGAGTTAGACCATAAAGAAGGCTGAGTGCCAAAGAATTGATGCTTTTAAACTGTGACATTGGAGGAGACTCTTGAGAGTCCCTTGGACTGCAAGGAGATCAAACCAGTCAATCCTAAAGGAAATCAGCTCTGAATATTCATTGGAAGGACTGCTGCTGAAGCTGAAACTCCAATATTTTGGCCACCTGATGTGAAGAACTGACTCATTGAAAAAGGCCCTGATTGTAGGCAGGAGGAAAAGGGGACAACAGAGGATGAGATGGTTGAACAGCATCACCGATCAATGGACTTGAGTTTGAGCAAACTCTAGGAGATGGTGAAGGACAGGGAAGCCTGGTGTACTGCAGTCCATGGGGTTACAAAGAGTCAGACACAACTGAGTGACTAAACAACAACAACAAATAATTAATTAACCTTTATTTCTTCAATTTACTGATGGTTATTGCTGAAGGGCATTTTGCAATCATAATAAGAACATTAAGGGCCAGTCCAAATACAATATTGGTTATTATTAACAGGCTAAGATCAGCACTAAACATACAAATAATAACATATTGTACTAAATTATTGTCAGGAGGCCAAGTTTAGGGTTGACTCTGGCATAGGTTTGTAAATTATCTTTGCATTAAATACATGTAAGATACCACAGTTGACATATCTAAAGTTATAAAGGAATATTAGGAATTTCCAGGGAAAATGAGTTTGATTAAATGGCCTTACCCTGTTAAAAAAGTTGAAGACACCTAAAGGTAGATGCTCATCTGAATTGAAGGCAAGATATAGAAAAGTCAAACCAGTAACTAACAAAAGTTTATTCCACTTAATTTTGTTAATCATATTAGGAAGGCAAACCTAGAGAATTTTAAAAAAAGATCATAGAATGTATTTGAAAATCACACGCAATTATTTTCATTTTCTGAATTACTGTGAATTATTGAATTTGGCTATATTGTATAAATTTCTTGATAATTCATTGGCTATAATGTTGAAGATGGAGATCTTATCACCTAGGTGTTACCACTTTCTTTTCTATTTGACTTTTAAAGACTTTTAAAAAAAATGATTTTCAAGTGGCAAATTTAATTTTTATTTGGATAAATTAAATAAGAATTAATGAATAACTGATTTTTTTTACTTCAACTGATTTAATCTCAGTTTGTGTTTTATTAGTCTCTAAAATTGCAATATAGCATTTTCTTAGATGGAGTATATGGAAGTATGCTTTGATATCAGACACACTTGAGTCACAACTTCTTATCAGAACTTTGGCAAATGTCATGACTGCTAAGAACTTCAAATCATCATTTGTAAAATAAAATGAATAATACCTACCTGTAATATTATTTGTGAAGGTTTAAATGAAAATTATGCACAGTGCTTGGCCCACTGTAGACACACTAATATTTGACAAGGAAACCAAGAATACTCAATGGAATAAAAAAAACAGTCTCTTCAATAAATGGTGCTGGCAAAACTGGATTATAACATGTAAAAGAATGAAACAACTCCTATGTATACCACTCACAAAAATTAACTCACAATGAATTAAAGACTTAAACATAACACCTGAAACCATGAAACTCCTAGAAGAAAACATAATCAAAAAGCTCCCTGACCTGGGTCAGTTCAGTTCAGTTCAGTTCAGTCGCTCAGTCGTGTCCGACTCTTTGTGACCCCATGAATTGCAGCACGCCAGGCCTCCCTGTCCATCACCAACTCCCAGAGTTCACTCAGACTCACGTCCATCGAGTCGGTGATGCCATCCAGCTATCTCATCCTCTGTCATCCCCTTCTCCTCCTGCCCCCAGCCACTCCCAGCATCAGAGTCTTTTCCAATGGGTCAGCTCTTCACATGAAGTGGCCAAAGTACTAGAGTTTCAGCTTTAGCATCATTCCTTCCAAAGAACACCCAGGACCGATCTCCTTTAGAATGGACTAGCTGGATCTCCTTGCAGTCCAAGGGACTCAAGAGTTTTCTCCAACACCACAGTTCAAATGCATTAATTCTTGGGTGCTCAGCTTTCTTCACAATCCAACTCTCACATCCATATATGACCACTGGAAAAACCATAGCCTTGACTAGACAGGTCAGTTATTCTTAATAACCTTTACAGACAATAGTCATCTCTCTAAAATTGTTAAAAATAGATTCTAGATAAGTAGAAAGGAGTATAGATTTCATTTAACCAAAGAGCTCCCTGCCAGCTAGGCAAAGATTGATATATGTTGGATGTAGAGCCACACTCTCTTATGCCAGTTTTTAAACCAAATTTTTTTCTAAAGACCTAGAGCTTTTCATAACTCATTTAACAGCAAAATATGACCTGAACTCATTAACAGTTAAATCCTGACCTAAACCAACATGAAGTCTTTATTTCGCTTGATGTATATTTTCCTGTGCTTCACTATAAAGTTATTAATTTTTTATTATGAGGTGTTCCCCTAGTCCCTGCTGGGTGTGTTTCCCTAGCCCCTGCTCGATGTGCTAGTTAGAGACAATATGTATTCTACACAACAATCTCAAAATCTAAAAAAACTCTGAATTTTGAAAAACAACTGGCCCCAAGGTTTGTGATAAGATACTGTGGACTGTGGTTGCTTTCTTGATCTACTACACTCAGGGTTTGTAAAAGGATAAAGAAGGATGGAATGAAATGGTATCACGATTTTTTTCAATTACTTAGAATCCCAACAGAAGGCCGAAGAAGTTTGTCAGATGTACTATATGCAGCTACGCTCTGGCCTTAAAATAGAAAAAAAGGTCTGTTACTTTAGGAAAGAAACCACCAAACGGCATTCATCAACAGGTAAGGAGAAACTATGCATTTCCTGATAATTTTTCAACATAATGATGGACATTGACTTGCCTTCACTTATCACATCAAGATACATAATTTCTTTCCTCACCCAAATTCCTCCTGGAAAAGAGTAAGGATGAGGAACTAATTTTTAGTCATTTTCAGAATAGTGTGGAAGAAATGGTTATATCATGTTAAGTAAAAATAGAGGATACAAAATTATAAATAATTTTATAATATTTTAAAATGTTTTTTCTTTCATTTAATGAAAGTAAACTAAAATGTTAATAGTGGTTGCCTTTGGGGTATTGAGACCATGAGTGACTAATTTTCTTCAGCATGGACTCCAGTGAGTGTGTCCTATTGGGATATAAGTATGTAGAAAATATTGATTCCTTCAGAGCATAGCATGACCAAAGCCCTGGGGTCAGTCATCACTGTAAGCAAACAGCCTTGACTGGAAGTCCTCAAAGGGGTGACGGGAAGGAGTCTGCACTGAGTGAGGACTGACAGCCCACTCCTATCCCCACCCCTGTCCTGCAGCTGAGAAGTACAAAGAGCATCTGGCACTATTTGCCTGTAAGCAGAATAATCACTTTGGAAGGTCTGAGGACCAGGGCTTCACCTTGGGTAATACGGTGGTCCAGAAATACACTACAGCAAGTGGCCTTCCAAGTATCAAAGGTAAGATTGGTCACAAGGGTGTGTGAGGGTGAGAAGGGAGGAAGGACATGGGACCCTCGCAAGTGCTAGTCCAAGAAGTGGCCCCAACTCTACAATTTCATGTATATCAGAAACTTCTGTCCTTTTTAAGTGGTATCCAACGTAGTACAGGGTATCTGCTCTAACAGTACTTGTGCATTCTATAGTCAGAACTATATTATTATTTTGAAATGCTTGCTATGGACTGGAATCTTATCCACATAATTCCTGAGATAAATATATTATCCTTTTTGGGGGGAAAAAAACACATTCTCTCTCCAAATTTCAACACTTTGACAATGAAAGAAAAGGAAGAGCTATTATATTTTCAAATATAATCTCAAGTCAAAAATTTTAAATAATTGTTGATTGTTTTAAATTATATCACACATGTGCAAATAAATTCAATATTTAAAGTTCTTAATGTTATATATATTATTTTCTTTACCATAATTCTACACTACAAATAAAATATAATTATTTTTTTTCATCTAGGGCCTATATATATAGTCTCCAAATCTGACCCAGTTTATCCCAGCATGCTGCAGAAATATCATTTTCTGTGTGTGCTGATATATTTTAAAAATTGAGAGTACTGATTTAAGTGTTGCAGTTTTTTGGCCAGAAGACAAAATGAGGCTCACACTTGCATCCTCCAAGACTGCTGAAAGTCTCCAAGTAACTCCATCTTTACAGATGTCTATCCATGTCTATCAAAATACAAAATCTTATACATGTCTATCAAAATACAGTCCCTTGTTGCCCACAGTTCCCTAGGTCATGTGAAATTAGGAAGCAGAGTTTTCTTCGGGCAATCTCTATCACTTTTCCAGTTTCTTTCTCCCCATCAAACCCTCCCCTAAGCACACTAATATGGCCTCCCATGGCCTTCACACAGGAGGCTAGCATCTTTGATCTCCTCATGCAAGAGGTTAGCATCTTATGATCCCATAACATAGCTCAACCTTTGAGCTATGTTAAGTTTGTGCCTGAGACTTTCATCTATTCAACGGTGATAGACAAAGTACAACCCAAATTGCAAAGACAAACAAAAAACCACAACACATTTAGAAGGTTTCTTAATTTCCAAAAGATTTTTCATGGAAACAAGTCTTTAAATTCTTAATGACAAGATTTTTACTTGTTACAGAACATTCTGCTTCCCTGAGTACATACAACGATCAGTTCATTAGTTTTGTTTTTGAGGATGGAAGCTATGAGATCTATATTGAGGACTTGATGAAAGACCAAGAGAAAGGTAGACTATTTCCTTTTGTCTATAATGATATAATGATGACTATTAAGTAAAAATTAATAAATTTAACAAACCGTAATAACAGTAGATTAACTCAGATATGGCTAATAGATTTAATGCTATGTGCTAACGCCAATGCACTGGCAATAGATTGTTGAATATCATTGTATTGGGGAGGATTCAGAAGCTTATTCAGGGTTCATCAAGGAAGAATGATGATATTGAGAAGTCGTATCTGTTGTGAAATATGGAAGGAAGTACCACACATATTTACTGTCATTAAATTATTAATATCTACTAGGTCTTTCCAGTTTTATCAATACCACTAGAGTGTAATTCTAGTAAAAGAGTATATCAATGCTATGAATAACCCTTTAAATATTTTAATACCAACATTGTGGAGAAATCCTCAGAGCATATTTATACATTTTTAAGACCTTTCTCAAAGCTACAAAAGTTTTGCTTTTATTGATACATAATAAGAGGATATTTTCTGATGTTATATATGTTGAAACTGAAATCATTTGATAAAATTGTATCTCACTAGAGGGATTTTATGCATTCTCTTTCAGACAAGGTGTTACTCCGTTACTATGAATCCCAATTCCCCTTAAGTGAAACAGGTAATTTGGGTAGCTCTGGGGCTTGAATTCTTAAATTCAGGGTAAAGACAAATCCAAACATGTTCCATGGAAAAGGAAGGTGTCTCAGAAGGTTCTCTCCTACCCAATTCATGGTAAAAATATTGGATTTTAGATTTTAAAAGGCCTTATTCCATTTCATACATTTTGCAGTTTAATAATTAGGATAAATTGGCTGCATTTAACAGAGATTCAGAATAACAGTGTCTTACTGAGTGACTTCATTTTGACTTTTCACTTTCATGCATTGGAGAAGGAAATGGCAACCCATTCCAGTATTCTTGCCTGGAGAATCCCAGGGACGGTCGGCTGCCGTCTATGGGGTCGCACAGAGTCGGACATGACTGAAGCGACTTAGCAGCAGCAGCAGCAGCAAGTTACACAAAATTTTATTTCTGTTTTAGCTGGGGCATAATGGCAGTTCAACAGGTTGCCGAGGGACTGAGCTCCTTTCATCTTTGTGGCTCTGTAGCGTCTACATGATTCAAGATTCCTTGCCACCATGAAATATCTTATCAGAAGGACAGAAGAAGACAAACTATGAGTTTCATTTCCTTTAAGAACACAACCTGGAAATTGTACCTGACCCTTAACATTCACCTTATGTTGGTCCAGAACTAAGACATATTGCTACATAAGCCAGCCTTGGAAACATTCTATTATTACACAAAAGAGGAATTAGATATTGGGACAACTATCAGTGGCTTTCTATGCAGACAGGGAAGCTGACACTGAGAGCAATACCCATTAGAGTCTCAATTCTACTATTAGAAAGCATATAAGAAAACTAATCTCTCTCCTAAGGGGACTTAGAATTACACCTTCCTGTCCAATGACTCTTTAGTTTTATCTGGGTACAAATATTTCTAATAGATGTGTTGGTGAATGAAATAGTCATTTTACATCTTGGGCTCTTTTCCTGGGTGTTAAATTCATTTAAATTAAAATGAGTTACAATTCTTAACTTTATAATTTGTGTTTTTTAATTGCAAGATGGTGGTGGTAGTCATCGGAAGTTAATGGTAAACCTGAGCCCCACAAAAGACAAAGACTTCTTGCTGCATGCTAACAATAAGGAGCACTCTGTGGAGGTAACAGAAACATGCACCTAATTGTCATGATTGACTACTCGTCTGTGCAGATTTGGGCGTTTGGGGTACTTTGAAGAAGTTTTGTTTGTAATATTGTAAATAAAACAAAATCAGTTACAATTAATACCTTGCTTCTGAAATAGGGAAGGGAGTAAAATTGGCATGTGTCGCCTTCCTACTGAAAGTCTGGTCTCTGCCAGCAGTGCAGCATTACCTGGGAGCTTGTTAGAAATGTAGACTTTCAGACTCCCTCACAACTGAATCAAAATGAACATTTTAACAAATCTCCAGGAGACTCATAGGTACTCCTGGGTACATAGGTACTCATAGGTACATAGACTCATTAAAGTTTGAGAAGCACTGCTGAATAGAATGATATAAAATCCTTTCTATTTGGCTGTAGGAACTACTGTTTTTTTCCAGGCAGTATTTCCTTGTAAAATATCATTATCTTGGGCAACTGAAAAGTAATTTTATAGTCTGAAACTGCTAAAGGGGTGGGTTCATAAACATTTCCATATGCCAAGATATAGAGATAGCATAACGACCTAGATTCTAATCATAGGATTCACTGCGCTGTCTTCTTCAGTTAGTAAATAGAACTGTTATATTGGTCATGATAAGTGAACAATGAAAAGAAATAGAGGAAAGCAATAGAATGGAAAAGACTAGAAATCTCTTCAAGAATATTAGAGATACCAAGGGAATATTTCATGCAAAGATGGATACAATAAAGGACAGAAAAGCTATGGGCCTAACAGAAGCAGAAGATACTAAGAAGAGGTGGCAAGAATACATAGAAGAATTGTACAAAAAAAATCTTAATGACCCAGATAACCACAATGGCATGATTACTCACCTACTGCCAGACATCCTGGAGTATGAAGTCAAGCAGGCCTTAGGAAGCATCACTACAAACAAAGCCAGTGGAGGTGATAGGATTCCAGCAGAGCTACTTAAAATCCTAAAAGATGATGCTGTTAAAGTGCTGCAGTCAATGTGCCAGCAAATTTGGAAAACTCAGCAGTGGCCATAGGACAGGGAAAGGTCAGTTTTCATTCCAATCCCAAAGAAGGGCCCTGCCAAAGAATGTTCAAACTACTGCACAACTGTGCTTGTTTCACGTGCTAGCAAAGTAATCCTCAACAATATGTGAACTGAGAACTTGAAGATGTACAAGCTGGATTTAGAAAAGGCAGAGGAACCAAAGATCAAATTGCCAACATCTGTTGGATCAGAGAAAAAGCAAGGGGATGCCAGGAAAACATCATCTTTTGCCTTCACTGACTGGGCTAAAGCCTTTGACTCTGTGGATCACAACAAACTGTGGAGTATTCTTAAAGAGATGGGAATACCAGACTACCTTACCTGCCTCCTGAGAAACCTGTATGCAGGTCAAGAAGCAACAGTTAGAACCAGCCATGGAACAATGGACTGGTTCAAGCTAAGGAAAGGAGTACATCAAGGCTGTATATTGTCACCCTGCTTATTTAACTTATATGCAGAGTACATCATGTGAAATGCTGGGCTGAATGAAGGACAAGATGGAATCAAGATTGCCAAGAGAAATATCAATAACCTCAGACAAGCAGATGACACCACCCTAATGGCAGAAAGCAAAGAGGAACTAACAAGCCTCTTGAGGAAGGTTAAAGAAAAGAATGAAAAAGCTGGCTTAAAACTCAACATTCAAAAAACTAAGATCATGGTATTGGTCCCATTACTTCATGGCAAATAGATGGGGATAAAGTGAAAACAGTGACAGACTTATCTTCTTGGGCTCCAAAATCACTGTAGATGGTGACTGCACCTATGAAACTAAAAGACACTTGCACCTTGGAAGAAAAGCTATGATGAACCCAGATAGTCTGTTAAAAAAACAGAGACATCACTTTGCCTACAAAGGTCCGTATAGACAAACCTAAGGCCTTTCCATTAGTCACGTACAGATGGGAGAGTTGGACCATAAAGAAGACTGAGCACAAAGGAATTGATGCTTTTGAACTGTGGTGAGAAGACTCTTGAGAGCTCCTTGGACAACAAGGAGATCCAATCAGTCAATCCTAAAGGATATAAACTCTGAATATTCATTAGAAGAATTGATGCTGAAGCTCTAATACTTTGGTCATCTGATTTGAAGAGCCGATACCCTGGGAAAGACCCTGATGCCGGAAAAGATAGAGGGCAAGAGAAGAAGGGGACAACAGAGGATAAAATGGATGGCATCACTGACTCAATGAACATGAGTCTGAGCAAACTCAGGGAGATAGTGAAGGACAGGGAAGCCTGGTATGCTACAGTTCATAAAATCACAGAGAGTTGGACACGACTTGGTGACTGAACAACAACAACAGCAGTATAGCCATGGAAGGTACTAATGTAAACTCTGGATGCATCTCCCTTAACAAAACATTTCTAAGTTTATATAACAGTGTTTGGCATATATAACTACTCAACAATACAAGCTACTCTTGATGAGCTTTATTATATATACTAAGTTGTGTGCTAAAGGTTAAGTACTGTCTTATTTAATTCTCACAGTAACTCTCTTATGAAGTCATTGTATTAGTCAGGTACACTGTGTAATGAACCACTGAATAATTTAAAATAATACTCACTTATATCACTCACATATCTATGAGTAAGTTAGGGGTTGAACTAGAAAACTGGCTGCAATAAAAACTTGAGACTTGAAATATAAAGCAAAGTGTCTAGTTCTCAGAGATACCCAATGGCAAAAAGAGAAGTATGAATCCAGAACTACTGCATCAAGA
Source organism: Neotragus moschatus (assembly GCA_006410615.1). NCBI lineage: Eukaryota > Metazoa > Chordata > Mammalia > Artiodactyla > Bovidae > Neotragus > Neotragus moschatus. The sequence goes on along the minus strand of SJYA01001209.1, from coordinate 1,095,320 downwards.
TCCACTTATTCTAAGCCATTATGTCTCTCAAAATATACTATCAGTGAATCAAATCAAATTCCCCTGCTTGGGCCCTCTGCTCACTTTCTCCCCACTTCCTACCCCCTATCCAGTAAGCAGGCTTGCTAGAAATATCAAGTTATGAATAATTATTCTCTTTTAGTTTTCAACACAGGGATGTAAAGTTGACTCTGAAATTCCCACTCACATATTGGTTACTTTCCCTCTTGTTTTCCTCAGCTACAAAAATGTGAAAACCAGTTGCCAGAACAAGCCTTCTTTGTCCTTCATGAGACGTCTTCCCAGTGTGTTTCGTTTGAATGTAAGAGCAATCCTGGAGTGTTTCTAGGAGTAAAGGATAACCAACTAGCTCTAATTAAAAGAGGGGAACACCCTGAGGATTCAAATACACAAAATATCACATTTAAGCTCTCAAACTTAATGTGATGGAAAGCTGCAGATCTTCAGATGAGTAGCCCAAATAGCTACCACTCAAAAAAAGATGCGATATAAAGAGACAGATAACACGAAGGCAAATGGAATATTTCGTATGGTGTGGAATGTTTGTCTTATTATATACAAAAATTTTTTTATAACCCTTCAGTTCTGTTTTTCATTTCCCTCTGTGTATCTCTCTGCATATTCTACTGCATATTCAATACAAATATTGGAATATTTAATAGCAGACTGGTAAAAAGACTTGCCAACATTCTGAAGTATACACCTGACCTTTACTTTTTTCCTACTTTCAATCCAGAAGGAACTTAGTATTTAGACTGAGGCCTCTGAGGAGAAGCAAAGGGCCTTATCCCTAGTCTTGCTTTAGTCAAAGATCAGTTTTAAAGAGCTACATAGGGACATTATTTTCCATGATTCTAAACAATAGCCTCAAACACTTAAAGGCTTAATAAAAAGACAACTGGAAGCTAAACAGATTGACCATTTCACAACCAGAATAAAACATCAAGACTGTTTATAAATACTCAAAACTTCAGATGCCTAAATGGCTAAGCAGGTAATATGAATATGTGAAAAGGCAAGAATAATTTTAAAATTAAGAAAATTAAATCTAGTATTTAAAAGTGAATAATTTCATCTCTCATTTTTAAAATTCCAATTTTTATAGATTGTGTTAACTTTAAGCAAGGCATTCTTACATTAAAAAGTAAAATAAATTTTATTTCAGACATAAAACTGAAATTATTAGGAATATCTAACAAACTAGAATTTTTTTTTGAAACATTGAGCCATAACATATGTTCAGGCATCCAAGTACCATGGGCTGCAATACTATGGAGGGGCCAGAAGTCCTCTCACCTGCTAGAGCTTATATAGGACTAGAATTAATATTACAATTTCAATAACTGGCTATCCCTCATATGTTCTTCTGACCCTGACTTTCAGGAACCCATGACTTTTGATATATTCATCACCTTAAACAAAATTTTTTCTAATCCTTTCTTCTCACATGTGCAAGTCCTTTTATTGTCTGATTTCCCAATGATCCTGCTTACTAAGTAATATACATGTGACTTGTTCCTTCCTCATTTCTTTTGACCAACTACGTTATGTATTCCGAAATATACTCCCTGACCTCACTTCTACATCACCTAATCTCTCATGTCAGTATGTTTATTCTGCTTTATCTACCTGATGCTGTAGAATTTTACATAAACCTATCGGTGGCAATATTTTTCATTAAACATCTTTGTGTTTTATTGTTACTAAGGTACTAAAGTTTATAGTCAATCATATAATAACATTTCTCAACTACTAAATAGTTTTTGCTTATTGTAAAACCTTTGCAATTTCTACTGTAATTTTTCATAGGTATAATACTGACAATAAATGATAAACATAATGACAAAATACTTACAAAATAAGACTTTTTCTGAAAGTGTAGGCTTTTTAAGTTGTTGAGATATATTGATTACAACTGCTGGTGCAACATAAAAGAGGCTATCAATTACTATATGAGGGCAAAAACTTATAGAACAATATATCTTTGTTTCACTACTTTGTCAATAATTTAACAATAGAAACAACAATAAAAAAGAATTTATATCATTTCCTCTGAAAAACACTAAATGTTGATGATGTGTATCTGTATAATATACTTAAAAAAATTATTATTAACTAACCAAAGATATCCATTACATTGTTCATATTCTTAAATAAACTGTGTTTTTCAAAAGTATATGAGACCATAGTGATTTTATCATAAAATGACTCAATATTGTGAAATTCTTAAGTGAAAGTACACATACCCTAACCCATCAATGTTAGTAAGTGGAGGAAGTTATTCGTCTAATATTTTTGGTGATTCAAAATTAAGTAAAATTTGAGAAGAGATTGTGTCTTTTTCATCTTTGTGCTCCCAGTGCCCATCATGGTAGCCAGCACAAAGTAGGTATTCAGTGACTTAAACCCAAGATCAAACAGCCAACACATACTTGCATTATAATTTTAACCTAAGACTTCCAACCTGATTTTCTTAGTTTACATGATTAATTTTCCTTTAAAAAACACTTTCTGTCATCACTATAATCAGTGTTATTTGATTAAAATATTCAAATGTATGGTGGTTTTTGTCACTTGGATGCCTGTGTTTTGAATGCTCAAACTACCACACAATTGCACTCATCTCACACGCTAGTAAAATAAAGCTCAAAATTCTCCAAGCCAGGCTTCAGCAATATGTGAACTATGAACTTCCAGATGTTCAAGCTGGTTTTAGAAAAGGCAGAGGAACAAGGGATCAAATTGCCAACATCCACTGGATGATGGAAAAAGGAAGAGAGTTCCAGAAAAACATCTATTTCTGCTTTATTGACTATACCAAAGCCTTTGACTGTGTGGATCACAATCAACTGTGGAAAATTCTGGAAGAGATGGGAATACCAGACTACCTGATCTGCCTCTTGAGAAACCTGTATGCAGGTCAGGAAGCAACAGTTAGAACTGGACATGGAAAAACAGACTAGTTCCAAATCGGTAAAGAAGGACATCAAAGCTGTATATTGTCACCCTGCTTCTTTAACTTATATACAGAGTACATCATGAGAAAAGCTGTACTGGAAGAAACACAAGCTGGAATCATGATTGCCAGGAGAAATATCAATAACCTCAGATATGCAGATGACACCACCTTTTTGGCAGAAAGTGAAGAAGAACTAACGAGGCTCTTGATGAAAATGAAAGAGGAGAGTGGAAAAATTTGGCTTAAAACTCAACATTCAGAAAACTAACATCATGGTATCTGGTCCTATCACTTCATGGCAAACAGATGGGGAAATAGTGGAAACAGTGACAGGCTTTATTTTCTTGGGCTCCAAAATTACTGCAGATGAAGCCATGAAATTAAAAGATGCTTGCTCCTTGAAGGAAAAGCTATGATTAACCTAGACAGCATTTTAAAAAGCAGAGATATTACTTTATCAACAAATGTCTGTCTAGTCAAAGCTTTTATTTTTCCAGTAGTCTTGTATGGATGTGAGAGTTGGACTATAAAGAAAGCTGAGTGCTGAAGAATTGATGCTTTTAAACTGTGGTGTTGGAGAAGACTCTTGAGAGTCCCTTGGACTGCAAGGAGATCCAACCAGTCCATCCTAAAGAAAATCAGTCTGAATGTTCATTGGAAGGACTGATGCTGAAGCTGAAACTCCAATACTTTGGCCACTTGATGTGAAGAACTGACTCATTTGAAAAGACCTTTATGCTGGGAAGGACTGAAGGCAGGAAGAGAAGGGGACGACAGAGGATGAGACGGTTGGATGGCATCACCAACTCAATGGACATGAGTTTGAGTAGGTTCTGGGAGTTAGTGATGGGCAGGGATGCCTGGTGTGCTGCAGTCCACGGGGTTGCAAAGAGTTGAACATGACTAAGCAACTTAACTGTACTGAACTGAAGAAGGCAAAGGAACTGTGCTCCAAAAACTATAAGATGCTGATGAAATAAATCAAAGAAGACACAAACAGATGGAAAGATATACCAAATTCTTGGATTGGAAGAATATTTTGTAATTATGTATTTGTTATATTTTACAATATAAACAAATATCAAATCATTATATAGCATACTTAGAACTAATATGATGTTATGTCAATTATATCTCATTTAAAAAAGATTACAATAGATTAAACTCTTTGCAACAGTAACCATCTGTCATATAAGTGCTCTTGTTCCTAGAAAGAATTAAGTTACATGATATTGATGATTTAACACAACTCCATCACCAGTTCAGAACCACTTGACTGATGCTCAGTAATTTATCTTTTCAGATTAAAGTTTGGAATTCATACACATTTAACATTTAGCATTAGTCACCTTTGTTTTTTCATATTAAACTTTAACAGGTGTTGGCTCACTTTAGCCAAACCTGCTAGTTTTCTAAGGATGCTTCTCTCCTGCAGCCTTCTTATTGCTCCTTTACCTGAAACATTCATTCTGACCAGTCTATTTTTTCACATCTGATATATCTTCTTGATTCTTTTCTATCAATGTCTTTCCCATGCTTCCTTCAAAATCCAGTTGTCTCCATCATCTTATTGTCTTTTCAAGACTTATGGATGGCTCTGACTGTGGTGACAAAGTTGATTGTATTCTGCCTAGCACTGTATGTATGCATGATTTATCTTCCATAAAGGGGTGTAATACTATAAGGACTTTTTTTTCTTTTAATCTTCCTGCTAGGACACACAGTGATCTATAATTAGGACAAGTTAATTTTATTCTGTTCTTATTTGTATATTCATTCCAGGATTATAGCAAAGTTTTGTCAGAACACATCTTTCAGAGAATATCCCAAACTTCTTTGTCCTACGTCATTCTCTTCTCAAACATTTGTTAATCACTTTGCCAACAAAGATCCATATAGTCAAACCTATGGTTTTTCCAGTAGTCATGTACGGAAGTGAGAGTTGGACCATGAAGAAGGCTGAGTGCCAAAGAATTGATGCTTTCGAACTGTGGTGCTGGAGAAGACTCTTGAGAGTCCCTTGGACTGCAAGGAGATCAAACCAATCAATCTTAAAGGAAATCAACCCTGAGTAATCATTGGAAGGACTGATGCTGAAGCTGAAGCTCCAATACTTTGGCCACATGATTCAAAGAGCCAACTCAATGGAAAAGACCCTGATGCTAGGAAAGATTGAGGGCAAAAAGAGAAGTGGGTGACAGAGGATGAGATGGTTGGATGGCATCATCAACTCAATGGATATGAGTCTGAGCTAACTGCAGGNGAAGCTCCAATACTTTGGCCACATGATTCAAAGAGCCAACTCAATGGAAAAGACCCTGATGCTAGGAAAGATTGAGGGCAAAAAGAGAAGTGGGTGACAGAGGATGAGATGGTTGGATGGCATCATCAACTCAATGGATATGAGTCTGAGCTAACTGCAGGAGATAGTGAAGGACAGGGAAGCCTGGCGTGCTGCAGTCCATGGGGTTGCAAAGAGTTGGACAGGACTGAATGATGGAACAACAAATTAATTCTTTAGATCTTGGTAAAGTCTTCTCAAGTGTACCATATTATTGATGCAAAATACTCACACTAGGAAAACAATTCCCACATTAATAGGGTAAAAGAGTGAATACTGATAGATAAGGCTAAAAAGTTAGGCATGGAACATATCACTCAGGGTTTTATAAGTCATGTTAAAATTTTTGTTTTTACTCTATGTGCAAAGGGAATCCATCAAACTTTTGAGCAAGATGACAAGATTCAATGGATTGGAAGGAAGGAAGAAAAGAAGTAGAGAGATTATTTGGAGAGCTATTACAATAATCCATGTTTTCAAAATGATGTTTGGTTTAGGGTAATGGCAGTAGACAATGGAATTAGTACACAGATTGAAGATACATTTGAAAGAGTTTTAAACAGCACATGGAGATGAACTGGATTGAGAACTGAAAGATGAAGTGATTTGGAAATTATTCAGTTTTCTGACTTAAGCAGAGAAGCACAAAGGCACTGAGATGGCAAAACCTGAAGAGAAACAGATTCATGGATGAATGAACAAGTGCTTCATTTTGAATAGTTTGAGATGGTTGATATATCCACATGTAGATAACAAAACACGTTTCAATTCTGGAGCTCAGAGGCACTATTCAAAGAGATAATCTGCACCATAGTTGTTTTCAGTCAGTTCAGTTCAGTCACTCAGTCATGTTCAGCTCTTTGCAACCCCATGAATCGCAGCGTGCCAGGCCTCCCTGTCCATCACCAACTCCCGGAGTTCACTCNTGCTATTCTTTGGAACTCTGCATTCAGATGCTTATATCTTTCCTTTTCTCCTTTGCTTTTTGCTTCTCTTCTTTTCACAGCTATTTGTAAGGCCTCCCCAGACAGTCATTTTGCTTTTTTGCATTTCTTTTCCATGGGGATGGTCTTGATCCCTGTCTCTTGTACAATGGCATGAACCTCCGTCCATAGTTCATCAGGCGCTCTGTCTGTCAGATCTAGCCCCTTAAATCTATTTCTCACTTCCACCGTATAATCATAAGGGATTTGATTTACTGTTACCTAATTCTATTTTTAGTAAGAGAGCAATTTCATAACTGTATCTTCTAGATTTAGTCACCACGAAATTGCAGCTTAAATCCTAGCATAAGCTTGGCAGTATGGAGATTCTTTTTAAAGACTTGTTATAAGAACACTTATAAAGCAAACTTCAAAAAATGAAATGGATCACTGAGCTCATGAATCCAAGGGCCTTCAAATTAAGGTTGATTATGCACGCACCTTGCGCCAGACTACATGCTTTACATGCATTATCATAGTCTGCAAAGTGGTTCTATTACTCTGCCTAGTTTATAAATGAAGAAACCAAGGCTTAGAAAGATTAAGGCATTTTTCTCAGTGATATTTGGCATCACAGCTTAGTGACTAATAAAGCTAGGACTAGAAGTCAAGTTTATCTTTCATTGTTTTCTTGGAGGTGATTTTATGTAACATGACCACCCAAAATGTCAGCAAAAGCATTTTCTTTTCCAGTAATATGAAATATTACTTCCCTCCCCAGTCCCAAGTCTCCTTTTTCTCTACTAGATTTTCTCCCCCAACCCTTTTCCTTCTCTCTGCTCTTTCTTTCTTTCATTTGGGAAAAAAAAAAAAAAGAAAAACAGCTCCTATCTAGTGATGGATAAGGAAGGATGGGTAAGAATCAAATATTCCAATGATACTGGTTAATTTCGGCTTTCTCGAGGCACTGTTAAATATGCTACTAACTGAGAGCTACAGAGAGAAAATACTCACTCTGGTCTGGTACTGGAAAACTCATTTGCGTTCATTATAAAACCATTATGATTTGATGGATGGGGAATGAACCTATTGTTACAACAGCTGTTATAGTCATTAATTACTCAAGTAGACTATGAGGAAAGGACATTCTGCTTTGCAAAACAACTTACCACACCCTTCATATGGTCTCACTTTACTGTGTGTAAGTCAGTCTCAAAATTAATACAAAATAAGTATGCAAACTAGAGACTGCCAAAATTGATTTCAATGTTGGTGGTGAAATTGTCTTTTAAAGTATTTTCTTGTATATTCTCCTTCTAGACTTCCAGAATACCAATGGTCAATTTGGCAAATTATTCCTCTCATATAGCCAATTGTTGACACCATATTCTTTATCCTTAAAGACCTATGAATTATTTTTTTAATGAAAGGGGAAAAAAAGAACATAATGGACTATGTTAACACTTCCTGGGTTTAAGAAGTAATTTGAGCTATTGTGAATCTTCCTGTTGGATGATATAGCAGACACTGCTCATGATCTATATAACATGTGGGAAAGTCAGACCATCCCTCCTCCTAGTTCATGAATAAGGAGGCTTATTATTTTCAAAAGACATTTGAAGTGTTTTCTGTTTTTCACTGTTACAAGCTGCACTGCATTTAATATTCCTGTACTTTCTTTATATGTCTTCCAGGGCATATGTGCAAAAATTTCTCTTTAAGAGTGGGACTGATGAATCATGGGGTATTATATTACTTTCTTTAATTTCCGAGTGATTATACCAATTTACATCCCCATCCACAGTCTAAGTATTCCTCTTATTTCACATTTTCACCAAAACTACTTATTGTTAGCTTTTTATTTTTGCAAGTCTTATGGGTAAGATGACATGATACTATGTTATGATTTTAATTTGTATTTCCTTAACTCCTGAGGTAGGACATTCTTTAATAGGTTAATTTGTTATGCAGCTTTCTGTTTCTATGAAATGCTTTTTTACTTTTTTCCTATTTCTCTATGAACTTTTTTCTAACTTAAATGTAGACCTTATGTATATATCCTGGATACTGACTTTTTGTCAGTTTTATCAGTTGCCAACGTCTTCTTCCAATTTGTGCCTTATATTAGTAATTTCTCTTTGTGTTGTCTTTGGTAAAGGGAAATTCTTAATTTTAACATAGCTGAGTTTATGCACATTTAATGATTTATGCTTTCTGTATTTTTTTAAAGAAATCCTTCCCTACTCCATGTCATCCACATCATTAAGACATTTTTCTATACTGTTTCTAACAATTTCATTATTTTGCTCTTCATGTTGAAATCTGAATGCATCTACAGCCTATTTTTGCCACGTAGATAATCGATTTTCCCAGTATCATTTCTTTAAACATTCATTCTTTCCTTATTTGCTGTAAGTTTTCATATACAGTATAAGTTTTCATATATACATGGACCAGTCTCTTACGCCTCTATTCTGTCCCATTACTCTATTTGTCTGTCTCAATATCTAGTAGCATTTTGGTAAAGCAGGTCCCCCAAGCTAATACTTCTTCAAGAATGACATGTATTCTTATAGTTCTTTGCATTTCCACATGAATTTTAGAATTGATTCATCAGGTTTAAATATACAATTGGAGGACTTCCCTGATGGTTCAGCAGTTAAAACTCTGCCTTTGAATGCAGGAGACACAGGTTTGATCCCTGGTTGGGAACTAACAGCCCACATACCACTGGGCAACTAAGCCCACGCTCTGCAACTACTGAGTCTGTGCACTCTAGAGCCTGTGCTCCACAGTAAGAGAAGCCTGGGCACTGCAACTACAGAAAGATTGTGTACCACAATGAAGACCCATTTAGCCAAAATAAAAAGTAAAAGAAAGTCTTTTTAAATAATAAATAAATGAATAAACAGTTGAGACTTTTGATTGAAATTGCACCGAATCTGCTGATCACTTGGAACAAGTTAAATATTTACAATAACACATCTTCTAATCCATGAATGTGATTTATTTCTCTATTTAGGTATTTTCTAATGTCTTTTGAAAATGTTTTATAATTTATGCTAAAACTTATTTGGACACACCTTGTTAGGTTTGCTCCAGAACTTAACACTTCTTAATGTTATTGTAAATTTTATTAAAGCATACTTTTTGTTGCTATTGTATAGAAATATAATATTTTGGCATATTTATATTGTGCCAAATAGGCTTGCTAAACTTTCTTATTAATTCTAGTAATTTATCTATTGATCTTCTAATCTTTATACATTTTATTCTTTTTCCTTGCTATATCACACTGGCTAGAATCTTCAGTACCATATTAAAAGAAAGCAGACGATAGACACTCTTCTTGTTCCTAATTTAAAAGAAAATTCTTTCAACATTTCAACACTGAATTATGCCTATATCTAAAGCTGAAGAAATCGTACTGCTCAGCAGTAAAGCAGTTGCTCAAGATCATAAAGCCTTTAAGTAATAACTCGAGGATTCAACATTAATCCAAGACCCTTTTTTTTTTTTAATCAATTTGTGTCAGTGGCCAAAAATTTGACCAGAAAGATTTAAATTAGGCAGAAGCAAGAGGATACATTTGGATTTAAGACAATCTAACCCAAAGTAAAAATTAAAAATAAAAGCCTTAGAGCTTTGCTAAAACTTCAAAAAATTCCGGTAATCATCCTGAGGTTCAAACATGGACATAATCCTTAAAATGTCCTGATAGCTCCTTGCTTCTCACAAAGATAAAGTCTCAATTCTCAGCAGAATACCCTTCCAGATGCACTTCTAGCTACCTTATCCCCAAACACCTTCAACACTGCACGATCCACTATTCTCTAAACCTGTTATACATTTTCATCTCCTGTGACTTTGAGCATTCAGTCCTACCTGTTCTACAATTAAGAATCTTAACCATCAATTAATTCATTCATTCAACCAACAAATACTTAGCAAGAGCCTTGAATATGGCAAAAGTTGTGGTAAGCACTGAGAATATAATGGTGCAGAAAACAGAAAAGTTCCTGCATTTGTCAAGGCTTCAGAAAATAAGAAATTGTGAGAAAAGAACAGAAGACAGAATAACAGTGTTCTAATTGTATTTCTATTTGCTTTAATTGAATCTTTGATTTGTAAGCTGGGTTAACCATTCTGAAGTCTCCTATCTTTCTTACTTATCCTTTTACTTCTCGTATTAGTCAGAGTTCTCCAGAACAAAACAAATGGATGAATGTGTACCTGTGAATGTATGTACAACACATATAGAGAAAGAGAGATTTTAAGGAGTTGACTCACATGACTGAGGGAGCTTGGTGAGTCTAAAATATGGTGGGTAGGCCAGCATGCTGAAGATTCAGGAAAGAGCGACAGTTTGAGTCCAAAGGCAGTTTGCTGGCAGAATTCCTTTTTACTTTGGGAAGGATGGAGGAAAGGTTTCAAGTCTATTGAAACTTTCAACTGATTGGATAAGACTCACCCACCCATTATGGAGGACAATCTACTTTACTCAAAGTCTAACAATTTAAATGTTAATCTCATCCAAAATATACCCTAACAAAAACATCAAGAATAATGTTTGACCAAATACCTGGGCACCATGGCCCAACCAATCTGACATATAAAATTAACCATCACACTTATCCTTTCCTCTCTTTTCTACACTCTTGAATTAATTTTTTTAAAGGAGAACTTGAGTAGGAGAAGGGAGAGGGGGATAGAAGGAAAATTTCAAGAGTAGCCATCTGTTTTTTTCTCTTTTTCTGCAAGCTTAAGCTATGAGGACAGTGTGATTGAAGAAGCCTGATTGTTTTGTTTTCATGCTCATCTCCCTCAGAAGCTCCATGTACATCCATAGATTATTTGGCAAATGCTCCTACAGCTGGAGGGAAAAAAATCTTATAAAGTAAAGTAGTTATTTTCTTTCCTAGGAGAAAATAAATGTAAAACTTGTTTCAGATTTGGGGTTTATATTCACAAAAAGGGCCCACATAGACTTCCCTTTCTGAAAGAAATTTAGTTTTAAATGTTAATTAAATAACAGAAAGTAATTCTTTAAAGTCATATAAAAATAATATAGGAAAGAAAGACATACTGAATATAAAATGAGGTCCTTTTAGGGATATCAGAAGCAATAAGTATTTATTTTTCTAAATCTCTTCCACACAGATTGAAACAGATGTATCAAATAAAAATGTATCCTGCTTTCAAAATCATGTGAAATAGTTCCTTCAGGATAGGAATAAAGCTCTGTGAATTGACAGGGAAATATCAATAGATAAAACATTACAAGGGTGCAAATATACAAATCTGAACTCACCTTGGATTAGCTGAAGAGGCCATCATGAGAAGAGTCCACACTACCATCTAGTGGTTCATTTAAGGAAATGACATTGGTACCCTTCAATATGTTTCAACTAGTTGGCAATCCAGTCCTTATAAGTGGACCATTTTGCTCTGAGAGAAAACACGCTAAGAAAAGTTAAACAGATATACAGCATGCCATGACAAACATATCACTGGACTAAGAAGTCTGGTATCTGAATTCTAGCTCTGAGTTCTACTTTTCATAGCCATGTGATTTTGAGCAGACTTTACCTTTCCATACTTGTCCCTCATTTGTAAAATAAAGTGGCTGCACTAGGGCTTCTCTGGCAGCTTAGTGGTAAAGAATCTGCCTGCGAATGCAGGAAACACAGGTTTGATCTCTGATCTGGGAGGATTCAGCATGCCATGAGAAGACTAAGCCCAAGCACAGCACCCCTGAGCCTGTGTGCAAGAGCCTGGCAGCACAGCTACTGAGCACACAAGCCATAAGTACTGAAGCATGTGAGCCCAGAGACCATGCTCTACCACAAGAGAAACAATGGCAATGAGAAGCCCTCTCACCGCAACTAGAGAGTAGCCCCTGCTTGCCATGACTAGAGAAAAAGCTTGACAGCAATGAAGATCCAGCACAGCCAGATATTTAATAATAAATATTTATTATTTATAAATGGGATTGTGTTAGATTACTGTTTCTCAGGTGGCAATTTATAACACAGTAGTCATACAATCAATTTAATGGGTCATTAAATACAATTCAACCAAAATAATGGGTCACGGGCTTATTTGCTATGTGCCAGTTGCAATCTTTCCAGACCAGGGATCCATGTCTCCTGCCCTGGCAGGCAGATTCTTTACCACTGAGCCACCAAGGAAGTCCCATACTAGGTTGTTTTAAACAAAGTCCCAATCCTTTCTCTCCAAATTTCAAAATAAATTGTTATTGTTGTTGTTTAGTCAATAAGTCCTGTCTGACTCTATGTGACCTCATGGATTGTAGCATGGACCTCATGCTACAACCTGTCCTCCACTATCTCCCAGAGTTTGCTCAAATTCATGTCCATAGAGTCGGTGATGCTATCTAACCGTCTCATACACTGATGCTTCCTTCTCTTTTTGCCATCAATCTTAACCAGCTTCAGGGGCTTTTCTAACGAACTGGCTCTTCACATCAGGTGGATAAAGTATTGGAGCTTCAGTTTCAGTGCTTTCAATGAATATTCAGTGTTGATTTCCTTTAGAATTGACTTGTTTGATCTCCTCGCTGTCCAAGGGACTATCAAGAGTCTTCTTCAGCACCACAATTTGAAAGCATCAGTTCTTTGGCATTCAGTCTTCTTTATGGTCCAGCACTCACATCCATAGATGTCTACTGGAAAAATCATAACTTTGACTATACAGACTTTTGTTGGCAAAGAGATGTCTCTCCTTTTGAATATGCTGTCTGGGTTTGTCATTGCTTTCCTTCCAATGAGCAAGAGTCTTTTAATTTCATGGCTGCAGTCGCTGTCAACAATGATTTTGGAGCCCAAGAAAATGAGTCTGTCACTGCTTCCACTTCTTCCCATTTGCCACGAAGTGATGGGACTGGATACCATGATCTTAGTTGTTTGAGTGTTGAGTTTTAAGCCAGCTTTTTCACTCTCCTCTTTCACCTTCATTAAGAAGCTCTTTAGTTACTCTTCACTTTCTGCCATTAGAGTGGTGTTATCTTCACATTTGAGGTTATTGATATTTCTCCTGGCAACCTTGATTCTAGCTCGTGACTTATCCAGTCTAGCATTTCACATGATGTACTCTGCACAGAAGCTAAATAAGCAGGATGACAATACACAGCCATGTTGTACTCTTTTGCCAATTTTGAACCAGTGTGTCATTTCCGGTTTTAACTGTTGTTTTTTAACATGCATACAAGTTTCTCAGGAGACAGGAAAGGTAGTCTGGTATTCCTAGCTCTTGAAGAATTTTCCAGTTTGTTGTGATCCACAGAGTTAAAGGCTTTAGTGTAGTTGAAGCAAAAGTAGATGTTTTTCTGAAACTCCCCTGCTTTTTCCATGATACAACAGATGTTGGCAATTTGATCTCTGGTTGCTCCGCCTCTTTGAAACCCAGCTTGTACATCTAAGTTCTCAATTCACACACTGCTGAAGCCTAGTTTGAAGGACTTTGAGCATTACTTTGCTAGCATGTGAAATCAGTGCAACTGTACAGTAGTTTGGACATTCTTTGGCATTGCCCTTCTTTGGGATTGGAATGAAAACTGACCTTTTCCAGTTCTGTTGGCCACTACTGAGTTTTCCAAATTTGCTGGCATATTGAGTGCAGCACTTTAACTAGATGATAATCCTAAAAGTATCATCTTTTAGGATTTGATACAGTTCAGCTGGAATTCCATTACCTCCACTATCTTTGTTTGTAGTAATGCTTCCTAAGGCCCACTTAACTTCACACTCCAGGATGTCTGGCTCTAGGTGAGTGACCATACTGTTATGGTTATCTAGGTCATTAAGACCTTTTTTGCATCAGTTCAGTTCAGTTCAGTCGCTCAGCTGTGTCTGACTCTGCAACCCCATGAACCACAGAACGCCAGGCCTCCTTGTCCATCACCAACTCCCGGAGTTCACCCAAACCCAGGAGTCAGTGATGCCACCCAACCATCTCATCCTCTGTCGTCTCCTTCTCCTCCTGCCCTCAATCTTTCCCAGCATCAGGGTCTTTTCAAATGAGTCAGCTCTTCGCATCAGGTGGCCAAAGTATTGGAGTTTCAGCTTCAACATCAGTCCTACCAATGAACACCAAGGACTAACCTCCTTTAGGATGGACTGGTTGGATCTCCTTGCAGTCCATGGAACTCTCAAGAGTATTCTCCAACACCATAGTTCAAAAAGCATCAATTATTCGGCGTTCAGCTTTCTTTATAGTCCAACTCTCACATCCATACATGACCACTGGAAAAACCATAGCCTTGACTAGACGGACCTTTGTTGGCAAAGNGCCAGTCCTGTGGCCACTGCCAAGTTTTCCAAATTTGCTGGTATGTTGAGTGCAGCACTTTCACAGCATCATCTTTCAGGATTTGAAATAGCTCACCTGGAATTCCATCACCTCCACTAGCTTTGTTTGTAGTGATGCTTTCTAAGGCCCACTTGACTTCACATTTCAGCATGTCTGGCTCTAGATTAGTTAGTAGTATACAAAACAGACCTTTCACACAATCTTTACAGGCACCAAGTATAACTATGCAGTTTTATTCAATAGTACTTTGGATACTCCAGGAAACCAATTCTGACTAAACCCTGAGATGACAGCAGGAAGTCTCCTCTGTTAATTCAAGGAGTAACTCCAAACCAGAAGGTAGTGGAAGACGGTTTTTGTAACCAGACAACTCCTGATAGGTGGGCAAGAGTTGGCCAGGAAATAACCATTCCAGGCAGAAAGAGTGACATGTGCCAAGGCCTATAGGCAAGAGGATACAGTAAACTTGAAGTTTTCAGAACTGCAATAATTTAGCCCTGGAATATAGTGTATGATGGGAAGTGAAAGAAATGAGACTGGAAAGATAACACCTCAAATATGTTTCAGAATATATTTCAGGAAAGAAGAGTCTACTGTGAACAAATGCAGTCATGTGTACAAGAAAACATTAAATGTATATGCAGGAATAGACTTAGGACAGGCCTCTGATCTGGGGTGATATACCAGAAAAACTGGCCTTCTAGTCACTCAGTATCTTGGTAAAGAACTTTCACAGATAGAATGTTCAAATACATTGTGTTATAGGCATACCAAGGACTACTATACAGAAGTGAAAGTGGATAAATTATAGCAATAACACCAAAATGAATGAATCTTAAAAACAGTGGACAAGTCACAGAAGAATGCATAACGTATGATTCCAATTATATAACATTCAAAAAATGGTGACAGATGTTAACTAGACTTATTATAGTGATCATTTCACAATAAAGTTGATCCTTGAACAACACTGAGGTTAGGGATGCCAATCCCCACACAGCTGAAAATCTATATATAATTTACAGTTGGCCCTATGTATCTGTGGTTCTACAATTATGAATTTAACCAACTGTGGATCATGCAGTGCTACAGTATGTATTTACTGGGAAAAAAAATCCATGTATAAGTGGACCTGTGCAGTACAAATCTATGTTGTTCAAGGACCAACAAATACACAAATATCAAATCATTATGTTGTACATCTGAAACTGTTACATGTCAATTATGCCTCAATAAAGTTCAAAAATTGGCAAAACTAAATAATACATTATTTATAGACACATAAGTGGTAAGAACTTATGAAGAAAAAAAGGAATGATCACCCTACAATTTGTAGTAGAGGTTAACTGGGGGAGGAAACAGAATGAGATGGACATGATGTATCAAGCTTCAAAATCACTAGAAACACTGTTAGTTGAGTGGTGAGTACACAGTTATATTTATAATTTTTTAGAAGTATGCATATTATATATACTTTTGTGTGCATAATATTTTTCAGAATTGAGGAAGATAATGAAAAGATTAAATGTGAGTTTAAAAAGTGAAGCAGCCCTCAGTTTACAGATTTATACCTCAAATTTGCTACTTATTGGTGACGGACAGGGAGGCCTGGAGTGCTACAATTCATGGGGTCACAAAGAGTTGGACATGACTTAGCGACTGAACTGAACTGAACTATGTTACAAGTTATTTTCTGTGTCTATCAGTTTCTTGATCTGCAGAAATGGAGAAACTAGTCCCACAGAGTTTAACAGTATTTCTAATCTCTCTCTCTCTCAAGATTATTATGAGGATTAAATGAAATAACATATGTGAAAGCACTTAGAACAATTTCTGGCACATAGTAAGTAATTAATAAACATTAGATATCACCATTATTTTTATTGTTGTAGCAGGTATTTAATAAATGCTAATTTCCCTCTGTCCCTTCTTTCAGAAAGAGAAGAGGAACCAGTGCAAATGAAGGTCCATTTGGAATTCCAATAAAAGAATCAGGCACAGCCATTAATGTTTATACTTTGCTTCGTTACTACTGTATTTCTTCACTTCTAACATTCACATTTTGTGACATTTTAATGTTTCTAAAACTGGGATTGAATGATTTAATCAGCAGGATTTAATACAGGTTATTCCTCCTAGAAACCTCTTATTAAAATGAAGATGTGTCTTACAATTGATTGTGTCTCAGTATCAAGGAAATAAAATAGTTATGCTGTTGCTATAGAAGGCATGACAGTTTTAAGACAAGAATAGCTAAGCAACTATACAGTAGAGTCCAGGCCTTAGGCTTTTTGTGTTATAACAAATTCACCACGATGGCCATAACCTTTAAAAGATTGTGAATTTTCTATTGGTAGTAGCCTGATTGTTCCCAGGCCTCTGCAGCCTATGGATACAAGTGAGTCAAACGGCTTTGGCCTCCATGTTTCACTAGTTCTAAATCCTCAGGGCCAAGCTTCAGGACTTAAGCACACCTTCCACTGCCAAGTCTTCCCAGTTACTTCTTGGAGTCCTCTATGCTCAGGACCATTCTTTACATGAGATTCTAATCTGTTTTTCTGTAGATGTCCAGTCTGTGCCCAGTCACTTGAGGGAAGGTGTACTCAAAATCTCAACATCCTCCAGACAAATTTTCCTGCTTAGTTAAAATACCAAGAAATCTGGGTCCCTTTTACACATTTTAACAGTAGTCTGTGCCTTTGTTGAAACTGCAGGTACTTGTGTGTTACTTGGGGAAGAGGGTGATAGTGAGAAGCAAGTGTGTCAAAATGTCTTTCAATAATCCCCTCCTTCCTTTTTAAGGAATCCTCCTGGTTTTTGGATCCTGACCAAAGAAACACAAAAAACCCTGGGTTCCTTGGCAGAGCACAGACAACCTATTTCTCTCAACCCATAACTAACCAAGTCTTTTCTGGCTCATGTACCAGCTTCACGTACATTCTTCTCTTGGATGACTCCCTATTGTCGCTCCCAGGACTTACCATCCAACATACTATCTTTCATCATGTAAGAAGAAATAAAAATTTCTGGAAAGGGAGAATCTATTCCCTACACTTGCCTCATCCAACTGCAAAAAAAAAAAATGAGAACATATTCTGTTGTGAAAATCGCCCTAAAGTCTGCTCATCAGTTCAGTTCAGCTCAGTTCAGTCGCTCAGTCGTGTCCGACTCTCTGCAACCCCGTGAATCACAGCACGCCAGGCCTCCCTGCTCATCACCAACTCCCAGAGTTCACCCAAACTCACATTCATTGAGTCAGTGATGCCATCCAGCCATCTCATCCTCTGTCGTCCCCTTCTCCTCCTGCCCCCAATCCCTCCCAGCATCAGGGTCTTTTCCAATGAGTCAGCTCTTTGCATAAGGTGGCCAAAGTACTGGAGTTTCAGCTTTAGCATCATTGCTTCCAAAGAACACCCAGGACTGATCTCCTTTAGAATAGACTGGTTGGATATCCTTGCAGTCCAAGGGACTCTCAAGAGTCTTATCCAACACCACAGTTCAAAAGCATCAGTTCTTCGGCGCCCAGCCTTCTTCACAGTCCAACTCTCACATCCATACATGATCACTGGAAAAACCATAGCCTTGACTAGACGGACCTTTGTTGGCAAAGTAATGTCTCTGCTTTTGAATATACTTCTAGGTTGGTCATAATTTTTCTTCCAAGCGTCTTTTAATTTCATGGCTGCTGTCACCATCTGCAATGATTTTGGAGCCCCAAAAAATAAAGTCTGACACATACTGCCCTTTATTTAGCTTTGTTTTGGGGCTTCTTTGCCTTTTATCTTCAGCATTAGGAGGAGAGTTTCTCGTTTAGAATCTGGGAAAATGCCTGAAAACACTAATGTTTCTGCAAGCATCAAAAGTCCATTCTCTGGAACAAAATAGTGGCTAAAGAGCCCTTACTATTCTTTGTTGTTTTTTAGTCACTAAGTCATATCTGACTCTTGTGACCCCATGAACTGCAGCCCAACAGGCTCCTCTGTTCATGGGATTTCCCAGGCAAGAGTACTGGTGCAGGTTGCCATTTCCTTCTCCAAGGGATCTTCCGAACCCAGGGACTGAACCTGAGTCTCCTACATTGACAGGCAAATTCTTTACTACTGAGTCACCATGGAAGTCCAACTACCCTTTGTAGGTCTTTATATAGCCTTCACATTCCCAACAAGAAAAATATTCATTTTTAATCTAGGGAAGTTCCTACATCTTTTTTTAAATTAATTAATTTATTTTAATTGGAGAAGTTCCTATATCTCTTGATCATTTTCCTTTCCCTTCTTTTCACCCTTCCACCTCCCTGTCAATTCCTCTTCTTCTTCTGAGGAGCCACACACATAATTCCTCCTAATAAGCCACTTCATCTCATCTATATCATCTACTGCAAAATAGAGGGGGGAGAACACTAGTTCTTCAGATACAACCAGATTCTGAATTTTAATTTGATTCCTCCAGGGATTCTTGCTACAATTATATACACCACCAAAGACAGTGAATAACTCTCCAAATAAAATAAGCTCCTATTTAATTCCTGAGAGTATGTTTGGGCTTCAGTAGGATTTCCTACTCTGTAATATACCTTATCATTTTTTTAGTTAATTAGTCCATGTAGAAGGGCTACTGAAAGGAAATGCCATCCTGGTTCTAAATGAAGACCAACTCAACTGCTGAACTGTGAGGATTATTACCAATAACTCACGCAGCTGTAAACCACAGCAAATAAATCAGTTCATGCTGGAGAATATCTATGGGTAGAGTGACTCACTGCATACATTACTGATGGAGCTGGGCTGTGATTTGAGATAGTTATGAAAATAACTTATAAGCTGAAATCAAATATAATATTGTGGCTTTCCACAAGAAAAGCCTAACTACCAATTTTCTCCTCCTACTCTTGAAACATTCTGACTGGATTAAGTTTTCAACTATATGTCTTATTTTAAGGCCCAATTAAATATTTGAACATTTTTCCTGGTATTCAGCTAAAATGAACAAAATATTCATGATATTATAGTTCTGTCATCATAGAAATAAAGCCTTAGGGAAATCACTATGGTTAAATCTAGCAGTGCAAATGATTAGATTACAGGGTGAGTTATCACTTCTTTAGAAGCAGTCTTAACCACCAACATTGATGTAATCAGGAAGCTCTATATTGACCTTTCATAACAAAAGAAGTTATGAAAGGGGTTTCCCAGGTGGCACTTCCCATCTGCAAATGCAGGAGATTTAAGAGATGTGGGTTCAATTCCTGGGTGGGGAAGATCCCCTGGAGGAGGAAGATCCCCTGGAGGAGGAAATGGCAACCCACTCCAGTATTCTTGCCTGAAGAACCCCATGAACAGGGGAGCCTGGAAGGCTAGAGTCCACAGAGTCACAAAGATTCGGGCATGACTGAAGTGACAGCCTATAACACAGTGCAACAAAAGAAGTGTGAAAATCACTGACACTGGTGCAAGTCCTGAACCATTTCTAGACTCAAGTATCAATTAATACAATCTCACTCCTTCCATCCCCAAACAACCCAGATCTGGTGAGTGGTATAACTCTGCTTTTACACTCAAGTTTTACTAATTCATTTCTAAAAGATAACATATAGGCTTCTAGACAGTAAAAAAAAACAACAACAACAACAACAAAAAACCAATCATTTTGTTGTATCACTTACCTTTACTAACTCTTAAGTCACTTCGGTAGTGTCCGACTCTGTGCAACCCCATAGACGGCAGCCCACCAGGCTCCCCTGTC
Organism: Neotragus moschatus; assembly: GCA_006410615.1. Lineage (NCBI taxonomy): Eukaryota > Metazoa > Chordata > Mammalia > Artiodactyla > Bovidae > Neotragus > Neotragus moschatus. Next base: position 1,075,003 of record SJYA01001209.1, on the reverse strand, counting down.
CCTGGGATTCTCCAGGCAAGAACACTGGAGTGGGTTGCCATTTCCTTCTCCAGTGCATGAAAGTAAAAAGTGAAAGTGAAGTTGCTCAGTTGTGTCCGACTCTTAGCGACTGCATGGACTGCAGCCCACTAGGCTCTTCCGTCCATGGGATTTTCCAGGCAAGAGTACTGGAGTGGGGTGCCATTGCAAGGATTAGTATAAATCCACCACTCTTACTAGAAAAATAATTCAAATTTTATTCTTTACTAAAAATGGGTCAATAATGTCTTCCTTGGCAACAAAAGATAGCAAACCACTGTAGGAATAAAAATAATTTTCAAGATCTCTTTTCAGAGGTTACGGAATCAAATATTTTGGCTGGTTTTAGTACATGTGTGTGCACGTTGAGTCGCTTCAGTTGTCTGACTCTTTGCAACCCTATGGACTGTAGCCTGCCAGGCTCCTCTGTCCATGGGATTCTCCAAGCAGGAATACTGCAGTGGCAAGAACAGTGAAGTGGGTAGCCATTCCCTTCTTCAGGGGATCCTCCTCACCCAGGGATTGAACCCAGCTCTCCCACATTGCAGGCAGGTTCTTTACCATCTGAGCCATCAGGGAAGACATAAATAGCATCAGAAAGCATAAATAGTATCAGAAGTGCATAAATAGTATCAGAAAGCTTTCAGTTTCAGATGAACAGTTTTGTAAGCCTTGCTGTATAATACAGATTATTTCATTGTCTAATACAGAGATGTGAGCTTCTAAAGTCATGAAGCAGTAGCTCAGTATATTACATCTTTAAAAAACAGTTTATTCAAATAGTTTCTTAGAATCACTATAAATCAAGTGAAATTTCATTTGAAAGATTTATGTTTCCAAAATACATGAGTTTTCTGATATGTAGTTATGCATAAGCCTAATAAAATAGATTATTTCATTGTGTTACCTATTTTTCCAGGTCTACTCAGGTCAGAACATTACTAGTTAGGAGGCCCTCTTCCAGAGGCTATATTTTGACTTGGAATCTGGAATCAAAGTTGCTCAGAGAGGTCAGGTCAATTTTGTATGAGAAAAATCATTACTCTACAACTTAACAAAAGATTTCATACACTAAACTAAAGGGTGAGGAAACAGAAAAATAAGAAAATAGGCAGTGAGGTTGGTGGCTGCAACAATTCAGAGGATAATCAAGTGCAAGCTCAAATCCAGTGATTTGGAATATCAGCTTGGAATAGACAAATGTGTGCTCCACATTATTTAGCTTAATTCAGAGGTTTCTTTGCCCTTCACCTTCAGTTTTGAAAGAAGAATACTGGTTCAGAGTCAGAACATTCCTGAAACCACTAGTGTTTCTGCAGGCAATGGAGGAAGAGTGTACCCTCTGGAACAAACCAGTTTTTAAGCAGTCCTTACTGCTCTTTTCAGACCTTTATACATACAGGAAAATCCCTTATCAGCCTTCATGTTTCCACAAGGGCAATCCTCATTTTTTTAAATCTAGGGAGGCACATGCTTCAAGATAAGCCAATAATAAACACTACTGAGTTTTATGAAAGGATTATTAAATATAAAGCCAAAGGTTTGTAGTTGGTTTGGATGCCCAGCTAGATGCTTCACTGTAGCTATATAGACATGAGTATGGCAAATTGCTGAAATCTGCTGAGGATCATATCACCTTCCACAAGATCATGCTTGTAAGAATTACCAGAATATCCAACAAAACCACTAGAAACTAAGACGTGCTCAAGGCTATTCCCTGGGAATGGGCAGCCAGGTAATGAGCTAAGTGATACCTAGCCACCTGCCTTCACTGAAGTCCTGATTTTTCCACTCTATAAGTTACCAGCTCTGATTGAAATAGGGGATATGGTAGATTGGCACCCTGATAGAACCTGTTCATCTACTACTACTACTTTTCTGTGCGGACCACCTCTCACCATGATAACTGTGTATGTGGACACATGTGCCCTCAGAAATGTAAGTGGATACTTGGAAAAGAAAAGAAAAAAAGAAAACCCATGAATATATCTGCATATATCGTATTTCTTCTCTCTTAAATTCTCATAATACAGTAACCTTTGCTTTTCTTAAGCTTAAACTTGACACAACTATTATAAATTTACTAATTCTCCCTCCCTTTCCTTCCTCAAAATAACAGACAGTTGTGACTGGTCAGGCTCATTTTCTAAGCTCCACCACCCCAAGCCTCTGGCACTGTTGATACTTCATACCATGGAGGCACTGTTAAATTTAAAAGCTTCGAGGGGCCTTCAAATACACTTTATAAGTGGTGCCAGAAGTTTCTCAGGCCCCTTTGGTAACTTCGGAAGGGGAACTTGGGAGGGTACCAATTGGAGTTCTAGACGCCCTGTCCCACTTTGAGGTGGTTTTTATTTATTTCATGTATGAGGCTTTTTTATAAATCTGTTAGCACAAAAAAAGTTCAACTGATTTTCAGAGTTTTTAAAATGGCTGCTGTGATGGAAAGAGGTCCGTACACGGAGTCAGATTTGGTTTGAAGGCCAGAACCAGTCACCTACTGAGGTAGGAGGGCAAATGGCTCTCCCTGACAACTGCTGCAGTACCTACCTCACAGGGACGTTGTGATGTCGAAACCACTATGAATACCGGAGGCGCAGGCACTGAGCCTAAGTTCCGCCCTCCGCCACCTTCGGGCCGGAAGTCCGACCTCCACAACCCCAACCCAACCTACCCTACCCTCCAGCCACGGCCCCCAACCCTATCCGGAAGTGGACCCTATAAACCAAGGCATCTACTCGGCAGCCGGGACATTCACTCACTGGCCAAGGTGTCCGTTCTACCAGCCAAGACATGGATCCTTCCTGCCTAGAGTCCCACCCCACCCTAGAGTCTGACCCCGAAGGCCTAGACTTCAACTGTGCTGGCCAAGACTGTTTCTCCTCTGGTCATGAGTTCGACTCTCTCTACCAAGAACTGGACCTGGACTCTCTTAATGAAGATCTTCTTTCTCAGTCTATGCCAGACTCCTTGAAAGAGACCTCTGCAGGCCCTTATGAATCCCACTTGACTGCCGAACCAGAGGATCTCACTGAGGCACAGCAAAAGGAGCTCAAATCTGAGCTCACTAAACTGGAGGCAGAAATTGTAATGCTACGCCAAGCGTTGGCAGCCAAAGAGAGACGCTGTGTGGAGCTCAAGAAAAAGCTAGGCCTTACGGCCTTCGAGGAGCTGAGGCAGAATCTGTCCAAGAGCTGGCACGACGTTCAGGTCTCCAACGCCTACGTGACACAAAAGACGTCAGCTGCCCTGTCCACCATGGGCTCTGCCATCTGCAGGAAGCTTGGAGACATGAAGAAATCAGTCACATTCAGATCCTTTGAAGGTCTTATGGGGACAATCAAGTCCAGAGTTGCAGGTGGCAGAGAGCTTGGCCGTGACTGTCTTCCTTCTTCATCGGGGAGTGGGGATGATCCACTCCCAGTGTTTGGGAGTAGGGATGATCCTCTCCCAGTGTCAGGGAGTGGGAATGATCCAGTTCTGGCAAGTAGGGATGACCTACTCGCCTTTCTGGAGCCAGAATGAGCTCCTTGGTTAACTTTCCTGGCCATCTAACCAGTGAAAGAACTCCCTTCCGTGATCCCAACTGCAACTCTGCCCATCAAAAACAAGTAACCAAACCACAATGGTAAAGTGAATTTAGGAAACGGAGAGAGTCCGGTTTTGAGAAAAGCAGTCCCCATTTGTACATAGATATTTGCTACTGTTGAGATAAAAAATCCAACGTTTTGTACCCAGTTATTTTACACTGAAGTTTGTAGATGAAATGTATCACTATACAACCTTCCTGGGGTTGCATTTAAATGGACAGGAGTTTGGTTCCAGAAGGGTTTTAGGCCAAAGCCAAAACTTCTTTTTTGGAAAAAACTGTGTACAAAAAGGGCAAAATAGGTTTCTGTTTAGATCTAGGAACAAAGTATGAAAGAACTACAAGTTTCCTTCCTTCTTTCCCTAATCTTAGAAAGAAACTTGAAAGCTCTGCCTGGGCTATGATTTTTATTTTTTAAAGGTGATAAACTGTTGTTTTTCTCTGAGACCCTCAGAAAGGGGGAAAATATTAATAGACTAATTGGTACAGGATACTATGACTTTCATAAAATGATTGTTTTAAACTGCTAATTAAGCAAACTAGCTTCAATTTAGGGATTGTCAGCTACTTTGGACTCAAGCTGAAATTGCAACTTTATTCTGCTTTGTGCTTTGTTTATAATCTTTTTATATATGAAAATAGGGCCTTATAATCTAATCCTTATGGCCATGTGTCTCTGCCACAGCAACATGCTACCTATAAAAAAAGAATACTGTTCCTTTGTTCTGCAGCAATTCCTAGTTATCATTTACAGTTGAGGGACTGAAGGGAAAAGAGCATTGCCAAATTCAAAAAAGGTAAACCCCTGTCTTAAGTGACACTTAAGACAGACTGTCTTTCCCCCTGAAATTCTGGCCATTATACCTTTGAATGGACCTAACCAATTGTATATCACTGGTCACTTTGACTCTAAGATTGTACTTGTGTATAAGCACTTGTTTGTATTAATCCGAAATGAGAAGGAAACAAAACCCAGCCCTCAGGGGATATCAAGATAACAGGACCTGGTTTGAGTTTATTTGAACTTTCTCATATCTGATTTTCATCAGAGCTACTTTTTTTTTCTTTTTCTTTCTATTTTCAACTGTCAGGATCTGGCAGCTTCTTTCATTCCTCCAGTAACATTGCCTGGATTAAAAGCTTGTGTTTTATATTGGCTTTTAGCAGGTGTCTAGAGTCTTTATTTTCTGGATATATATTTTGATAACATCTCATTGCCTAAAAGTAGTCCCTACAACATAATAAAGTGATCCTGTATTGTTGATTTTTGACTAGTTCCCCTATATTCTTTCAGTTTGACTATAAGCAAAACCAACTACCACTATAAATACAAAAGCATTTGGTAAACTATAAAGTCACTGATATAAAGTCCACATATTCCTGAAAACAAAGTTTTGCTTGGATTAAAACAAGATGTTCAACTTGTCTTACAAGTTGTGTTTTAATTTGTTGTAGTTTTTAAATTTTTTGGATTATTTATTTATTTTTGGCTGTGCTCAGTCTCTGTTGCTATCTGCAGATTTTCTCTGTTGAAGTGAGTAGGGGCTACTTTGTTGCTGTGCACGGGCTTCTCATCACGGTGGCTTCTCTTTTTGTGGATCATGAGCTGAGCTCTAGAGCACCTGGGCTTCAGTAGTTGCAACTCACAGGCTCCAGAGTGCAGGCTAAGTAGTTGTGGAACAATGCCCTGCAGGATGTGGAATCTTCCTGGACCAGGTATTGAACCTGTGTCCCCTGCATTGACAGGCAAATTCTTTACCACCAGACCACTGGGGAAGTCCAATTTGTTTTAGTTTTATAAGTTGAAGAACTAGAGAGAAAGTTGCAGAATTCATGAAGCTAAAGTAGCCCAACAGGCAAAGTTTTTGATCCCAGAAAGCCTTGTGTTAGAGAAAATCTCCAGCTAACATGATGGGCCAAACCCAGAATATGTTCTGTTTTCTTTAGTAATTTATACAAATGCTATCATAGTTTCCCCCAATAAATCCTCAACTCCTGAAAGCAGTGAAGAACACAACTGTTTTTGTTTATCATTGTATTCCCATGCCAGGCTTAGGGTAGATGTTCAATAAATACTTGTTTCATAAATGAAGGAATCAATATCACATACTTCAGACATCAAATCTTGAATCCAAGAAATTATCAACATAAACTCGTCAACAAGTTCCTCCTGCTTTTAAAGCATTTCACTTCCCTATCCAGAGATAATTTGAGATCCTACTATGTGTCAGGCACTGTGCCAAGCTCTGAAAGCACAGAAACTTATTAGTCATGGCCCCTGCTCTCTAGAAACATTTTCAAATCACTGCAACTCACTGCAGTAGATGCTAAAATAGAAGATACCTATAAAGAAATAATGCCTTGGTAGATCAGAAAAGAATTCAAAGTCTTAAAGGACTAGTAGGAATTTATAAGATATAAAAGACTAGAACATTTCAGACAATATCCAAAGGAACTAAGTCATGAAGGAATATAATAGAATAGTACGTTCCAGGAAATACCAATAGGTCATTGTGGTTAGAGAGAAGGAGGAAGTGGTGAGAGATGAGGATGGAGAAATAAGCAAAGGGCAAGATCATAAATAGTCTTATATACTATCTGACAGTATTTAATTCTGTAGAAAATGAGGAGTTGAAGGTGCTTAAGTCAAATTCATGTTTTAGATGTATCACTCTGGTCACCATAGAAATAGATTAAGTATTTAAGAGATATAATCTCTAAAACTTAGGAAGAAACTGCATAGGAGAGAGGGACAGATAGACTCGCAAGTTGATAAAGATGTAGAATTGAAAAGGCTTGATACTGATAATGCTGGAGCTCAACATTCATTTTGCTTTGACTCTTTGATTGGATTTCAGTGTACCTGCATCAACAGCCACAGACACCAAACAAAATGCCTCCATGAGCATGTGGACTCTGGATCAAAACTTTCCTCAATTTTCTTTCTTCCACTTGCCTCTACCCTTCCCGTACATTTCTGACCTTCATTTTCTAGCCTGTTAACCTTTATAATTAGATCACTTCTGTTCATCTAGCCATATCTGGATTCTGTAGCCCAGCATCAGTCTATTTCAGTTTAGGGAACTTCAGGATGCAATTTGCAATAGCGCTCAGAGTATGTGAACCCTCAGAGATGCCCCATCTGACTCAATTTCTGAGAACCTTTGGTTGGGAGTGATATTGGAACAAAATTCCCTAAGTTTCTTGGTTTTCTTGGTTTTCCACTGCTCACATGAGTGAAGATCTGGAGTGGAAGACAGATACAAGGTTGCAAGTTCTAACTCCCACAGATGGCACTCTCCATGCAGTTAGCAAGGATGGGAGTATAGTACCAAACCCTTGTTCATTAGCATCATACATACACCAGCATATTGCAAGCATCACTCCCAGAGAAATTCACTTGCACGTATGGAATCTACTTTATTCTTATCTTCATATTTGAGAGAAAATATATCACATACCTATTCTCATGAATTGCATGAACTGCAGAGGGGTCAGCAGTAATCTAGAACTGTGTAGGTCTTCTGACAGTGCTAGCCAATGTGCTTGATGGTCCTCCCCATTATGGGGACAATGATGCCATTTGTTAATTCTGCTAAGGAATGAGATCAGTTGCCTCTGGGCCATGGAATTTCCATTCTTGTCCATGAATTCCAACATAATAAAAATGATGAGTGCCACACTATCAAAATTACTGGGGCTTCCAGGCAGCTATTAATATCTGAGACCATATTCCACTCCTTCTGACCAAATCTATTGCTGGGAGGCTCAGTGATATCATGCCTTCCAGTGCCTAGAGCCTGATTCACATAAGGCAAGTGAAAAGTGGAAGAATGCCCTCAAAATGATGCACCTTGGCCAGCTACTATGACACATTATCATGGCACTTGGTCATCTCTCAGAAATTACTAAGCAGATCCCTAGAACAGTCAAAAATATCTGGAAATTCCTGAGAATTCGCCAAGTAATTTAAAAGTCCCTTTCCTGTTTAACTACACAACAATCCAAATAAATGATCACCTCAAGAAAAGAAGTGGGTTCTTCTGGAAGTTGAAGGTGTCCATCACCTCTACCCCAATCCTGGCTATCTTACCTCAGGCCCATAGCACTAAAACTTTCAGCTAATTGGATGAAAAATGCTTACCTAAATTAGAGGAACAATTCATAGACTTAGCTGAGCCAAACTTTCATTCTAGAACATTAGAACTAAGAAATTAAAAGATTCAATTACATTGAAAATGGTCCATACAGTCATATAGATTTTTCATATTTAACTTCATAGTGTGGCTTTAAATATCCTAATATTGACCTAGAAACTTGTATTGTAACCCAGGCCACCCACACTGCTGATCAACTGGCCACAAACCTTCAGGAATTTCTTAGTACTCCTTGAAATACCATAATTAATTGGAATGACTCACAGAACTCAGGAAAGCTCTGTACTTATGATTAAAGTTTTATTATAAAGGGTATACATTGGGATTGACAAAGTGAAGAAGCACCAGAATGAGTCCTTAGAGAAAACCTGATGCTTCCATGTCTTCAGGATGCATCATCCTGACAGCACATAAATATATGGTTACCAATCTGGCAGGCTCAGGTGTACAGTTTCAGAAGACCAGAGTTTTTATTGGGGTTTCATTACATGGGTATGATTGATTGAATTATTGGTCACATGATAGAACTCAATCTCAGTCTTCTTCTCTCTCCAGAGATTGGGAGGTCAGGCTGATATAATGTGACTCGACTCTCCAAACCTTAATCACATGGTTGGGTCTTTCCAGCACTGCTAGCCCCCGTCTTGAAACTATTGAGGGACCTATCATGAATAACAACAACAGTCCTTTCACTCGGGAAATTCCAAGGATTCGGAGGCACCTTATAAGGAATCAGAGACAAAGACCAGCCAATATTTTTTATTATACAGAAAAACAAGCAATAGGAAGGTGCTCTACAAAATGGTCCCTCAATCTCCACAAACACAAGCAAAAGTCATTGTGCCCCTGTGCTAGCCCGTAAACACTTCTTAGAAATAATTTAGCTGGTCAGTGTTTCTTACTGCCACGAAAATCTCATATAATTCACAGCATTGCTTCACCACCCAACATATACCATTCCATAACTCTTATAGCTTCCAGACTATTATTTACCTCAAATTCCTGATTATTAGAAACACCCCAATGATCAGCACCTAGAAAAGACACAGACTACAGTGGACACGACTGAGTGACTGAACTGAACTGAATGCATGCATCTTGATGAGTTTGGACATATGCATACATCAATTCAACTATAACCAGTACCACAGTTAGAGTACTGAGCTATTCATCACCTTAAGAAAGTTCTTTGTGTGTGTATGTTTGTGCAATTTGCATGTTGTAAGAATACTTTATATGAGTTCTATCCTCTTAACATGTTTAAGTGTGATGTATTGTATTATTGACTATAGGTAGTAAGTCGTTTAACAGATCTCTGGAACTTATTCCTGCTATATAACTGAAATTCTATACCCACCAAGAAACAATTTCACATTTTCCCCTCCCTCTAGCCCCTAGCCAACAAATTTCCTGCACTGTTGCATGTCTATTAGATTTTTATTGTATCCTGAATATTGTGAATATTGTTTTGTTGTGTGTCTGCTTATACATCTCTATATAAAAAATGATGAACTTTGTTCTGACAAGCAGTGAAGATATTTGAGTCAGTTATATCCTTCTGAATCTTTTTTAAAGCTTTTTTAGTGTAGATCTAAAGTAGTATTTAATAGTACCAGTTAAGTTCACCTGATGTCATGACCTTCCTTATGTTCATACTGAATGCTTCAGGTGTTGTTCAATGAGTTCTTTCTACTCTGATTGTCTCAGTCTTGTATGAACAGTGATAGTTGTTCTGTTTACTGTTCCCCTCAAGTAGTTGTTTTTCTCTGCTATTTGTTCTTTGCCTGAACTGTGGTGTTGGAGAAGACTCTTGAGAGTACCTTGGATTGCAAGGAGATCCAACCAGTCCATTCTGAAGGAGATTGGCCTGGGATTTCTTTGGAAGGAATGATGCTAAAGCTGAAGCTTCAGTACTTTGGCCACCTCAAACAAAGAGTTGACTCATTGGAAAAGACTCTGAGGCTGGGAGGGATTGGGGGCAGGAGGAGAAGGGGACGACAGAGGATGAGATGACTGGATGGCAAAACCAACTCGATGAACATGAGTTTGCGTGAATTCCGGCAGTTGGTGAAGGACAGGGAGGCCTGGCGTGCTGCAGTTCATGGGGTCGCAAAGAGTAGGACACAACTGAGCAACTGAATTGAACTGAACTGAACAGTGGACATGTATAAAATACCTTCAAAGGCACCAGAGACCATTGGATTGAGGCTGTACTAGAGATGAGACATCTACTCCATTCATTCTTGCATAAAACTTAAATATGTCTTCCTTAGCATATTTATCTTTATCTATCCTATGGAAGAAGATAGCTAATTATTCCCATCTCTGCATGTTCATCCTGCCTATCATCAATCCTTGCTGAGCTGAGTCAATCTAAATCTTTACCTACTCTTAAATATTATCTCCTAGTCCTAAAACCTTGGGCTGAGAAGCCAGGACACATAAAAATATTAGACACCTGTTGATTGGTACCTTGGCTCCCTCTTCTATGGTACTTAATACTATGGGGATTTAATGGAGCCAGAAAAAAACTGTAATGAAAATCAGTCTCCCACTGCAAAATTATCCTAGACCCTGGCCAGGGCCTTTCATGAGGCTTAACTGATGGGGTTGGGTGAGGAATCTAGGGGAGTGGGATGGAGCTTTGCAGCAGCCATCCTGAACACCATCTCATTTGTTTCTAGCATGCTGTCATACTGAACTCTCCTCCTTCCTCTGTGCTCTTCCCCGCCCCTGTCTGACTCCCAACTTTTGACTCTATACCCCCAACTTTAAGCCTACCTTTGGCTATATGGATTTGTTATTCAAATCGAGTGTTCTCATCAACTGGCCCTTATCTTTTCCCGGTGGACTTAGTTTACCTTTCAATCTGTGACTTTGTGTTGCTGCCTATGAAAGCCTGATAAGCCCACCTGAACCTTATAGGAGAGGAGATAGGCACACATTTGGAGGAATTTGATTGGCTAGTTTGTAATGTATATAGTTGCCAGGAAGGCAAACATTTATAACAATAAGAGCAAACATTTATATACTATTTACTATGGACCCTAAGTTTTCCCAATTTTACTTCATTTTATTAATTTAGTCCTCACGATAGATACCTCTGCGAGGTAGATTATTATTCCAGTTTTACAGATTAGGAAACCAAAACGCAAAGAAGTAAAGCAACTTTCCAAAAAATATACAGCTAGTAAATGGCAGAGCCACATGCATGCCAGAAAGAGGAGTCTCCTCAGAAACCAACCCTAACAGCACCCTGCTGTTAGACTTCCAGCCTCCAGACCTGTGAGAAAACAAATGTCCTCAATTTGAGTCAGCCAGTCTGTGGTATCCTTTTATGACAGCCCTACCAGGCTAATCTCCTTCAAATTTTTACTCAAAAACAACCCCTGTGGCCACCCTATGTGCAGTTTTAACCACTGTATCCTTGTTCCTGGGTTTAGCATCATATGTCACGTTATATTTTTGCAATCTGTTTATTGTCTGCCTCTCCCACTAGAACATGAACTTCATAAGGGCAAGATTTGTGTCAGTGTTGTTCACTAGTATATTCCCTGTGTATAATGAAGTGTCTGGCGTAAATTAAGTGTTCAGTAAATGAATGACAGGAGGAAAGAGAGTCCAGGAGCTGACTGGCTCCATTCTCCTCATATCTCACCAAACTCCACAGGACAGAAAGGAGGCAGGGCTGGGACAATAAATGAAACCTTGTCTGTATGTAGAATGGTTTCTGCATGATGACAAATACCAACTTCTACAAACAGAGTAGCTAGAGTCAGAAAAGCAAACCAAAGAGACATCTAAAATCGCTAAAAGCTTACGGGCATCCAAACAGCCAATGACTGACTCTACCCTGTACCTGCTTGTTAAGGCTTGTGACTTTTACTTCTGCTTCTTTTGCCTACTCAGATGTCTGTCTTCAGAATGCGTCTGCCTCCAGAAGCCTTCTCACTCTTACTTTAGCACTCTTGTCCTTAGCTAAGGCAAGGTTGGTGGTGATTTGAGGAATGACATGCAAGTTTACCCAGGGTCTTCAAAATTTTCCTTCCCTTAAAAGCTCGAGAGTCCAAGAAAAATAAATGCTTATAGTGTTTGCTCAGGTGGCAGCCAGGGGTCTCTCCAGGCTCCACCAGGAATCCCTTGCTTCTGCCTAAGTTCCGCTACTGTCTATAGCTCATTCCTGGACACTTGATTTTCACCTCCCTCCCTGGTCTCTTTTGATGGCACCTAGTTTTGGTTTCATCCCTGGATGCTTCTCTTGAATTACCTTAAGCACTTTACTCAGAAGTCTCTTGGCAGATGAACCCAGCATCCTGGAATTCTGCTCCTGAAGAATTGGATTTAAAGCAAAGAAATAAAGAGAAGGGGCTTCCCAAGTGGTACTAGTGGTGAAGAACCCACCTGCCAATGCAGGAGACACAAGAGACATGGGTTCAATCCCAGGGTCACAAAGATCCCCTGGAGTAGGAAATGACAACCCACTCCAGTATCCTTGCCTGGAAAATTCCATGGACAGAGGAATCTGGCAGGCTATAGTCCTTTGGGCCATAAAGAGTCAGACATGACTGAGAGCCTTAGCACCAACAAAGAGAAATTCTGTAACACCCTCATCTCTCAGCCACCTCCCCTCTACTCACAGGTTCTCCTCAACACTAGGGGGTGCTAGTCATACTGTCATTTTACCCTGTTAAACCCAAACATCAGTTACATTTCTTGATGATATGTTTATCACTAAAGACTAAATCCATGGCCCCTCTTGAAATATGGATAAATCTTGCACCTGTTCCTTATATGACAGAAGAGGACTTACCATTAGCTAGAGTTTTGACCTTAACCGGTAGAACCTACTTGAAATACTGAGAATAAGGTCAGGGGGAATTTCTTTGCTAACTTCATAGAGTATCTGATCCATGTGTTCTGTGTATTCGTTTCAAGATTAGACAAGTAGAGGGGACTCCTTGTTCTGATGCAAAATGAGAAGAGAGAAATCCTTCTTTTAAGAAAGAGGTTGTTTGTGGCAGTGAAGGAAGAAGGAACGGCATCCATTATTGGGGTTGGTGGATGAAAAGCAAGGAAAAGAGGAAGGGCACTCAGGCTGAGGACTGGGGCGTAGATGGAGTGCAGGCATGGTGGGATCTGAGGGCCACCTGTGCCTAGGAGCCTTGGACATGTATCAAGAGTTGGCTGGGGTGCTGTGGGCCAGGAGTATCATGCGCTATTTTGAGGTGATGGCGGTTATGGGAAGGAGGGAGGAGAAGCAACCTAAACGTTCATTGTCAGAGGAAGGGATAAAGATGTAGTAGGTATATCAATGTAATACTAATCAGCCATTAAAAAGAATGAAATAATTTCATTTGCAGCAACATGGATGAATCTAGAGATTATCATATTAAGTCAGACAGAGAAAGTCAAATACCATATAATATTGCTTATATGCAGAATCTAAAAAGAAAAAAAACACTTCCCAGATGGCACTAGTGGTAAAGAACTCGCCGATCCCCTGGAGAAGGTATGGCAACCCATTCCAGTATTCTTGCCTGAAGAATCCCATGGATAGAGGAGCTTGGCAGGCTATAGTCCATAGCGTTGCAAAGAGTCAGACATGACTGAAGTGACTTAGCATGCACACACACGCAGAATCTTAAAAAAATGATACAAATGAACTTATTTACAAAGCATAGACTCACACACTTAGAAAACAAACTCATGGTTACCAAAGGGGAAAGAAAGGGAAAGGGGGACAAATTAGGAGTCTGAGACTGACATATACACACTACTCGATTTAAAATAGATAACCAGCAGTGACATATTGTACAGCATAGGGAACTCTGCTAAATATGCTGTAATAAGGTAAATGGGAAAATAATTTGAAAAAGAACAGACACATGTGTATGTATAACTGAATCACTTTGCTGTACACTTGGAACTAACAGCATTGTTAATAAACTATAGTTCAATATAAAATAAAAATGTCGTGTAAAACAAAGGAAGTACATCAGGAGCTACTCCAAAGCTAAGCAAGGGAGAATTCTCACAACGTACCATCCTCCAGTCCCCAGACTCTGAGAGCCTCCAGCTCCACACCTCATTACCCTGCTTTCAATCATCTCTTAGGGAAATTCTTTGCCGTAGGCAACAGAGGCTCAGAAATGGAGGATGGGAAGGACAGAAGAGGCTCCATTCCTGGCATCCATAGTTAGATCCCTGAACATATTTCCCTGTAAAAATACTGCTCATTGAATAGCCACATCATATAGTTCTGTTGGAACTTTACTTCTAGGTCTTATGGGTTAAATATAACTAACCACCATGTATAATATGGTTTCTATGGAGTTCCACATAACTCATTTCTACAAACAAACCACTGGAATTCTGGCACTCCAACAGGAGGACTGCCTGTGCAACTCTCAAATGAGAGAGGAAGATAAATTAATGTGTTTTGGGACTGTTGACTTCATCGGACAAGGAAAGACTTTGTGTCCTTTTTGCTTGAGAGCTTTCTTATATTGCCTCCTGATCATTCTAGAGATAAATATAGGAGAATGAGTAAAAATCAGAAGGAAATCTAATTTTAGCTTCTTTGAGTATTTTGATAATGAAAACTACTAAAGCATACCAAATAAAAGTGAGATCAGTAAATTAAGTTTATCTAAATTCAGATTATTAAACTGTACTTGAAACACTTTAGTATAACTGTATGTGTGCATGCACATACACACAGATTAGGAAGAAGTGGAGAAAATGGTTCGTGCAGTTCTTCTTAGTGAAACTGAAAGTTTAGTTAACCCTGAAAAGATGCCATTATTAAGTGAGCTATAGCTCATTGTTTATGTGCAAGTTAGCCACCAGACCGCATGTATCCTTTTGGGGGGCCCTTAGCAAAACAAGACATTTAACTTCTAGTACATAGAAATATTTTTACATTTGCAAGGGTTTTTTCTGGTAAAAGAAACCCCATGATTTGAAAATGCAAGAGATGAAACAGGCTTTTAAAAATGATTCTTCGGTAATTAACAGTTTTACATAAAAGAAATGCTCTACAAATATTTAAAGAGCATTCATAAGTGTCAGGACAGAGATTAAAAAAAAAAAGTCCAGTAAACTTTGATATCATGCATTTGAGCACTTCTGATGTGCTAAGGGCTTTACTTCTATTATGTTCTTTAATCTTCACTAAAGGAAGAAATTAACTCTCACATTTCATCAATGAGAAACTTAAGGCAGAGAGACTAAAGAACTTGCCCAAGTCTTCAAAGTCTGCAAATAACAGAGTGAACACTTGAATCCAGGCGCAGATAACTCACGGCCAGGCTCTCAGCTACTCGCTGCCTCACAAATGGCAGAAGTCCAAGTGCCACTATTAAACATTAGCCATTATTACCAAGAATTGCCCCATGGGGATCTTTATAGTGGAAGTATCATGTGCAAAACACTCCCAAAGGGTTTCTCTTTAGAAAAGAGTACATTTGCCAGAGGAAGGTGTTTCTGAATATCATTATCAGTAATAAATCCTTAAACTTAATCTATACTTTTTGGGCAATAAACAATCTAAACAAGTACCATTTTTAGAAATATACCATGAATAATGCAATCTGCATAAAAATAAGCATAATGTCTTGGAGGGATATAGATGCCCTGCTTGGGGGAGCTGGCAAACAGAGGTGGACAGGCAAACACAGGGGCCCATGTGTGTTTATGTGTGTGTGCACCTTGAGGCATGGTTCTGTTATTATCCAAGAGAAAAAGGGAGTCATGGTCTGTTCTATCTCTAGCCTTATACAGAAGCTTGTTAATATTGGGAGGTTCAAGTCTAGTAAACTGAACTAGTTCATTGCATAACCTACTCTTGAGACTCTGGCTAAACTGTGGTGGAAGTTTGGATCCTTTCCCCCAAGAGAGCCCATAAAGCTTAAGAACTGTCAATTCTTTCTCCTGGCAGCTGATCAATGTCTATCAGTTCTTGTGGGTAGACCTTCATTGCTTCCTCTTCCATCCTGGGAAATGACTGCTGGGCTTCTAAAGCTATCACCCTTCACGTCTCCTAAAATGTAGTATTTTAGAATTTCAGAATTGCAATCAGTGTGCACCCAACAGTATTACCCACCCCAGCTCCCCACCAATTCCCAACCAAAGCTCTGGATATTCATGAATCATTATGGCTACTTAATCCCAGCGAGTTCTACTGAATTGCCTCTAAATATCTCTGTATGTGTGAATAGGGAAAGGCTTAGCTGCTCAGAACAGGTGTTGGACTCAGTACCCATGATAGCAGGGTCTGAATCTGCATCTCAACCTCCACTGACTGGATGGACCNAAAAAAAAAAAGTCCAGTAAACTTTGATATCATGCATTTGAGCACTTCTGATGTGCTAAGGGCTTTACTTCTATTATGTTCTTTAATCTTCACTAAAGGAAGAAATTAACTCTCACATTTCATCAATGAGAAACTTAAGGCAGAGAGACTAAAGAACTTGCCCAAGTCTTCAAAGTCTGCAAATAACAGAGTGAACACTTGAATCCAGGCGCAGATAACTCACGGCCAGGCTCTCAGCTACTCGCTGCCTCACAAATGGCAGAAGTCCAAGTGCCACTATTAAACATTAGCCATTATTACCAAGAATTGCCCCATGGGGATCTTTATAGTGGAAGTATCATGTGCAAAACACTCCCAAAGGGTTTCTCTTTAGAAAAGAGTACATTTGCCAGAGGAAGGTGTTTCTGAATATCATTATCAGTAATAAATCCTTAAACTTAATCTATACTTTTTGGGCAATAAACAATCTAAACAAGTACCATTTTTAGAAATATACCATGAATAATGCAATCTGCATAAAAATAAGCATAATGTCTTGGAGGGATATAGATGCCCTGCTTGGGGGAGCTGGCAAACAGAGGTGGACAGGCAAACACAGGGGCCCATGTGTGTTTATGTGTGTGTGCACCTTGAGGCATGGTTCTGTTATTATCCAAGAGAAAAAGGGAGTCATGGTCTGTTCTATCTCTAGCCTTATACAGAAGCTTGTTAATATTGGGAGGTTCAAGTCTAGTAAACTGAACTAGTTCATTGCATAACCTACTCTTGAGACTCTGGCTAAACTGTGGTGGAAGTTTGGATCCTTTCCCCCAAGAGAGCCCATAAAGCTTAAGAACTGTCAATTCTTTCTCCTGGCAGCTGATCAATGTCTATCAGTTCTTGTGGGTAGACCTTCATTGCTTCCTCTTCCATCCTGGGAAATGACTGCTGGGCTTCTAAAGCTATCACCCTTCACGTCTCCTAAAATGTAGTATTTTAGAATTTCAGAATTGCAATCAGTGTGCACCCAACAGTATTACCCACCCCAGCTCCCCACCAATTCCCAACCAAAGCTCTGGATATTCATGAATCATTATGGCTACTTAATCCCAGCGAGTTCTACTGAATTGCCTCTAAATATCTCTGTATGTGTGAATAGGGAAAGGCTTAGCTGCTCAGAACAGGTGTTGGACTCAGTACCCATGATAGCAGGGTCTGAATCTGCATCTCAACCTCCACTGACTGGATGGACCCAGCAGAAATCTGTCCTCAGGATTTTGAATTTTCCTTCTGTAGTCATAGTCTCCATGCCTAGGGACAGAGGAGCCTGGTGGGCTACAGTCCATGGGATCACAGAAGAGCTAGACACGACTTAGTGACTAAACAACAAGGGAGTAAAGAAAAGCAGAGACATTGCCTTCTTGCCAGGGTGAACAAACAGGTGCTCTGAATCCAGTGGTTCATAACAAAATGCTCGATTGCTCCTTGCTTGGCAGCAGAAGCTGTTCTAGCTAGGATAGAAGTTAGATTCCAAGTGATCAGAACTAGAACAGTGTTTGTCATGTGATGTCAGGCGGTCAAGTGGGCCAGTTAAGTCACAATTCAGTACGGAAATCTTACAGTTGAAAGCTGGCAAGACAAATAGCTAATATATAACTCAAAGGCCAGAAGTTAATATTTCAAAACAAAGACTTGAGAATCAGACAAACTGTGGTTCAGTTTGTTACAGAGGAAGGTAGAGACCAGAGAAAGGTGTCGAAGGACACTGTTATAAAGAAACTTAGAGTGTTTTTAAGTGAAAAAGAAAGTGAAAGTGAAGTCGCTCAGTCATGTCCAACTCTTTGTGACTCCATGGACTGTAGCCTAACAGGCTTCTTCGTCCATGGGATTTTCCAGGCAAGAATGCTGGAGTGGGTTGCCATTTCCTTCTCCAGGAGATCTTCCCGACCCAGGGATTGAACCTGGGTCTCCCTCATTGTAGGCAGACGCTTTACCATCTGAGCCAAAGGATATACAGGCAGGTTTATCAGGTTTACAGCAAAGTGTGCATACTTCTTGCTCCTGCCCATCCTTCACATGAGTTGGAACAGTTTCAGGCCCAGGGGTATGCATCAGTGAGTTACACTATAGAAAATCTCCTTCCTCAGAGCTGTGATATTGCCTTGGCTCCATCTGAATATTTTTGTCTACTTTTACCTATATGTGATCACAGACCGGCTGAAATCTCAAGTCCCTTCTTTCAGATGTTCTGTAAAAGCTTTGCAGATAAGTCTCAAGGTCCCAATCAACTCTCACTTAAAGCTTTGCAGACCTAATTGCAGGTTGACTGGCAAACAAGATATGATAAAACAAAAATCTGAAAGCCTTTTCATGGTCTTCAAAGCTTAGATCATCAGTCTCAACTTATTATAGCTTCTCCTGCTTACCTCCTTCTAGCTTCACTAGTCTTTTTGTTCCCTGATCATTCCAAGCTCCCCTTGCACTCCTAGACCCAGGCCCTGCCTCAAGTCCTGTACTTTATGGGGTTCCATCTACCTTTCCTTCGTTCACGTCCTTCCCTGTAGGGTGAGGTCAAAAGACAAGGGACATGCCACTGAGACCCAGTACCTCCCACCTATTTAGATCACACTTGGGATTCCTAGAACCACAGAAGGCTCTAACCAAACAGCCTCCAACCTGCCCCTAGAACCTGCAAGGAGGTTTTCCCTACCTTCATCCTCCTGAGAGAACCACCCCCACCTCTAGATTCTCTGTTATGTAGCATATTGTGGAATACAGTGACACAATGTAGTTATTAAACAAAGAAATCAAATTATTCAACATATTTGGTTAGAGATATGAAGAGTTAAATTAAAAGCAGTGCCTTCAGCTGTGCCCTGCCTGAATGTCAACTCACTAAAACTTCATTAAATCAGAAAGTCAGGGAAACTCAGAGCTCAAGTTACACCCAAGACAACTTTAGTTCTTGTCTCTTTTGATGAAAATCCAGGAACTTGCTCCTACTCTTTCAATATATGCAGTGCTTCAAGGTTTGAGGATTAAACCCAGCATTTCACAAGTCCATTGCCAAATTAATGCTACAACACAAACATTATCATTGACAGTAAAGACTGTCTTTTAAAAATATTTTCCAAGTCAGAATGTCAATCATATTTGGACTGTGGCACAGAGATTAGAGGGAGAAAGCAATGGCACCCCACTCCAGTACTCTTGCCTGGAAAATCCCGTGGATGGAGGAGCCTGGTAGGCTGCAATCTGTGGGGTCACTAGGAGTCGTACATGACTGAGCGACTTCACTTTCACTTTTCACTTTCATGCATTGGAGAAGGAAATGGCAACCCATTCCAGTGTTCTTACCTGGAGAATCCCAGGGACAGGAGAGCCTGATGGGGTTGCACAGAGTCGGACACGACTAAAGCGACTTAGCAGCAGCAGCAGCAGAGATTAGAATATTTAGTACTTGCAATCTTAAAATAATTGCTCAGGGACACTGGCTTGCTGATACAAACTAAATGATAAATGTAAATTAAAATGACCAGATGTTATATGGCTATTCAGAAGGTCGGTATAGAGAAGTGCAACTGTCTTTCAAAACTTACCTCTGCTTATCTACATATTTGTGTTTCTCTAAGTTCAACCACTTGGAGTGTGTGGAGGTCCATTTTCTTAACTCAGATTTATTAGAAAACAACATGAAACAAAACTTTATGCTAATCCTTCATTGAGGATTGAGTCCCAGGGAGGCAAGAATGAAGGGAAAAAGCAAATACGGCAAAGAAGAAGAAAAAGGTAAATAGACTCTTTCTCATATTTACTGAGCTCACTAGACCTTTAAAAGAGACTTCACAAGTTGTTTGGAAGTGTAGGATATCTCCAGAAAGGCATTTTTGGAATTACTGCATTTGGGGATCTTTGAAGGGCAAGAAATTTATCTTTCAGCTTTCTTTTCTTGTCTGGTTTCCCATAGGGCATTAACTCAGTGCTGTTCCTGCCATGTACTTCCTACTGCGAACTGGACTCTGATGCTGGGAGGGATTGGGGGCAGGAGGAGAAGGGGACAACGGAGGATGAGATGGCTGGATGGCATCACTGACTCAATGGACGTGAGTCTGAGTGAACTCCGGGAGTTGGTGATGAACAGGGAAGCCTGTGGTGCTGCGATTCACGGGGTCGCTAAGAGTCGGACACAACTGAGCAACTGAACTGAACTGCCGACCGGAAGAAAAGCATTTATTAACCGATACTTGCACGGCAAATGCCAGAGGATAAATTGATATGCAAATGCCAGAGGATAAATTGATATGATTTTGTAAAGATAACCACATCCTGCCCACTAGCCATTACTGGGACTGTCACCAGCCTGGATGAATGGGGACCCACCATCATTCAGAACCATGATCCATATGGTTTTGAGAGAACACAGAAGTGAACTGAAAGGGAATATGATGAGTACCATCATCTCCACATCCTTCCAGTCCAATAGCAGCACTAATTACTGCAATCTTTCCTCAGGTGAGACAGTGTTTCTAATTTACATTCTTGAATGGGAGGGTGGGAATGGTCAGTTTCTGGAACTTCCACTTGGCTGTTCTAAAAATAATGGTCCTTTATCTACATAGTGGAGGGAACATATATAAGTGTTCTGATATCTATTCCAGTTGACACCTACTCCATTTATATATTCAAGGACTAGGAAAGTAACCACAGACTACAGGGCAGGTCTGCTGACTCAATTGTCCTACTGTGAATTGGACTTGGGCTAATATCCTGCTTATCATCTGGCTACTGTAACTTCTGCTCTAACTAGAAGACCAGGATAGCATTTTGGTTCTCCTAATATCAATGTCAGGCTTCCCTAGTGGCTCAGATGGTAAGAATCCACCTGCAATGTGAGACCTGGGTTCGATCCCTGGGTTGGGAAGATCCCCTGAAGGAGAGCATGGCAACTCATTCCAGTATTCTTGCCTGGAGAATCCTGGTGGACAGAGGAGCCTGGAGGGCTACAGTACATGGGGTTGCAAAGAGTCAGACATAACTGAATGACTAAGCACAGCACAATATCAGTGCCAGTGCCAGCTCAAACCTCATATCTAACAGATTTGAAAAGCCTGAGTAGTTGCCCTTTCCTCTGGAACAGTTACTCTGGTAAATGACTGAAGATCCCCTTAGGGAAGAATCAGAAAAGACATTTATCATATATATCTATGGTGGCACTGACAGACTTCCTTGTGGGGACAGGTCTCCCTTTCAGTAAATGAACTCTAAGTCTATAATCCCATTTAGTTCTAGAAACTGGGTGATTTTTTTCACTGTAGCACTGATGTCAGCTTTCCAGCTCTCAATTTTCTATTACACAAATCAAACAATGTCCAGGTCAGTTCTCATCTATCTTACCCCTAAAATCACCATAGATCCATGTAAGCCTAGTCACTCTGATTTCTACTCTGACTTTGATGCCCATTGCTGTCATTGTGTCCATTGTGACTCTGAGAATTAAGTCCTGCCACTGGTCTCTGTCATTCTGAAATCCCACCAGCCTCATTAATATCAGGCAGCCTAACTTCTACCCCACATATACAGTCATGGCCAGCAGAGAAGAGGCACCACCAAGCTTCCTAAAGAAACTGGAGTACCTAGCGCTAGTATATTTCTTATTGCTGTAGAGATGGGAGTGAGCTCTGGACCCTTCCAGGGGATATAATCAGTGATAAGCTCTCCGGTTGTACATCGTAAATCCATTCTAATGTTCCTTATCTGGAGCTGCCAATGAGGTGTAGTAGAGGCAGTCTTTGAGGAGAACAGTATTATCTTGTTAGGTACATTTAGGTAAGATCACTGCACAGCCTCTAGGAGAGGAAAGAGGAAGCTGCTTTCCTTTGGCAAAGAAAGCAAGTAGACTCCACTGGCCCAGAAACATTCCAGGAAAATTTTTTAGTTCTTTCTTAGGTATATCCACTCAAATATCTTCATTACAGACAGGTCTTCCTGCCCTCTTTTCCACCTGGGTCCTAAGATTTTCATATAACATATTCATGGATGCTACAAATTTAACTTCCTTTACTTCTCTGCTGTCTTTATAATTATAATCTGTATCTGATTTTCAACTCATTCTACTCTGAGACCAGACTGCTTTTAACACCTTTGGTTTTCAGAGAATCCTTTAAGTTAGCAAGGAGCTGCCCTAAGTCTATCATTTTCTTTTAATAAGACTTGCACTGCCACCAAAAGCAGCCACCCCACATAACAAATCCCGTAATTACCATTTACCACATTATGATCTCACAGTGCCTTGCCTTCTGCCTTGCATCTCCTTCCAACTAATCAGGGGTGAAGTTTCATTAATTGTGACCTCACTTCCAGGGGTTACTATTACCCCCACTACCACTGAGCAGTGGGGTCTCTATTGCCTTTAGTCAAGTAGACAATTCAACTCTAAAATTCCATCCTGAGAGTTTGCTTTTTGGGACTAATCCTGGAATCTGTTGGGGCATCCCAGGTGGCACTAGTAGTAAAGAACTCACCTGCCAACACAGGGTGACATGAGACACAGATTTGATCCCTGGGTCGGGAAGATCCCTTGGAGAAGGGCATGGCAACTATTCCAGTATTCTTGCCTGAAGACTCCCAGGGACAGAGCAGCTGGCGGGCCGTGGTCCATAGGGTCACAAAGAATTAGACTTGACTGAAGCAACTTGGCACACGCACACACACACACACGCACTAGAATCTGTTTTCTTAGCCTCAGTTCCAACTGAGTCTAGGCTTTTGTGCCATTGTTTTATTGGGAGTGCAATTCTACAGAAAAAAAAGAGGAAAAAAGAGAAGCCAGCCAGGGAAGGAGAGGAGGTAAATACAAAGTAGAGCATTAATAAGTTGACCATAGCTCCATAAGGTGTACAATGAATTGTTCAGTCATCATGGGACCTCTCTAGAAAAGCCATAAAAGCTACATGTCTTGAAATCACCTGTTAGGGAAAAGAAAGGTGGGCAATCTATCTACTGATTGCTTTGTGTTTCCTACTCTCTTCAGACAAGTTTGCCTCATATAACATGAATGCCCCTTCTTCCACATTCCCTCTGAACATCTACTGGTTCCAGATCGATCAAACAGGTCATAGAGTTACTATCATAAGCAGCGAAGAACCTTGGAACATAATGGATCTATGAAGACAGATATATAATCTAGGTCTTGCATAGCCACAGCACAAGTAGGGAGAAAAGTCATCTCACAACTTTGAGCCATTCAAAGTTATTGTTAAAACTCTCAAAGAGAAAGAAAGTTGGATATGAGTTAAAGGCAGTAAAAACAGATTTATTCAGTACCTACTGCTATAGTTAAGAGAGTCTAATGTAAACCAAGCTCAACTGACCCATGTAGAGGTGACTGGGCATTTTAAAGGGAGAAAGATGAAGTGGAGAGAGGGAGAAAGTAAGCAGAAGCTCAACAGAGTCAGGCAAGAGGAAAATTATATTTGAAAAATGGGTAGCGAGGTTGGTCTATGGGATCACAAAAAGTCAGACACTTCGGAAGCCACTTAGCACGCACAGACGTGTACATTTAGTCCCACACTTCTCTAAGAAGCCTGGAGGCTTTAACAGTTCCTGTCTGACTCCTCAGCCACCTTAAAATAAGACTCCTACTTTAGCCTTCTAGAGCCACATGTAGTCTCTTCTGTTTTCAACTCTGTTCAGGCCTCTAGGCATTCTCTTCTGACATCCACTGACTCCAGCAGGCCAGCCCTGAATCACCAAGCTAGCTCAGTGTTCCAGAGCCCTAGTTGGGAAAAAAAAGTTCAGAAATCCCAGTAAGAAAATTATCTTCCTTTGCAATTGAGTACCATCTCCTCGACCCTGAAAAAAACCAGCAAGAAAAACTAAAACATTGCAACTCCTGACTCTTCTCTGAAAGACACTGCAATTAAGATTAATTAAACTTCTAAACCTTAAAAGGTGTAAGATAACACTGGTTTCTTATTGTTCAAAGAGAAATTGGCATTTTGTTGCTGTTGCTGCTGCTGCTGTTTGGGGGGATATCAGGCATTACTGCCTATTTATTATAAATTCATATTTTAGTCTCACTGACTTCATTTAACTGGCTGCTGGTTTATTTAAAGTCAGTTTAATGGCAAAGCAACTTATGTAAAAACTGAGAGGCTGCCCCTCTGAAATTGCTTAATATAGATATAGAGCCAGCAATCAGAGTTACCTCTGAATCCTAATTCAACTCTGTGAAAAACCTACCTGTTGTGGCTTCAGAGGCTCTACTCCCTACTGCAAAGATGCATTTGGACTTTTCAAACATCTAGCTTCAAATTTTAAAAATAAAGCTAAATATTAGATTGTCAAAAATCTCTATCATAGAAAACCTGGACCAAGAGAATTCTTTTCCAAAGAGTTATTTCTCTAGTAATAATCTATTGGATCAAGAAGGGTAAATAATCTAGATAGGTTATTTCTTATTTCAACCAAATTTAGTTAGAAGACTGTGGGAAAATGAGAAATTTTGCCCATTTGCTCATACTTAAGTCATTCTTGAGTTAAATATTTGGACTAATTGCCCACCTAAGAAGTGGTTGGTTGGTATTTTATACACACACACATACACACACACAAACACCATACACACACACATATATATATATTTGACATCTTCAACAATAGACATTTGTGTTGTTTCTATGTATTGGCCATTGTAAACAGCATTGCTGTGTCTTTTCAAATTAGAACTTTTGTCTTTTTGCATATATACTCGGGAATGGGATTGCTTGATCATATGACAGCTCTATTTTTAGTTTTTTAAGGAGCCTACTATACTATTTTCCAGAGTGGCTGTACCAATTTACGTTCCTACCAACAGCATAGATAGATCCCCTTTTCTCCACACCCTGTATGACATTTATTATTTGTAAACTTTTTGATGACAGCCATTCTGATAGGCGTGAGGTGATAGCTCATTGTGGTTTTGATTTGCATTTCTCTAATAATTAGAGGTACTGAGAATCTTTTTATGTTCCCATTGGTCACCTGTATGTCTTCTTTGGAAAAAATATCTGTTTAGGTCTTCTACCCATTTTTTGATCAGGTGTTTGTTTTTTCAATGTTGAGTTATGAGTTGTTTCTATATTTGTCATCATATTGTTTACAATATTTTTTTCCCAATCCATAGGTTGTCTTTTCATTTTGTTTGCAGTTTCCTTTACTACGCAAAAGCCTTTAAGTTTGCTTAAGTCCCATTTTTAAAAATTTATTTTGCCTTAGAGACTGATCTAAGAATATATTGCTATGATTTATTTCAGGTAATGTTATGTCTATGTTCTCCTCTAGGATTATATGGTTTTAGATCTTATGTTTAGGTCTTAAACCATTTTGAGTTTCTTTTTTTGTATGGTGTGAGGGAGTGCTCTAATTTCACTGATTTACATGTAGTTGTCCAACTTTTCCAAGGGCTTCCCAGGTGGCTTAGTGGTAAAGAGTCAGCCTGCCAATGCAGGAGACACAGGAGACATGGGTTTGATCCCTGGGTAGGAAAGATCCCTCGGAGGAGGAAATGGCAACCCATCCCAGCATTCTTGCCTGAAGAATCCCATGGACAGAGGAACCTGGTGGGCTACAGTCCATGGAGTTGCAAAGAGTCAGACATGACTGAGCAACTGAACACACACACACGTCCAGCTTTCCAACAACACCTGTTGAAGAGACTGTCCTTTCTCCATTGTGTCGTATCTTCTTGCCTCCTTTGTCAAAGATTAACTGGCCATAGGTGTATGGGTTTATTTCTGGACTCTCTTCTGCTCCATTGACTTCATGTCTTTGGAAGGATTATGCCTCCAGCTTTGCTCTTTTTCCTCAAGATTGTTTTGGCAATTCTGAGTCTTTTGTGGTTCCATATAAATTTTAGCATGATTTGTTCTATTCTGTGAAAAATGTTGTGAGTATTTGATAGAGATTGTGTTAAATCTGTAGATTGCTTTGGGTAGTATAGTCATTTTAATAATATTAATTATTCCAATCCAACAGCATGGATAATCTTTCCATTTCTCTAAATTATCTTTAATTTTCTTTATTAGTGTTTCACAGTTGTCAGCATATAGGTTTTTCATCTCCAAGGTTAAGTTTATTCCTATGTATTTTTTGATGTGACTTTAAATAGGATTTTTTTTAAACTTTCTCTTTCTGATATTTCTTTATTAGTCTAAAGAAATATACAAATTTATGCTTTTAATCATGTATGATGCTACATTGCTGAGTTCATTAGTTCTAATACTTTTTGTGTGGAATCCTTACGGTTCTGAGAATCATATCATCTACAAATAGTGTCCTGGAAAGAGGCATAGCAATCCACTCCAGTATTCTTGTCTAGAGAATCCCCATAGACAGAAGAGCTTGGGGGCTACAGTATATGGGGTCACAAAGAGCTGGACACAACTGAGTGACTAAGCACAAATAGTGTCAATTACCTCTTCTTTTCTAATTTGGACAATTTTTACTTCCTTTTCTTGTCTGACGGCTATGGCTAAATATTCCAATACTGTGTTGGATAGAAGTGGTAAAAGTAGGCATCCTTGTCTTGTTTCTGAATTTAGCAGGAAGGCTTTTAGTTTTTCACCAGTTAGTATTACGTTGACTGTAAGTTTGTCATAAATGGCTTTTATTGTATTGAGTTATGTTCCCTCTAAACCCACTTAAAGGAGAGTTTGAAAATCAGAGATACCAAGGGAACATTTCAGGAAAAGATGGGCTCGAGAAAGGACAGAAATGATAGGGACCTAACAGAAGCAGAAGATATTAAGAAGAGGTGGCAAGAATACACAGAAGAACTGTACAAAAAAGATCTTCATGACCAAGATAATCACGATGGTGTGATCACTCATCTAGAGCCAGACATCCTGGAATATGAAGTCAAGTGGGCCTTTGAAAGCATCACTACAAACAAAGCTAGTGGAGGTGATGGAATTCCAGTAGAGCTATTTCAAATCCTGAAAGATGATGCTGTGAAAGTGCTGCACTCAATATGCCAGCAAATATGGAAAACTCAGCAGTGGCCACAGGACTGGAAAAGGTCAGTTTTCATTCCAATTCCAAAGAAAGGCAATGCCAAAGAATGCTCAAACTACCGCACAATTGCACTCATCTCACATGCTAGTAAAGTCATGCTCAAAATTCTCCAAGCCAGGCTTTAGCAATACGTGAACTATGAAATTCCAGATGTTCAAGCTGGTTTTAGAAAAGGCAGAGGAGACTAAGCGTAGGCGGCTGCGAGCCGCCCGCTCACTGAGCACCGCCCAGACGAGCCACCTCATGTCCAAGAGACAGCGGCTGAGAGTCCCAGGCAGTAACGGTGCAGGAACGGCTGGGAGGAGCCACCCCACTTCCGAGGTCAGGGGCAGCGGCAGAGAGTGCCAGGCTGGGACGGCGCGGGAACAGCTGAGAGGAGCCACACCGTGTCCGAGGTCAGGGTCGGGGGCTGGGAAGAACCACCCTGAGCCCGAGGCCAGGGTCTGGG
>SJYA01001209.1:1016426-1041678 GCA_006410615.1 Neotragus moschatus | reverse complement strand
GGGACGACAGAGGATGAGATGGCTGGATGGCATCACTGACTCAATGGACGTGGGTCTGAGTGAACTCCAGGAGTTGGTGATGGACAGGGAGGCCTGGCGTGCTGAAGTTCATGAGGTCTCAAGGAGTCAGACATGACTGAGCGACTGAACTGAACTGAAATCAGGACAAATTAGATTTCAAAACAATATGTATTACCGGAGGTAAAGAGGAATATTTTATAATGATAAAAGGATTATTGCACCAGGAAGACATATAATTCTGAAATGTCTGAACCTAAGAGCAGTACTTCAGAACATTAAAGAAAAATCTGACAGAGCTAAAGAGAGAAATAGAGAAACTCACAATCATAGTTGGAGATTTTAATCTTAGTTAAATCATAGTTGGAGAATTTAATATCCCATCTCAGAAATGGATAGAATTAGACCAACACACAACCACACTCAAGAGAGTAGGATATGTAGAATATGAAAAAACATCGTTAAGTAACTTCACCTAATTACATAATTAACACTTATAAAACATGTTATCCAGCAACTGTGGAGTAGCGGAATACATGTTCTTTTCAAGTGAAAATGGAAGGTTTATCATGATACACATTATTGTAGGTCATGAATTCATAATTCTCAATGAACTTCAAAAGAAATTGCCATTTTACCTAATCTATTCCCTGACCACAAATAAGTCAATTAGAAATCAACAACATTAAGATAACTAGAGAAGTCTCAGATATTTGGAAATTGAACTGTGCACATATAAATAATCCATGAGTCAAAGAAATCACAAAGGTAAAAACACTTTGGACAATGATGAAGAAAGTACACTTACTGTACTTATCCCCTTATTGTATTGTTATCCCCTGCTTTTCAAAAGTTTGTTTTGTAACCACTTCGCTTTTACCTGTTTTTCACACTGGAAAGAAAGCCAAAGAGGATTTTCACTTTTACCAAAAACAGGTGAAAAATGACTGTAACATTCAGCACTTATTTTGCAGCCAGCCACCAACTACCGTCATAAAGGTGGTNCTTTTACCTGTTTTTCACACTGGAAAGAAAGCCAAAGAGGATTTTCACTTTTACCAAAAACAGGTGAAAAATGACTGTAACATTCAGCACTTATTTTGCAGCCAGCCACCAACTACCGTCATAAAGGTGGTGAGCAACTGGAAGCAGCTCAAGTGGCCCCTCCACCCTTCTTCCCTGGGAACAAGTCAGCATCTCAGCAACAAACCGCCAGATTTGAACTGTGTTGGATCTGTTTATTTTGTGCATCTGTTAGCAAGATGTGTCCTAAGGTAATTGCTTCCTCACACCATTTCAGGTTGTGAAACATTTCATAGGAAAGCTCTACTTGCAGATAGTGAAGGGAAGACCTATATTAGAATAGGTGAAATGAAACGATGGCAACAGAAATTAGAATGAATGGTGATTTCCTGTGAAACGTGGGGTTTACCTGAAACAGGGCACTCAGGCATGACACGTTCTTAAGTTAGGAAACATTTGACTTGATCCAACTGTTTTTCAGGAGCAGATCATCTGAGCCCATGGGCAGTAGCGCCGTCATCTCCTATGACTCCCAGTATTATATCTTCAGCCAAAACTTTACTTCTGAACTCGAAACTTGTATATTAAACCATTTACTTAATGTCATTTTGAATATAACATACCGTAATAGATCTCCGATTCCCTCCTCAAAAGCCACTCACCTCCACATCTTTCCACCTCAGTAGACAGCATCATCGTCTACCCCGTTGCCCAAGCTACAAATCCTGATTATTTATTCCTGGTTTCTCTGTCTCCCTCATTTCTCACATCTAATGTGTCACCAAATACTGTTGCTTCTGCTTCCACGCGTGCGTCACAAGCCCCTCCCCCTCCAATGGTAGTGCATCACCATTCCCGCTGTTCTTGTCTAAACTCTTGTCTAAAATCCCTCTGGATGCTCCATGACTTTCTCAGTTATAGATCTACACAGAACCACAGCAGTCTTTTAGAAAATAACTTGGGTCATTCTCCAGTTTAAAAATCTTTCCAGGGCCTGGGGGTTGGTTCAGGGAGTAAGACGCTGAGATCCCAAAACAGGGAGTCTGGGCTTCATCCCTGGTAAGGGAAAGTGTCAGTCGCTCAGTCTGACTCTTTGAGACCACACCTGAGCAACTAACACTTTCCCTGACCAAGGATCAAACCCAGCCCCCCTGCACTGGGAGCTCAGAGTCTTGGGGAACTAGATCCCAAATGCCGAAACTAAGAGCCAGCATCAGCCAAAAAAAAAAAAAAAATCCTTCATTAGCTTTCCCTTCCTCCAGTCCTGCCTACCTCCTCCATCTCATCCTAAACCAGTGACCGCCGTGCTCAAACATGATCCAGCTACAGGAACCTCAGACTCATAACCATCTCAAAGTCTTTGCACAGGCTCTTTCGGCAACTTCAGAGGACCTTTGTACTCCAATTCCTTTTCTGCCTTCCAGTCTAAATTCAAATGTCACCTCCCTTGAGCATGTATTACATTCAGAGGACTGTCCTCCACCCTATTATATTCTATCTCAGGACCCTTTTGTCTTCACAGCCCCTGTCAGAATCTCAAGTTTTCATGGTTACTTGTTTACAGTCTGTCTCACTCACTGCTCCCAACACACACATGCACACACTCACGCACACATGCATGTACACACCCACATCCAAAACCTACCTGGAATGTAAAGTCTAGGAGAACAGAGATCCCATCTGTCTTATTCATGGACCTCATCATAGCACCATGGCTGGTGCAGCGGTTCAGAACAT
Organism: Neotragus moschatus; assembly: GCA_006410615.1. Classification (NCBI taxonomy): domain Eukaryota; kingdom Metazoa; phylum Chordata; class Mammalia; order Artiodactyla; family Bovidae; genus Neotragus; species Neotragus moschatus. The sequence goes on along the minus strand of SJYA01001209.1, from coordinate 1,038,900 downwards.
ATCTCCCACTTTGGCATTTATTTTAAATTAACAGCACTCGAAAAACAGCCAGTACAAGAAGGGCACTCTCACCTTTCTTTGTCCCCCTCCTAAGCAGAAGATAAATCTCCCATGGGATAAAAACCAGGAATGAAATAATGCCATTTGCAGCAACATAGATATACCTAGAGATCAGCATACCAAGCGAAGTCAGAAAGACAAATACCAAATATCATTTATACGTGGAATCTAAAATAAGACACAAAGGAACATTTCTGTAAAACAGAAACAGACTCAGACATGGTGAACAGACTTGTGGTTGCCCAAGGGGGTGGGGGAGACAAGGATTGGGAGCTTGAAATTTGCAGATACTAACTAGCATAGAGGATGGATAAACAAGATCCTACGGTATAGAACAGGGAACATATTCAATATCCTGTATTAAACCAGAATGCAAGAGAATATGAAAAAGAATGTAAATATAACTGAGTCACTTTGCTGTACAGCAGAAATTTAAAACAAAAACAAAACTCCCTGTGAAAGATGCCCTCGGTGTACCTGGAATAGGCATCCTCACCACCAGACACAGGGAATTTAGGGCCAAACAGGCTGGATAAACAAATCGTGTTACTTCCTCACCATTTATTACTTCCAGCCCAAACCCCTTTGTCTTGTCAATTCTTCATAGATTTATTGTTTCTTTGTCTAAAAGTTATAAAAGCATCCTGGTCTGGCCATGTCTTTCAGCCCCTTATCTTTGTGGAGCTTTTGTACAGGAATGGAATTAAATTTTCCTCTTGTTAATCTTNTCCTCACCATTTATTACTTCCAGCCCAAACCCCTTTGTCTTGTCAATTCTTCATAGATTTATTGTTTCTTTGTCTAAAAGTTATAAAAGCATCCTGGTCTGGCCATGTCTTTCAGCCCCTTATCTTTGTGGAGCTTTTGTACAGGAATGGAATTAAATTTTCCTCTTGTTAATCTTTTCATTACAGGGGTTGGGAAGATCCCCTGGAGAAGGGATAGGCTATCCACTGCAGTATTCATGGGCTTCCCTGGTGGCTGAGACAGTAAAGGATTCTCCTGCAATGTGGAAGACCTGGATCCTTGTGCTGGGAAGATCCTGGAGTGAGGGCATGGCAACCCACCCCAGTATTCTTGCCTAGAGAATCCCCTATGAACAGAGGAGCCTGGTGGGCTACAGCCCATGAGATTGCAAAAGTTGGACACAACTGAGCAACTGAGCACAGCACTCATTCAAGCCTAGAAGGGTAGAGGCAAAATTATTTTTCCTCCTCTACAGTGACATATGGGGTTCCCTGGCGGATCAAATGGTAAAGCGTCTGCCTGCAATGCGGGAGACCCAGGTTCGATCCCTGGGTTGGGAAGATCCCCTAGAGAAGGAAATGGCACCCCACTCCAGTACTCTTGCCTAGAAAATTCCATGGATGGAGGAGCGTGGTGGGCTACAGTCCACGGGGTCCCAAAGAGTTGGACACGACTGAGCGACTTCACTTTCACTGTCACAGTAACATATAGTGAATACTGAATAAGTTAAGATAATACCTGGGGATGCCAGGACAGCCAACTGAGAAGTTTCTTGGTTAAAGTACATAGAACATCTCTGTTCTGACGGTCTCCTTTTTCTTAAAATCTAGCAAGGCTTCTTTTCCTTAGGTGAGAAAGAGGCTACATTTGTCACTTGCATTTCTGACAACTGTAAAAAGAATCAGCCCACACAGCCTGGGAGGAAAAATAAGTCTCCAGACTATTTTTTAGGCTATCTTTAGGCTCCTGTAGATAGGGAGGTGGGCTTCCCAGGTGGCTTAGTGGTACAGAATGCCAGTGCTGTAAATGCATCCATGGCTTCGATCCTTGGGCTGGGAGGAGATCCCCTGGAGGAGGAAATAGCAACCACTCCAGTATTCTTGCCTGGAGACTCCCACGGACAGAGGAGTCTGATGGGCTACAGCCTGTGGAGTGGCAAAGAGTCGGACATGACTCAGCGACTGAGCACACACATGGAAGAAGGTGAAGAAACTCAGTGATGAGACACAGAATGGAGACTATGGAGTGGCTGGGTCCTCTCCCGGCCTCTTATCCCACTGCCGCCAACCCTCACCCTCCCTCCCACCCACACAGCTTCTTCCTGGTCAGCGGGCGACTTGAACACACACATACACACACAGCCATGTCGTTCCCCTACTTGCAGTTCCTTAATGGCTTTCAATCTACCACTGCATACATATTTAAGAATTTCACCCCAGCTCAGTTTATATGCTTGTCCTTCCATGTGGCAGCCTGTTTTTCACTTCTGAAAACTCTAGCATCCACTGTGTACTCTTATCTCTTGGTTTCTTTAATCCCGTTCCCAAGACTGGCTGCGGAATGGGGCGTATTTCCCAGGGAACCTACATAGCCCCCTATACAGGCAATCTTTCTCACTTCCTCTGCCCACGCTAAAGATGCCAGTGTTCCTGGGGCTCGTTCGAGGTGCCCCACATGCTCTCTGTGATCACATCCAACAGGCTTGTCTCTTTTCTCTCCTTTCCTCCTCTACTCACCCCTCTTTGGGCCAAGTCTTTAGAGTTATAAGAAAGCCTTCCCTCGTGGTCCAGTGGTTAGGACTCTGCAGTCTCAATCCAGGGGGCCCAGGTTCAATCCCTAGTCAGGGAACTAGATCCCACGTGCCGCAAAGAGCAATTCGCCTGCTGCAACTAAGACACAGCGCAAAGAAATAAATCCGTTCTTTTAAAGGCAAATAATTTCAGAGGCAGAGTAAAGGTAAATGTCACCTGGGAGCAGTGTATTTGTTTATCCCCTTTCTCCCTACAAGCTGGGACACCCTAGAATTGGCCAAGGCTTCCGTCATTGCAGGGCAGCCCAGCTACAAACATCTCCCTCTGCCCCCAGTTTTCTTACTTGGCCCCAGGGTAATTCCTGTTCTCAGAAAATGTGCCAGAAATAGCAGACAGTGGGAAACAATAGGTACTCTTTGGTCTTAAGTGGTTTATTTGCATTTTGAAAAAGGTTCCTTCCTAGAAAATACCTGTCTCAAAGAGCTTTTGTCTTACAAAGGAATATCCTCGGAAAGGTCATTTTCTATCCAGCTTTCTAGACTTAGTTAGGTGTTACTTTTTCTGAGCCCCCATCAAGACTCGTTTCATTTCCCACTCCCCTGCCCCCAGTTATTAAGATCCTTGAGAATGGGGATTTAGTGTTACCAATGCCTAGCACGAGAATGGCACGGAGTTTCTTTTTTTTTTTTTGTACAAACTCTAAAGGGATTGGTAGTGGTTGCCTGGAGCTCAGAGAAGGACCATGATCCTGGGGAGATGGAGAATGGCAGCCCCCCAGCATCAGAGCCTCCTAGGAATTATCGGGGCCCGGGGTAGGCTGCCCTCAAAGGCATATTGATGATTTTGGATTAAAGTTGCTTGAGAAATGGCGAACACAAGAGGGACACTCTGACCCTCCTTTCTCCCTGAAAGCAGGAAATAAATCTCTCCCGTGAAGAGTAAATTTCCTGCATCTGGAGGTGAAACACCCTTACTGCCAAAGAAAGGGAAGTCAGGCTGAGATGCCTATTTACACAAGCCTTGTTGCCTCTTTAAGTTACTACCCCAAGCCCCAATTCTGTGTTTATTCTTCGCTAATTAGGCGCCTAAGTTTCTTTGTCCTGCCAGTTCCTCACAAGTTTATTGTTTCTTTCTCTAAAAGGTATAAAAGCTGCCCGCTTTGGCCACTCCTTAGGTTCCATGAGAACTTCATGCACCTGGATTAAAATGTGCTCCTTTTTCTCCTAACCTGTTTTGTGTTAATTTGATTATTAGCCCAGTTATAAGAACCAAGAGGAGTAAAGGGGGAAATTTCCCCCTCTCCAGAGAATGAAGTGAATTAATGGTCACAATGCTGCCACTAACATCCTTCATCCTGGAGGGGCGAAGTCTGGGTTTCTTGGGGACCAAAAATCACTCTGTAGACCTCAGGCTTTTCTGGGGGAACTCTCGCTTCCCTCCAGCCTCTACAGGAATGACTTAGTGAAGCTTTCAACTCTCAGGCCCGGCCCCTCATCATGGCCACCTGGCCAACTTTGATGGCCTGCTTCCCACACCCCACCTACCATAAATGAGGAGAGTTATGTGAATTTTCCTACCTCTCCGTGGCTGATTTCAGCTCATTTGTCTCCAACTTTGATACAAAAGGCTTTGAGACTCCACCCACCTCAGCCTTCAATTTTTCTGTCCCTCTGGGCTACTTATTTCAACCTCCAGGTGACCCAGGGTTTGTCATTATTCCCAGGAATTTTAACGCTCTTGCAAAAGACAGACTTCCTCAATCAAATTCTCCCAATCTCCAAGCTCTTCTCACACCTCAGAACAGCTCCATTTGCAGAATGGTCAGCTCTAATCATTTGACTCACCACTTTCCTGTCCTGTCCCCGTCTTTCCAGCTTTCTCACGCGTTTATTTCCACAAGGCCTGCCATAAAGAAAGTGAAGTCGCTCAGTCGTGTCCGACTATTTGCAATCCCGTGGACTGTAGCCCACCCGGCTCCTTCACCCATGGGGTTCTCTAGGCAAGAATACTGGAGTGGGTTGCTGTTTCCTCCTCCAGGGGATCTTCCTGACCCAGGGATCGAACCCAGGTCTCCCGCATTGCAAGCAGACACTTTCACCTCTGAGCCACCAGCGAAGCCCTGTATAAGGCCTGCCATATACTTTATCAAACCTGCCCTCTGGCAAATTGGTCACACAGAGATCTCATCCCTAGCCTAGGGCTTATCTTCATTGCTTCACTCTTTACCACTAGTCCCAGCGCTCCGCCCACCCCCCCGGGGGGTGGGGCAGCTGCCCTATACTCTTTAGGCCTCCTCTGGCAGCTGAACGACGTTGTGAAAGATTATAGGACGATGAAGACTATAATTTGAAATGTATGATGTCTAGTTTAAGCTGGATTTTCAATGCCCTTGTTCAGTCGCTGTCGTGTCTGTCTCTTTGCGACCCCCTAGACTGCAGCACACCAGGCTCCCCTGTCCTCCACTGTCAGTGCGCTCACTTAATGCTTCTTTAGGATTCCAAGTCTGTGCCTTCATTAAATCCCACCATGGCTTAAACCTCAACCACTCACTCTTCTTATCACACCTTCTGCTCTACACTTACCTTTTTTGGCCGAGGATTCTGCCTCCTACTTCAGTCAGAAAAAAGAAGCAGTTTCTCGCCTAGGTCCCACCAACAAACACCTCTGCAGTTTCATCTGTTCTCAATTTACTTCCTTTTCTGGTTCAAGACTATTTTTTCGTCTCTGGTTTTGATCAGTGTTCTCAGAGTGTGGTTCCCAACACTTAGCTTTAGCCAAAATGCAAATGATTGTTGGCCCCACCCCTGACTTGCCAAATCTTTCACTCTAGGGATGGGCCCAGCAGGCTGTTTTAACCAGCCCTCCAGGGTAGTCTGAGGCAACTGAAGGATTTGCTTTTTTTTTTTTTTTTTTTTTGTCTGCATTCTCTTGTTTGCATTAATATTTCCTCTGGGAATTTATTCTGTTAAAAAAGACACTACAGGCCCCAGATGGAGTCGCTGGAGCAAACCAAGACTCAGCACCTAACCTGACAGCCGTTTTAGCTCTTCCAGGAATGTAACCTTTAGCCAGTCTAGAATTACCTGGTCAGCACTAATGACGTAATCCACCCAGTAGACCCCTTCCATCCCCTCTAAGAAGGTAACCTTGCCTGAAACAGTGCACTCTTTATCTCTCTCCCTTGTCTACCCTTTTGCACAGTCTTCCATTCTGTACAGCTCCTCAGAGCTCCTCTCTACTTATCAGTATGTGCCCGATTCATGAACTGTGAAATAAAGCCCATTTACATCTTTATATTTACTCAGTTGAATTATGTTTCTTAATAGTTCTAAGGAAATAATCTAAAATCAGGTCATGATTTTATACTCAAGAGATGTTCATTACAGTATTGTTTATAGTTGGGAAACATGCCCAAAGTCCATGATGGGATAGTTATTAAGGAAAGACAATGTCATATAAGCAAACAACTAAATGATATTTATCAAGTTATTTTTTATTATACAGGAAAATGATTATGTTCTAATATTAAATTTAAAAAATTTAAAGGAAATATGAAGTTGTTTAAAGGCTGGTTTACATCCTGACTTCAATACCAGCANGGTTGGGGGCAGGAGGAGTAGGGGACGACCGAAGATGAGATGACTGGATGGCATCACTGACTCAATGGGCTTGAGTCTGAGTGAACTCCGGGAGTTGGTGATGGACAGGGAGGCCTGGCGTGCTGCGATTCATGGGGTCACAAAGAGTTGGACACGACTAAGCGACTGAGCTGAACTGAACTGAACCTATATTTTTGTTGTTGTGTAGTCTCCAAGTTGTGTCCAACTCTTTGCATCCCCATGAACTGTAGCCGGCTAGGCTCATCTGTCCGTGGGATTTTCCAGGCAAGAATACAGTAGTGGGTTGCCATTTCAGGTACATACATATTAACAAATGTAATATTCTCTTTTTGTATTGGTCCCTTTATCATTATATAATGTCCTTTGTCTTTATTCACAGCCTTTGTTTTAACTCTCTTTTGTCTGATATGAGTTTTGCTACTCTTTGCTACTCTTTTTCCCCTGCTTTCTTGTAATTTCTATCTGTTCGAAAAATCTTTTTCCATACCCTCACCTTCAGTCTGTGTGTCTTTCACCCTGAAGTGAGCCTCTTGTAGGCAGTATATTGTAGGTTCTTGGTTTGAAAAAAAAAATCCAACCTGCCATTTATGTCTTCTGATTGGAATATTAAGTTCATTGACATTTTAAATAATTATTGATAAGTGTATTGTCTTTGCCATTTTAATCCTTGTTTTCCAATTCTTCTTTGCTCATTTCCTTTTTAGTTTTTCCTTTTGTGGTTTGATGGGTTTCTTTTGTAGTATATTGAATTCCTTTCTTTTTTATTTATGTGAATCTATTGCATATTTTTGAACTCCATAGTATGGAGTTCAAGTGTGTTGTGACTCATGACTATATCTACTCCCTTTAAACTAATAATCATTCAAGTTCAAACATTCTAAATTATCTACACTTTTATACTCCCCTCCCCCACACTTTGTGATTTTGGTGTCATATTTTAACATCTTCATGCTTATTTTTCACTGCTAATTGTAGCTATAATTTGCCTTTACAATTTATTTTTTTAATCTGTGTAATGGCTTATTTAAATGACCTTCAATTATCTTATATATGTGTCTTTCCCATTATGATTTTCCCTTTCCTATGGAATCTTACTTCTTTTTTATTTCACAAAGATCCTTCAATAGTTCTCTTAGGGTAGGATTAGTATTGCTGAGTTCTTTAAGTTTTTTCCTTTTCTGAGAAGTTGTTTCTCTCTCTTTATATTCTAAATGATAATCTTTTAGGATAGAGCACCCTGGTTTGCAGGTTTTCCCTTTTCAGGACTTTGATATATCATGCTGCTATAGGTTTTTATTATTGCTTTATAGGCTTTTGAAGTGCATTTATTTACCAGTGTCAGAGTGGGAAAAAAATGAAATGGGAATGACTTTCTCCTGATTTTCATAAGCCATTCTAGAAGCTATTACAGTGAAGCATATGGGTACATAACCATTTCCTTTGCTCAGAAAAGATCATTGAGCAGCAATAATAAAAATATCTTTCCTGGATGATTTTCAAGAAAATTACAATATTTACAGTAGATAATATCTGTGGTTATAGTTGCTGGGAGAAAAGGAATAGATTGTAAATTTTTCTAACCTGAATTTTTAAAAGCAAATTAAAAACTTCTTTTATGTCTGTAACTTTATGTGATCATGATATCATATTTTAAACCTCAATGAAAGGTTTGGATTTTCAAAATAGGGAGAATTTCTGAGAACAAGCATACCAAAACCTGCCAACACACAAGAGCCACTCCAGATTTGTGGACAAACCAGCCAAGCAACCACAGGCTTCTTTGCTTGTATGAACATAATGAAGGCCAAATCAAAACAATTATTTTTCAAAATAATTCAGTACACTCTTCCTTATTTTTCTAAAGCCAGTATCTATTCCTAAGATATCCTTAAGATAAAACATACATATAGATTCTATCTCTTTAGGTTATGTATACAAAACTCTTTCTTTTCTTACCACCTATTTTTAGAAATTATTAGTCTGAATTATTGAGTTCTGTGTTTTTTAAGGAAAACATTTTGTCTTAACTATCTAGCTTTAGAAAACAAAGTTCTTTATTTAAGCTATTTTAGGATTTAATCTGATTTATTAAAAAGAAAAGGAGCTCTGAAAATAATCTCATCTAGAGGGTTTTTTGCAAAGTAAAAAGGACAAGTCCATTGCATTCTTTCTCACAGTGTTTTCTCTATGCAGTGGTTTTTTGTTATCTATATGCCAGTGTGCTGACTAACATTTTGAGATATTGTGTTTTCTAAGATTAATATTGATTATGTGGTTATAATTCATTCAGCTGTTAGCAATCTGAACTTCTACCTGGCTGAAGCAAATGTTAAATTCCTAAATTAGTTCTGGATTGGTTTGTTTGTTTTTTAAATAGCAATTCACCCTTTACTTAAGGTATTTTACTGCTTGTAATTAGTAGTAAGTTGTAACATTAAAAAGAAAGTGGATAGATAACAAGACAATTTTAAGTTCATGGGTATAGCATCATCCCATAGATTCATTGTATCCCTCTCCCCAGAATTTATCTGCTGAAGTCCTAATCCCCAGTGTGATGATATTTGGAGATAAGCCTTTAAAGAGGTGACTAGGTTAAATAGGTCATAAGGGTGAGATTCTAATCCAACATGATATCCTTATAAGAAGAGAAGGAAACACCAGGGATGCACCAAAATAGAAAAAAAAGACCATGTGAACATACAGTGAGAAGGCAGCTATCTGAAAGCCAGGGAGAGAGGCCTAGGAGAAACCAAACCCTGGGCACCTTGATCTTAGACTGCCATCCTCCTAACTGTGAGAAAATAAATTTCGTTTGTTTAAGTTACCCAAGCTTGTGGTGTTTTGTTATGACAACCTTAGAAAACTAATACAACATCTGAGGCATTTAAATCACCAAGTATTTTTAAGCCACAGATAAATGTCTATGAATGGTAATAGGAAAAAAAAAAACAACACAAGAATCTTGCAAATAATTTAACAGAAAAATAATAAACTGGTTCTATACACAATAGCAAATAGAAAGACCATGTGTCTAGATGCTTTAATGACTACACCACAGTTAAACTGATTGCTCCAAAGCTAGGCTACGTTCAGAGTAACCAACTTAATCACCATGTATGGATTGGGACTCAGCCCAGAAAAGATACAGAGAAATCATACCTCCTCTGTGCACCACTACTACCTCTCTTGTTTTGCTTGGATTTCTTTCTTCAAAGGAGACATTCAAGAGCATCTCTTCTATTTCTACTTAGATTTCCAAACTATGGGACATATAAAAACCCTCAAAGCAACTTCACTTTCAATATTTTAAGGGTTGATTTGCTAAAGTTACTGAATACAAAATCTGACAAGGCCATGACCCTATCTCAATTACATCCACTGTCCTTGAGTTTCTTTTGACCTCTTTGACAATTATAACTCATTCAGCATATATGCTGACTTTGGATAAAGTTGTTGAAGGTAATTTCAATGCAATGATTTCAGTCACATTCATTCCTAATCCATTATTTTCCACCACCCATCTATGACTAATTCAGAATAGCTGAAAAACCTCAAGGAATATATTTTTAATATGATCCTACTTTAAAAAATTCACACTTTTCTTCAGTTTGTCCCCATAATCATGATATCAGGAAGCTAAATGGAAATGTATTTTGGCTTTTAATTTTTGACTTTTTAAAACTATACGCATGGGATATCTCAACACATGAGAAAAAAAAAATCCAGTAGCTCTCATTCTTTCGTCTCTTCTCATTCACTTGTCATCCCAGTCTCTATCAAAGATCTTATACCACACCATGAGCCAAGTGTCTGCTCATTCTCCCCCAGCTTTTTCACTCCTGCCTCACCTCAGGAGCTTGGTCTCTCATCCCCTCCTGCATTTGTCCACGCTATAGCAGCTTCTCTGTGGTCACGTAACTCCTAACTACCACCTCTACAGTGAAGGTGTGGTTCACTTCACTCCTGGTGGCTTTGTGAAGTCTAGGAACACCGTCTTTCCTCACTACATCCTATTTTTCTAGTTACATTGGCCCCAGGGAGAAGTGCGGTGGTAAGGCTGCTCTTCTGTTTACTGCCTTGTCTTCTTAATTCCCTGTCCACTGTCCCCACAACTCCAAGCACATAAGGCTGCAGAATGGGTGCTATGCTTTCCTGAGACATTGTGGGAAATATAGAGTGAATTACAATATAAGAAAAAACAGAACAAGATGCTATAGGTCTAAAGGAACAGAAATAAGGATCCCCTTGGACCAGCACTTTAGTTCTAGACTTGCTTTGACTACCCTCCTTCATAGTTCACTATTACCCTCCTTTCCTCTTCACAGTGTGGTATTAACCTTACTTTAGAAATATTCTAGTCTCTAACACATAAGTGACTTCCTAGTCCTAGGCTCTCTGCCTTGTATCCCACCTCCATCTAGAGCAATTCATCTGAAGCTGAACATTTCCCCAAATCTGCATTGTTATCCCAGAGAAGGCAATGGCACACCACTCCAGTACTCTTGCCTGGAAAATCCCATGGATGGAGGTGCCTGGTATGCTGCAGTCCATGGGGTCACACAGAATTAAACACAACTGAGCAACTTCACTTTCACTTCTCACTTTTATGCTTTGGAGAAGGAAATGGCAACCCACTCCAGTATTCTTGCCTGGAGAATCCCAGGGACGGGGGAGCCTGATGGGCTGCCGTCTACAGGGTCGCACAGAGTCGGACACGACTGAATCGACTTAGCAGCAGCAGCAGCAGTATTGTTATCCAGAATAATAGCCCTTGGGATCTTCAGCAGAATTTTGGGACTCAAAGCCTATACCCTTTCATGAAACTTTTGCCATTTTAGAGAGCAGTTATGCCTCCTCACACTTCCTAAGGGAGTTTAGTAGAAAATACACATGCATACATGTACACATTAGTGTGCATAGAGCATTTGCACACACATGGTTACACAAATGCATACATATTCATACATGTGTATATGTGCCATACCTTTCCCAATAAATAGAACAACCAATCTCTCATCAATATTTTTAATTCATGAAACTGTGGAATACTTAGGAAGCTTTTATTTATTTTGTGTGTGTGGTATTTTGGGGGGTGTTTTTGTCTTTTAAGAAGCTTTTAAATTTCGTTTGTCTTATAATTGTGACTAGATCAAATTCTTATACTGGACTTCTCCCTAATTAATCTCTGAAAGAGGAGGAGGAATAGCAGAAAACAGACCAACTTGAGGCCATGAGTAAAATTTATGTTTTAATTTATAACTAGATAGAATTTTAAAATCCACTTTTCCTAAAATGGACATTTATATAAATATGTGTATACTTTACTGTACATGTATGGTAAAGTGAATATATCGTGAGTATATAGTTCACTAAATTTTTCCTTATCTAAACCCTGCTGTGGCTCCTACCTAGATCAAAACACAGAATATTACTAAAACCCAGAAGTTTCGCTTTTACACTTACCAGTTAACACTACAAATTTTGTTACTCCCCAGAGGTTTGACATCTAACAATATGGACTAAATTTGCATCTTTATGAACTTTATATGTATGCAGGTCAGGAAGCAACAGTTAGAACTGGACATGGAATAATGCTTTTGGTTACAGATTAATTTTTGTTAAACAAGTGTGTTGATTAAATAAGCCCAGGTGATGTTTATGTAATGAGAAATAAATCGTATTTTGCTTACATGAATATTTCTGTGGGGTCAACTTTCAAGTATGTGCTGTGTGCCATGTATCGTGGAAGTTGGCTCTCCATGAGCATTTTGAGACCTGGAAGAAAAATTTAGTTTATATAACTCTTAAAAAAAAAAAAAAAAAAAAGAACTGGACATGGAACAACAGACTGGTTCCAAATTGGGAAAGGAGTACGTCAAGGCAGTGTATTGTCACCCTGCTTATTCAACTTATATGCAGAGTACATCATAGGAAACACTGAGGGGATGAAGCACAAGCTGGAATCAAGATTGCTGGGAGAAATATCAATAACCTCAGATACGCAGATGACACCACCCTTATGGCAGGAAGTGAAGATGAACTAAAGAGCCTCTTGATGAAAGTAAAAGAGGAGAGTGAAAAAGTTGGCTTAAGGCTCAACATTCAGAAAACTAAGATCATGGCACCCAGTCCCATCACTTCATGGCAAATAGATGGGGGAAAAGTGGAAACAGTGAGAGGCTTTATTTTTGGGGACTCCAAAATCACTGCAGATGGTGGCTGCAGCTATGATATTAAAAGACACTTGCTCCTTGGAAAAAAAGTTATGACCAACTTAGACATCATATTAAAAAGCAAAGACATTACTTTGCTAACAAAGGTTCACCTAGTCAAAGCTGTAGTTTTTCCAGTGGTCATGTATGGATGTGAGAGTTGGACTATAAAGAAAGCTGAGCATCGAAGAATTGATGCTTTTGAACTGTGGTGCTGGAGAAGACTCGTAGTTCCGTGGAGTGCAAGGACTTCCAACCAGTCCATCCTAAAGGAAATCAGTCCTGAATATTCATTGGAAGGACGGATGCTGAAGCTGAAACTTGCCACCTGATGGGAAGAACTGATTCATTGGGAAATACCCTGATGCTNTGTGGTGCTGGAGAAGACTCGTAGTTCCGTGGAGTGCAAGGAGATCCAACCAGTCCATCCTAAAGGAAATCAGTCCTGAATATTCACTGGAAGGACTGAAGCTGAAGCTGAAACTCCAATACTTTGGCCACCTGATGTGAAGAACTGACTCACTGGAAAAGACCCTGATGCTGGGAAAGACTGAAGGCAGGAGGATAAGGGGACAACAGAGGATGATATGATTGGATGACATCACTCACTCAGTGGACATGAGCTTGAGTGAACTCTGGGAGTTGGTGATGGACAGGGAGGCCTGGTGTGCTGCAGTCCATGGGGTCACAAAGAGTCAGACACAACTGAGAGACTGAACTGAACTGAACTTTATATAAGGGAATCATATAATATGTGCTTTTTGTGTCTGGTTTCATTTAATCAACAGTCTTTTGATACATTCATATTTTGACATATATTAGTAGTTAATTCTTTCTTATTACTGTGTAGTATTCTCTTGTATGAATAAACTACAATTTTTTCATCTATTCAATTTATAGACATTCAGGCAATTTACAATCTGGAGCTATTATAACTAAAGCTACTATGAACATTCTTGTACACATTTTGTTAAACATATACACTAATTTCTATGCTCAGGTTTCAAATTTGGTTGAATTAATTTGTACTCTCACCAGCAATGTATGAAAATCCAGTTGCTCTATATTCTTGCTAACACTCAGTATTTTCAATCTTTTTATCTTGAGTCCATTCTACCGAGACTTGTGATAAGTTTTATCACAAGTGATAAATATTGTGATATTCTTAAAAGTAGTTTTTATTTTTATGAATAAAAACTAAAAAATAAATTTTCTAAAGTCTTTTAGATTTTATCATAATATATTCTGAGAGGTCACTCAAGACATTATATAATTTTTTCTTACAATTGGATAAAATGATACTTGATCACAATTTCAGATAGATCAGTTTACGAGCATCACCCAGTAATGTGACAAAAAATTTCAGCCTGTACCAGCACATATATGTGCACACTTATAGCAATAATCTGTGCTAGACTGAAATACTGGAAGATTATGAGAAGCAGAGTAACAAAATTAATAAAGCCATAAAATATTATTAATGGGTAATCTATTTTGATTAGGATTGGTAGGAGATGGTGTTTCAGATTAATTTTAAAATGGCCATAATTATTTCCCTCTCTATTCCTTTGCAATGAGTCATTGCATCTCTTCCTTTTAAGAAAAGGAGTCAATTTTCCCCTTCCTTTAGCTTGGGCTGATATGACTTGCTTTGGTCAATAAAACTGATGAGCTGACCCTGTGCCAATTACAAGTCTAGACCTCAAGAGGCCTTGGTGGCGTTCACTGGTTCTTGTAGAACCCTGCACATCCACCATGTGAACAAGCCCAGACTAGACCCATATAGTGCAGTGACAGATCATCCCAGGTGAGGCCATCCTAGATCCAGCCAGCCGTCATCTGAGAGTTGAAGAACTGCTCAACTGGCCTAGACCAAATTGTTACCACACAGAATAATGAATTAAATATTAATAAGTGAAAAAAAAAACCCAACATCTCAAAAAAAAAAAAATTAATAAGTGGCTTTTGCTTTAAGCCCAAAGTTTTGAGATGGTCTCTTAGGCAGAAAAATATAACAAATACAAGAGATACACAAGAAGTATATCTCAAGTACTTTATGGGGAAGGAATTCTTAATTATCATTAAGTATTACTCCAAGAAACTCACACTTCTGAACCCTGCCAATAGCTGCTGCTGACAGAGGCAGTCAACATCCACTAAATGGTAATGTTAAGTATTATATGTATCTTATTTGTTACATGATATCTTATTTATTCTCACCACAGATCTACTAGGTACCTAATCAGTTATAGTTGAGGAAACTGAAGTTTGCCTCACAGTTGACTCCAAACCTGAACCCAAAGCTTAAGTTCTGAACCATTGCATCATCAGCTAAGAGCAAGTAGTTTAACCCAATACTATCTTTCCTGCTCATCTTGATTTATGTATAGGAAATTGACAGCCAAGAAAAGCTATGATTTGCCCAAAGCAGTTCCTTCTAACTCCCAGTATAATATAGTCTTTTGCTAAAATTCTTTGTTGTCTATAAATTACATTAATGCTTATGATTTAAAAAATTGTGATAGTTCGTAAACAAAATATGTAAACTAAATATTCTAGAAAAATTCTCTTCAAAAACCTACAAGGGATAACAAAATTTCTTCACTTTACGGAAACTTTACAAAATGTGATTTTAATAGTAAGGTTTGGGAAGGAGTTGCTAGAAGTATCAGGTTTATTCACATTGTATAAATAGCATTTTAGAAGTTTGTTTTATTTAGTTGCCAAGTCGTGTCTGACACTTTACCCCATAAATTGTAACCTGCCAGGCTCCTCTGTCTCTGGGATTTCCCAGGCAAGAATACTGTAGTGCGTTGTCATTTCCTTCTCCAGGGTATCTTCCTGACCTGGGTATTGAATCTGCATCTGCATTGGCTGGCGGATTCTTTACCACTGAGGCACTCAGGAAGCATGAGTAGGATTATTATACACTTTACAGATACAGAAATCAAAGCTCAGAGAAATTAAATAAGTCACCCAATGCCATAATACTGGTAATGAGCAGAAACCAGATTCAAATTCAGGTCTATCCAACTCTAAAGCCCCTTTTGTTTCCATCATGCTACATAAATTCATTAAATCTGTATTAAACAAATAATTACTAAATGGATGTAGATCAGTTATACAGTATTTCTTACTTATGCAAATCTGAAAAATAAATTTGACATGTATTTTTAACTGGAAATGAGGAGGGAACATATTTTTCTATAGATAGTATCAATATTTTAAGGTCAATAACTTTTCTTCTTCGCAGGCAAAAATCCTTACTTATAACAAGCTAAATATTATATTAATGAGACTGAAATACTATTATTTTTTTGTCCAAAATAGTCTAGGAAAGAAAATCCACTTTTTATCATCTTAATTTTCTTGTCCTTCATAAATAGTAATAGTTTTGAGGGTGTTCAATACCTTAGAACCTAGGAATTAAGACCATGAGAAAATGTACAGGCAAGTTTTTTCTATGCAAAAATTATAACCCCATAAAGGACACACTTTATCTGCCTCCCTGCAAAGAGGAAGTGAGAGGGCATGAAGAAATACTCTCAGGTGAGGTGGGGTAGAGTGATGAAGAGAGGTGTCTTTACTTTTAGAGAATTGAGTATTATGCAAAGTTGTTTTTCCAAGCAGACACCTAAATATTCGTTCCTTCCTCCCTCCCTTCCATCTTGCAACAACCACTTGTTAAGTATAACTAGGTACCAAGCACTGAATTCTGTGTTGGAAACAAAGCTAAATAGAACAAGTCTCTGCTGTCTCAGTGGAGAAGACAATCAAGTAAACAAATAATTACAGCTCTGAATGTAGTGTTAGACATATGAACTAAGTATGAGAACACAGAAGCAGTCTTTCCTTCAGCTGGGAGATATAAGGAAAGGCATACTAGAGCAAGTGGCATTTGTGGAAAATCTTAATGTATGAATTAAATATATTCATATAGGCAGAGAAGGCATTGTAGGAAGATGCTAGTCTGACTTCAAAAGAGGGTGACTAGAGGGATCTAAAGGTAGATGTTCATTGACCTTTTTACTCTCAAGAATAAATGATGAGAAGTGGAGTCCAGTGTGGCTTTTCATAAATCAAAACTTTAGTAAATCTGTCAATTTTATCCCTAAATTAGTGTTTCTCAAAATTTCTTCTTAAGGCAAAGAAGCATGATAAGGATGGGGTTGGGAATAGCTTTCAGTGAACACAGGATCTAAAATGTCATAAATTGTATACTAGAGGTAGAGTCAGCAAACTATGGTCCACAGGCCAAATTCTGTACTGTATCATCTATTTTTATAACTAAGATTTATCAGAATACAGGTACACCATACATCTACATATTGAGTAGAGCTGCTTTTGTACTACAACTGCAGAATAAGTAGTTGCATTAGAGATTGTCTGCCCACAAAATCTAACATATTTATCATCTGAGCCTTTAAGAAACTTGTATTAAAGCTACGTATCACCATGAGTAAGTCTCAGAAAAATAATACTGAGTTCAAAAATAAGTTTCAATGCTATAGAGAATCATTTTGTGTAAAGCTGTGTGTATATGTGTGCGCATGCATGTGTTAAGTCATGTCCAACTCTTTTCGACACCATGTACTGTAGCCTGCCAGGTTCCTATGTCCATTGGATTTTCCAGGCAAAAATACGGGAGTGGGTTGCCACTTCCTTCTCCAGGGGATCTTCCTACCCAGGGATGGAACTGATGTCTCCTTCTTGCCAAGTGGATTCTTTACCACTGAGCCACCTGAAAAGCCCATATAAAGCTTTAAAAGACCCCCAATTTACTATTGTTTAGAGATACATGTATTAGGAGTATAAAGATGGGCATAATAATAGTAAATAAGATAATGCTTATCTCTTTGGAAAATGGAAAGAGGACTGTAAGTAGAGAGGGATTTTTAACTATTTTAAATGTTTTATTTCTAAAGCAAGGTGGTGAATACAAAAGGGTCTATTATATTATTCTCTGTACTTTTCTTGAATGACTGATGCATTTCATAATTTAAAAACTCTTGGTCATACAACAAAAAGGGAAAAAATAAGATGGAGGAGTTGTGTTGCAGATTCTATTGCCCCCTCAATGGCTGCAACTTCTTTCATCTTGTATACTCTTACTATGTAGCTTTGAAACTCTTTCCATTGATAGGCAAGGTCTCTATCCTCATCCCCTGAAACTGAATGGGCTTTTGTGAATGTTCTGGTCAAAATAATATGGTAGAAGTGACACTGGATTAACAGACAAGTTTGGCCTTGGAGTACAGAATGAAGCCAGACATCTTCAAGTGTGAATTCAAGGGGGCCTTAGGAACTATTACTATGAACAAGGCTAGTGGAGGTGATGGAATTCCAGCAGAGCTATTTAAAATCCTAAAAGATGATTCTGTAACAGTGTTGCACTTAATATGCTAGCAAATATGGAAAACTCAGCAGTGGCCACAGGACTGGAAAGAGTCAGTTTTCATTCCAATCCCAAAGAAAGGCAATGCCAAAGAATGTCCAAACTACCATACAATTGCACTCATTTTACATGCTAGCAAGGTAATACTCAAAATCCTTCAAGCTAGGCTTCAACAGTATGTGAAGAGAACTTCCAGATGTACAAGCTGGATTTAGAAAAGGCAAAGGAACGAGACATCAAGTTGCCAACATCCATTGGATCATAGAAAAAGCAAGGGAATTCTAGAAAAACATCTCTTTCTGTTTCATTGACTATGCTAAAGTCTTTGTGTGGATCACAAAAAACTGTGGAAAATCCTTAAAGAGATGGGAATACCAGACCACCTTACCTGTATCCTAAGAAACGTGTTTGCAGGTCAAGAAGCAACAGTTAGAACCAGAGGTGGAACAATGGATTGGTTAAAAACTGGGAAAGGAGTATGACAAGGTTATATATTGTGAGCCTGCTTATTTAACTTATATGCAGAGTACATCATGAGAAATGCAGGCTGGATGAATCACAAGCTGGAATCAAGATTATCAGGAAAGATATTTACATTCTTAGATATGCAGATGATACCACTTTAATGAAAGAAAGTGAAGAGGAACTAAAGAGTCTCTTGATGATGATGAAAGTGAAAGTCGCTCAGTTGTGTCAGACTCTTTATGACCCGAGGGATTATACAGTCCATGGAATTCTCCAGGCCAGAATACTAGAGAGGGTAGTCTTTCCATTCTCCAGGGGATCTTCCCAACCCTTGGATCAAATCCAGGTCTCCCACATTGCAGGTGGATTCTTTACCAGCTGAGCTACCAAAGAAGCCTTGAGGGTGAAAGAGGAGAGTGAAAAAATTGGCTTAAAACTCAGCATTGAAAAACCAAGATCACAGCATCTGGTCCCATCACTTAATGACAAATAGATGGGAAAAAATGGAAGCAGTGACAGATTTTATTTGCTTGATTCCAAAATCACTGCAGATGGTGACTGCAGCCATGAAATTAAAAGGTGCTTGCTCCTTGGAAGAAAAGCTATGACAAACCTGGACAATGTATTAAAAAGCAGAGAAATCACCTTACTGACAAAGGTCTATATAGTCAAAGCTATAGTTTTTCCAGTAGTCATGTATGGATGTGAGAGTTGGACCATAAAGAAGGCAGAGTGCTGAAGAACTGATGCTTTTGAACTGTGGTGCTAGAGAAGACTCTTGAGAGTCCCTTGGATAGCAAGGAGATGAAACCAGTCAGTCCTAAAGGAAATCAACCCTGAATATTCATTAGAAGGACTGAGGCTGGTATTCTCACTGTTAGAATCTAATTTGAACCCATCATCAGGAAGTTCAACTCTAACAGTCTTCAGTGAAGAAATCCAAGCAGATTGACCCAAAACCCTCAGAGAGGTTGAACAATAAGAAGGACCAGTCTCACAAGGCAAGAGAAGGAATGTGACTGAAAAAGGAATAAATTGCAAGTGTTTAGTGAGAATCTCAAGTCCTCACTCCTATTTGAACCATCAGGTATTCCAAAGAACCAGAGAAATCACTGCAAGAAAAATGAGGATTATTCTCTGGACAAAGTGAATGGGCAGGCCTCCAGAGAAACAAGAGGGACAGCTGAAGGGTAAAGAACTCTGACTAAGAGGAAGGACATGGGAAATTTAGGGTCCTAACACTGTCAGTTATTGATGCATGTCCTTGTCCAAGTCATTTTCTCATTTGTTAAAGAGCTTAGAGCAAAATGACCTATGAAATATATTTCCATAGTAAAAACTTGTGACTCTATTAAAACTAGAAAAAAATTCTAGTAAAAATAAGTGATTCTTTAAAATACGGCTAATTTAAGTAATGAACCACAATATGAAGTGTTTTTTAGTCAGTGGAAATTCTAGTTCAATTCTTGTAACACGTAGTTCTTTTTAAAATAGCATTAGAGACACAAACCACTGGACCAACCTTAGAAAGTGAAAGTGAAGTCGCTCAGTCATGTCTGACTCTTTGTGACCCTGTGGACTGTAGCCTGCCAGGCTCTTCTGTCCCTGGGATTCTCCAGGCAAGAATACTTGAGTGGGTTGCCATTTCCTTCTCCAGGGGATCTTCCCAACCCAGGGATCAAACCCTGGTCTCCTGCATCACAGGCAGATGCTTTATCCTCTGAGCCACCAGAGACCAACCTTAGGAGGGCAGAAACCAAAAGGAAGAAAGAATTCAACTTTGAAGCCTGGGAAAAGGAGACCTCAAACACAAGAAGTTAAAAAAATAATAATGAAAAGGCAGAGAAATACTACACAAATGAAGGAAAAAATTAGAAACACAGAATTCCAAATAAATGAAAAGGAAATAGGCAAACTACCTGAAAAAAGAATTCAGAAAAATGATAGTAAAGATGATCAAAAACCTTGAAAACAAAATGGAGAAAACGCAAGAATCAATTAACAAAGACCTAGAAGAATTAAAGAATAAACATACAGAGACAAACAACACAATTACTGAAATTAAAAATACTCTGGAAGGAATCAATAGAATATCCGAAGCAGAAGAATGAATCAGTGAGCTGGAAGATAAGATGGTGGAAATAATTTCTGAAGAGCAGAATAAAGTGAAAAGAATGAAAAGAACTGAGGATAGTCTGAGACCTGTGCGACAATATCAAATGCACCAACATTCAAATAATAGGGGTCCCAGAAGAAGAAAAGAAAAAGAAANAAGAATGAATCAGTGAGCTGGAAGATAAGATGGTGGAAATAATTTCTGAAGAGCAGAATAAAGTGAAAAGAATGAAAAGAACTGAGGATAGTCTGAGACCTGTGCGACAATATCAAATGCACCAACATTCAAATAATAGGGGTCCCAGAAGAAGAAAAGAAAAAGAAAAGGTCAAAAAAGAAGAGATTATAGTTGAAAATTTGCAGTCCAAAAAGAAGAGATTATAGTTGAAAATTTTCCCACCAAGGAAAAGGATGTAGTCAGTCAAGTCCAAGAGGCACTAAGAGTTATAGGATAAAATAGCATTAGAAACTCTAACAGAAAATCTCCCCTTGAGGTACTTTTAATGTTTATTTCCTCCCCAAGGGACTAATTAGTGTGGGCCTGTGAAAAACAGTATGGAAGTTCCTCAAAAAATTAAAAATTGGACAAACATGTTGTGTTGCTGTATTTAGTTGCTAAGTTGTATCTGACTCTCTTATGACCCCATGGACTGTAGACTGCGAGGCTCCTCTGTCCATCAGTTTTCTCAGGCAAGAATACTGGAGAGGGTTGCCATTTCCTTCTCCAGGAGATCTTCCCAACCCAGGGATCGAACCCACATTGGGTTCTTTACCACTGAACCACCAGGGAAGCCCAGAACTACCATATGACCCAGCAATTCCACTCTTAGATATTTATTTAAAAAAACAAAACACTAATTCAAAAAGATATATGTATCCCGACAATGTTCATAGCAGCATTAAATACAATTGCTAAGATATGGAAACAACCTAAGTGTCTGTAAATGGATGAATGGATAAAGAGGATGTGAGATATATATATATATACTCAGTTCAGTTCAGCCACTCAGTCATGTCCTACTCTTTGTGACCCCATGAATTGCAGCATGCCAGGCCTCCCTGTCCATCACCAACNATTTTCGTTTTCTGAATGTTGAGCTTTAAGCCAACTTTTTCACTCTCCTCTTTTACTTTCATCAAGAGGCTCTTTAGTTCCTCTTCACTTTCTGCCATAAGGGTGGTGTCATCTGCGTATCTGAGGTTACTGATATTTCTCCTGGCAATCTGGATTCCAGCCTGTGTTTCTTCCAGTCCAGTGTTTCTCATGATGTACTCTGCATATATATATACACACACACACATACATATACACAGTGGAATATTATTCAGCCATAAAAAGGAATGAAATTTTGCCATTTGCAACAAAATGGATGAACTTGGTAGGTATTGTGCTAGTGAAATAAGTGAGACAGAGAAACACAATTACTGTTCAGTTCAGTTCAGTTGCTCAGTCATGTCCTACTCTTTGTGACTCCATGGACTGCAGCAAGCTAGGCTTCCCTGTCCATAACCAACTCCAAGAGGCTACTCAAACTCATGTCCATCGCGTTGGTGATGCCATCAAACCATGTCATCCTTTGTCGTACCTTTCTCCTCCTACCCTCAATCTTTCCCAGCATCGGGGTCTTTTCCAATGAGTCAGTTCTTCACATCAGGTGACCAAAGTATTGGAGTTTTAGCTTCAGCATCAGTCCTTCCAATGAACACCCAGGGCTGATCTCCTTTAGAATGGACTGGTTGGATCTCTTTGCAGTCCAAGGGACTCTCAAGAGTCTTCTCCAACACCACACTTCAAAAGCATCAATTCTTCAGTGCTCAGTTTTCTTCACAGTCCAACTCTCACATCCATACATGACCACTGGGAAAACCATAGCCTTGACTAGACGGACCTTTGTTGGCAAAGTAGTGTCTCTGCTTTTCAACGCTGTCCAGGATGGTCATAGCCTTTCTTCCAAGGAGCAAGCGTCTTTTAATTTCATGGCTGCAGTCACCATCTGCAGTGATTTTGGAGCTCCCAAAATAGTCTCTCACTGTTTCCATTGTTTCCCCATCTATTTCCCATGAAGTTATGGGACCAGATGCCATGATCTTAGTTTTCTGAATGTTGAG
>SJYA01001209.1:944302-1009723 GCA_006410615.1 Neotragus moschatus | reverse complement strand
AACTCCAATACTTTGGCCACCTCATGCAAAGAGTTGACTCATTGGAAAAGACTCTGATGCTGGGAGGGATTGGGGGCAGGAGGAGAAGGGGATGACAGAGGATGAGATGGCTGGATGGCATCACCAACTCGATGGACATGAGTCTGAGTGAACCCCCGGGAGCTGGTGACAGACAGGGAGGCCTGGCGTGCTGCAATTCATGGTGTCACAAAGAGTAGGACATGACTGAGCGACTGAACTGAACTGAACTGAAAGTAGAAACGAGAATTATTCTTAGCATTTTTTCATCCCTCATATCCACACATTCTGTAAGCCTGATAGGCATGATTTTCTAGAATACTCTAGAATGTACCCTTTCCTCTCTCACCCACTGCCACAAATTTCACCAAAACTGACACAATTACCTCTTCAGTAAGCTTTCTGACAGCATTCCACCTCTGCCCCCCCACTTAGTTTTTCCCTAAGGCATCCTTCCACATTCCTTCTGCTGTCTTTCCAAAGGCCTATTTAATCACATCAGTGGACTCCTGTAAAAACCTTAATTTCTCCCTGGGGCCCACAAAATCTACTGCTTTGAATGCTAAGCTTCACATTCTGCTCTTCTCCGTTTAGTCAAACTTTCTCTTATATGCAATTCCTACTGGACTGCAAAACTGTGTACCTTCAGTCTTTGCTTAAGCACTCTCTCCTCTGAGGGCATTCTGTACTTAACTAAATCTTCTCCGTAAGAGCACAAAAATAATTGATTGTGTACCAGCTAGGGACAGGCACTATGCTGAACCCTCTACACTCTTTAGACATTACAAGCACCATTTTACATTGAAGAAACTGAAGTAAACAATCTCTCCAAGATCATATTTTAAGTAAAGAGCAAAACTGAGTTCACAATTCAGGCCTATCTCAATCTGTGAACTGATTATTTAAATACCATCTTCATTATGCTGCTGCTAAGTCGCTTCAGTTGTGTCCAACTCTGTGTGACCCTATAGACGGCAGCCCACCAGGCTCCTCTGTCCCTGGGATTCTCCAGGCAATACTGGAGTGGGCTGCTATTTCCTTCTCCAATGCATGCATACAATTTAACTCAGGTCACAGTGTACCCCTGTCTTCAAGCTCACAGATTATTCTAGTCCCTCATCTCTAATTCTAGTCTCTCATGTCTAATATTGTTGCTTTAATCAAANCTCTGTCCCTGGGATTCTCCAGGCAATACTGGAGTGGGCTGCTATTTCCTTCTCCAATGCATGCATACAATTTAACTCAGGTCACAGTGTACCCCTGTCTTCAAGCTCACAGATTATTCTAGTCCCTCATCTCTAATTCTAGTCTCTCATGTCTAATATTGTTGCTTTAATCAAAAGGAGACTATTTAGTACTAAATTATTCTTTAATATTTTCATGCTTTCTAAATCTTATCTCAGTTGGATTGTAAATTCTTTGTAAAGCAGAGAATTAGAAAAAAAAATTTTTCTTAATATGCTTCCACAATGGCATAGGATATCCTATAGTAGCAAATAGCTATCCCTTATTGGGACAGGTTATAAGCGTGCTTAATAGTTAGTTACACATGTAATGAATACTCAGTATTTGCTTTCCTTAGGAGCAGACAAGATGAATCATATCTAGAAGATACAGCGAATGTAAAATTTCCAACAAGAGCAGAGACCAAGTCTGTACAGGTATTCTGTTTTTTTTTCTGTCCTTCCCCTGTTGGGCCATCTTTTTTTATTTTCAATCATACTACTAGATCTCTCTACTGGCAATTATTTCAAGTGGTTTTAACAAAAATGCTGCTCTGCCTTTATGCCAATAATTTGCACCAGTCTGAATAGTCAAGTTATGGATTTTGGCAAATATTAAGTTCAAATCTTTTATATATGTATAATTTTATAATGCTCTCTTCCTTCTTATTTGAAGTAAGCGCACTGTTTGATGTCTTAGGTAACGTGCTTTGGGTCTATTTCTGATAATTTATTCCTAGTAGGATCTCTGGACTTCTTCAGAGGTGTGTAATTTTGCATCCTTTAAAAGCATTATCCACGACCCTGCAATCCCTCAGCCCAAATGCTGGCTAACTCAGGTCCACAATCGGTAACCGCGAAGGGCCCTCCGAGCGGCAGCACCAACATTTCCGAGGCCTGAGGCGCAGCGGGCGCGAAGAGACGATCTCAGCAGGCCCTTAGCCTGCCCTCCTAGGGCCGCCACCTCAGCTCACCGCCGGGAAACCCCAGGATGCGGGTTTCCGCGCGAAGGCAGCATTCGGGCCTGGCGGGAAACGACTTCGCGAAGCAGAAGGGTCCCCAGCGTCTTTCCTNCCAGAAATTTTAGAGTAATGAGATTACACTCTGAGAGAGAAAGAGCCAGGGATTGTTTTAAGTAAGAAATATCATGGGCTTCCCAGGGAATGCAGGGGACATAATTTGATCCTGGGTGGGGAAGATCCCCTGGAGGAAGAAATGGCAACCCACTCCACTATTCTTGCCTAAGAAATCCCACGGATAGAGGAGCCTGGCAGTCCATTGGGTCACAAAGAATCGGACACGACTTAGCGACTAAACAGCAGCAAGAGACGGCATCTTTGATAGTAGTTTTATATTGATCTTCTAGTGTTTGACTTACAAAAACAGCTGTTCGATTTAAACTTTGCTCTAAAAATAAATGTATGTGTATTAAACTCTAGGCAACTTTATATCGCGGTGCCTTCTGTGGCTAATACCTTTTTTATCTTTTGATCAAAAGTGAAAAGCATGTAATCAAGTCTATTGAATTTTATTTTCTAGCTAGGGACAATAATACATAAATTCCCAGGATACTTTTTAACTTCACCAGAGATAGAAATGAAGCATGAAAATGTATTCTCAGGCAACACCTCTTAGCGTCTAATAATAAAAATACGGTAAAAAGAAAATGTGCACCTGGCTGTCTTGAGGGAAAGGAAGGGATTGTGATAAATTCAAGGCAACAGAGTACATTTTCAGGACACCACGAAGCTATTCCAGGCTCATGGGAAAACTATTGAGGATAACAACCTTATGTACCTCTTAGCCCAGGACAGTTGATAACTCTCTGCTTTGATTTCTCTAGCAGTAGACAAGTAGGAATTAAGAATGGACCTTGGGTTCCTACTTAGTTGGAAACAGAAGAAAGATAGTGCTCCAGGTGTTTATTTACAAGCTGACAAGTAGCCATGGAGTGATTATTATCTCTGTTCTCCTTTGGAAATACAGTCCTTGGACAAGATAGTGTGTCTGTAGTAGGCTTCTGTTGGATTGGAGTCATAAGACCTGCCCTTATCCTGTAAAATGCTCTTTTGAGAGTCAAAAGGAGAAAGGGCAGAATATAGATTGATGCTACTTTTGAGAGTCAAAATGGAGAGAGAGCAAGGCTGTAAATTCCAGGTAAAGTAGGGTAACCTCATTTGGATACACTTCTCTGAGAAGCTGAATTTGCACCCTGGAGGTCGAAATTTTTTTAAGGAAGAGTTATATTGGTGAATCTCTAAATCTTTGAGAAGTCAGAGTTTTGTGCTTATTAGGAAAACACACTCCTTCCTCAAAATACCTTACTGCCACATAATGAAAAATGTCATAAATAAAAAAAACATTTACAGTGTCGTGATGTAAATTGCCTCCTCTTCCACCTTTGTATGTTAGGTCTCCTGCTTTTAATCTTTGATAAAACATAATCACTTGGTGGATATTTATTATAGATGTTCACTTCACCCTAAAATTGCAAGTGGCTGAATTTAAAAGACCCCATGGGAGATACTGATGAACACCAGAGTTTGAAAATGCAGTTTGTAGGAAGTCAGCCATACTAGTTTCTTACTGTTCAGAGTGTGGTCCCTGGATCAGCAGGACCAGCAGCATTAGCTTCACCTGACCAGCCCTACTGTACTAGAATCTGTAGTTTAACAAGGTCCCCAGGTGGTCGGTATGCAAATGAAGCTTGAGCAGCACTGTAATTGTGTGATTGACTCTACTTTTGAGAGTCAAAATGGGGAGAGCAGCAATTCTGGGCTGTAAGTTCCAGTTAAAGTAGGGTAACCTCATTTAGATATCTTTGAGAGGTTGAGTTTGCTTCCTGGGGTTTGTTTAAGAAAGAGTTGTATTGGTGGATCTCTAAATCTTTGAGAATCCAGAGCTTTTCCTACTCTGAAAGGATTCTCTTCCCTCTTCTCTTTCCCTGTACCATTGTAGGAACTCTTAGAGTAGATTGTAGATGTGAAGCATGAACCAGAAGAAAGTTTTCTTCTGCCTCTGTACTCAGTTTTCACCTGCAATACAAAATAAAAGTGTTTGCCTACTTGAAAGAGTTGGGGCGGGGGGTGGTTGGTAGGGGTGTGTGTGTTGGTAGTATATATGCTGTGAAAGATAGATGAAAGTTAGTAATGATCTCCACCTGCATCCCTTATCAGTAGCCTCTTGGGAATGACTTCTCCGCCTTCTGAGCCACTGCCATTTGGTGTTTGCTTCCTAGTTTTCCCTTGCATCACAGTTGTAATTCTTACTGTTACCTATAATTTCTTAACTTCAAACCAATTCAAAGAAAAAAATTATAGGACTATCCCTGCCTCTTTAATATTATAAGTTCTTCAGCCATATCTTCTGGAATGGCAGTTCTCAAACATATTCTACAATGAGACATTCATTAGTTAAATGCCTGAAACTCATAAGTGTCAGTTTCAAATTACCAATCTGTTTGTCCCCTACTCAGCATAATTTAAGTGCAGGTAATTTTCAGTCTATACTTTTGTTAAATTTGGGAGGACTTTAGTACTTTTATTATTCAGTTGGCTGCATGGCTCCTGGAGAAGGGAATGGCTACCCACTCCAATATTCTTGCATGGAGAATCCCATGGACAGAGGAGCCTAGTGGGCTACAGTCCATGTGGTGCTGAAGAATCAGACATGGCTAAGTGACTTTCACTTTCAGAATCTTAGTTCCCCAAACAGGGAGTGTACTGCCCTCGGCAGTAGAGTCCGAACAACTGGATCGCCAGGGAATTCTTGGTACTTTCAAAGTAACAAATCATTCCAACAGTCTTAACAACTCTGCACAACAGCAAAACTCTGTGGAACTTGCTATGCAGTGGATGGCTAATCACTATTTCAGAAAAACTTTTGAGAGTGCCTGTGAATTAGGAAAGGACTCATCTGGGTAAAAGTGGCTATCCTAGCAAGCATAACTGATTGAGAAACAGTGGTTACAGGTTACTGTGGGCCTGATTTCTATTATATGGCTTCATATAGGTATCTTCATTTGGGGGAATGTCCTACCAGTTAATTTTCATGTTCTGTGCTATTAGGGAAGTAGACGGAGAAACAGTGG
Organism: Neotragus moschatus; assembly: GCA_006410615.1. Lineage (NCBI taxonomy): Eukaryota > Metazoa > Chordata > Mammalia > Artiodactyla > Bovidae > Neotragus > Neotragus moschatus. The sequence goes on along the minus strand of SJYA01001209.1, from coordinate 1,004,392 downwards.
AAACAGTGTCAGACTTTATTTTTCTGGGCTCCAAAATCACTGCAGATGGTGACTGCAGCCATGAAATAAAAAGACACTCCTTGGAAGAAAAGTTATGACCAACCTAGATAGCATATTCAAAAGCAGAGATATTACTTTGCCGACTAAGGTCCGCCTAGTCAAGGCTATGGTTTTTCCAGTAGTCATGTATGGATGCGAGAGTTGGACTGTGAAGAAGGCTGAGCGCCGAAGAATCGATGCTTTTGAAGTGTGGTGTTGGAGAAGACTCTTGAGAGTCCCTTGGACTGCAAGGAGATCCAACCAGTCCATTCTGAAGGAGATCGGCCCTGGGATTTCTTTGGAAGGAATGATGCTAAAGCTGAAGCTCTGGTACTTGGGCCACCTCATGCGAAGAGTTGACTCATTGGAAAAGACTCTGATGCTGGGAGGGATTGGGGGCAGGAGGAGAAGGGGACGACCGAGGATGAGGTGGCTAGATGGCATCACTGATTCGATGGGCGTGAGTCTGAGTGAACTCTGGGAGTTGGTGATGGACAGGGAGGCCTGGCATGCTGCGATTNCCCCAGATGTGTATAAGAGACAGGATCCAACCTGTCCATCCTGAAGAAGATCAGCCCTGGGATTTCTTTAGAAGGACTGATGTTGAAGCTGAAACTCCAGTACTTTGGCCACCTCATGCGAAGAGTTGACTCATTGGAAAAGACTCTGATGCTGGGAGGGATTGGGGGCAGGAGGAGAAGGGGACGACCGAGGATGAGGTGGCTAGATGGCATCACTGATTCGATGGGCGTGAGTCTGAGTGAACTCTGGGAGTTGGTGATGGACAGGGAGGCCTGGCATGCTGCGATTCGTGGGGTTGCAAAGAGTGGAACACGACTGAGCGACTGAACTGAACTGTGCTGTTAGGTGTGGTTTTTTTTTTTTTTTTTTTTGGTGAGGTGAGGATGCTGTTGGAGACAGGCAAAATGAAGGTGTGAACGTGTAGTTTTTTGCCTATTGAGGTTTTCCCAGTAGTTGAGGATTAGGAGTTCTTGTTTTTCTAATCAGATAAGCCATGTTAACATCCTATCCTGATAAGGGCTTATCTGCTTACTGTCTTGGGAGACTCCTTAGACTTATTTGAAAGAAGCATGTTAGCTAGTCTGTTATATAATGTCTCGTTTAATTCCACTACTGGGAAATTTTAATTTCTCAATTCCTTGTTCTGTTTAACAGTTGTGAACACCTGTGATGTGTTCAGCTCAGTCGTGTCTGACTCTTTGAGAGCCCATGCACTATTGCACACCAAGCTTTCCTGTCTGTCACCAACTCTGAGTCTGTTCAAACTCATGTCCATTGAGTCGGTGATGCCATGCAACCATCTCCCATCCAACCATCTCATCTTCTGTTGTCCCCTTCTCCTCCTGCCTTCAATCTTTCCCAGCATCAAGGTCTTTCCAATGAGTCAGTTCTTCGCCTCAGGTGGCCAAAGTATTGGAGTTTTTGCTTCAGCATCAGTCCTTCCCATGAATATTCAGGATTACTTTCCTTTAGGATTGACTGCTTTGATCTCTTTGCAGTCCTGTAATGTATAGGATTGTTCTAAGTATGTTTTGGATTGCTTGAATTAAAGGTACTTATTTAATATACACTAGTAAGTTTGACATTCTAAGACATTTTTATTCTCGTCTCTTCGATTGACTTCTCACATATGGCCTTATTGTGTTAGAGCTGTGGATGGTGACAGACTACATACAAAGGGAAACATGACTAGGGATTAAATTGGTTGTATTTCCTGGGAAATGATAGTTCTGAGCCTTAGGGAGTTTAGTGAAATGGCCAACTAAATTGTATAAAGAAACAAAATGGAGACTTAGTTTGCTAGGGCTTCCATGACAAAGTATCAAACCCTAGGTGGCTTAAGAGACATAGTTTGTCCCACATTTCTGTTAGCTGTAAGCCCAAAGTCAACTTGTCAGCAGGGCCATGCTATACTCTAGGGGAGAATCCTTTCTTGCTTCCTTCAAACAGCTTCTTGATGTTTTGATAGCAATCCTTGGTGTTCTTGTCTTGTAGATACAACATTCCAGTATGTTACTGTTTTCTCCACATGTTTGTCCAGATTTCAACTTCTTATAAGGACACTAATCATAATGGATTAGGTCCACCCTTACCTAGTTTTAACTTGATGACCTCTGTTAAGATCCTATTTCCAGATAAATATGTTCACATTGAGTTACTTGGGATTAGAACTTCAACATATTTGGGAGGAGTGAGAGTGGGAATGGTGGATGCAATTCAGTCCTTTATAGAAACCTTGCCAAGATATGGATAAGTTACAAGATAATTTGTTCACTGGTCATCCTGGAATACTTTTTATAATTCAACTTGATCACCTTTACAGAAAACTTTGAGCAAGTTGGAGTAGCATGAGCAAGCATTGTAATCATTCATGCTTGAATTTTTTTTCTACTTGGTTTTTAAAGTTACTGCTTCAGAAAGATAAAATGGTTAACTAAATGTCTTTATGAACACAAAATTATAAAACAATTCACTTTGAAAATTCACCTTTTGTTTCTTGTAGTGGATTCATTAAAATGCATAGAACTTGTTGAAGATGAATTTTTCTACCTAGATGATGAGATCACAGTAGCAGTGATGATATTTGGTTTCAGTGGCTATCCGTTTTCCCTATAGTTGACACAGAATGATTCCTAAGAATTTATTGAGGTTCTGAGAAGATGCTTCCCAGGTGGTGCAGTAGTAAAGAATTCGCCTGCCAACGCAGGAGACATAGGAGGTGCGGGTTCAATCCTTGGATTGGGAATATCCCCTGGAATAGGAAATGGCAATCCATTCCAATATTCTTGCCTGGAAAATTCCATTGACAGAGAGGCCTGGCAGGCTACAGTCCATGGGGTTGCAAAGAATCAGACATGACTGAGTGTACACAGACAAACTGAGAAGATGCTGACATCAGAGGCCATAGGAATGGCTTCAAGATCACTAAACTGTAATGCTGAGAATTTTATATTAATAATTTGACTAGGGCATTTGGGTAACTAAGGATGTAAAAAGATCGAGTTTTAAGAGAAGCATTTAAATCTTTTTCTGTCCTTTTTTTTTTCCAGTTGGAAAATGGATATACTTTATTTGACTATGATGTTGGACTTAATGATATAATTCAGCTACTAGTTCGCCCAGACCCTGACCTTCCTAGCACATCAAAACAGACTGATATACAGGCCAAACCCTGTTCTAATAGTCCACCTAAAGTAAAGAAGACCCCAAGGGTGGGACCTTCCAGTCAGCCGTCTACATCAACTCGTGATTTTCTTATTGATCCTGGCATTGGACTATATAAGGTATGTTGTCTTCCTCAGACTTCTTGTTAATTGTGAGAATATAGATGTATTCTCTTCAGGATGCTGTGAATAAGTAAACATTGATTACCACTTGAAAGTAAAGATTGGAGTTGTTAATATTTTAACCTTTTAAAAAGTAATATTGAAAAAACAGTGAAAGTTGTGTAGATATACTATACTTAGTGGTTCAGAGCATAAAAGCAAACACCTGTGTAATTCCACGAAGGTTCTGAAGCCTCTTGTATGCCCCTACCAGAGTACATCTCACTCTCTCCCCCTCAGAAGTAAACTACTTGTTCTGACATCCATGATCATTCCATTTTTCTTTAGTGTTACTAGTTATCTCTAAATAACATTTTATATTGCCTATATTTGAACACATGTGGCTATATTTTTTTCAGTTTGTGTTATTCCATTTTATTAACATACCATAATACATTTATCTAACCCATGATGAATAGATATTTGGGGTGTTTCCAGTTTTAGCTGTTATAAACAGTGCTGTTTTGAGCCAACTATGTGTATCCTGGTACACACATTCAATAATTTCTTTAGGAATTTTTACTTAGAAATAAAAATACTGGTGAAATTTCAATGGAAATCATATCTGTAGACCACCTTGAGGAATTGACATCTTTACAATGTTGAGTCCTTCATTGTTGAAATGATAGATGTCTCCATTAATTTAGATCATTGACATCTTTCTCAATTACTTTCCTCTTTACATACCTTTGATTTATTTCTAGTAGTTTTGTTTTTGATGTTATTATAAATGGTTACCTTTTAAAATTAGTTTGTTTACTATATAGAAATGTGATTGATTTATTGACCTTTGTTATTAAGCAACTTCTTCAAATTCTAGTAAATTTTGTAGAAATAATTAACACTTTTGCTTCATCTTTATCCTTATATTTTTTCATAATTCTTAATAGTTGAGGTAAACTGGGACCCAAACTTAATTTTTCAGAGCTTTTTCAAGGCTAAAAATGAAAGATTGGTAGACAAAATGACTTACTTAAGAAATGAAAATCAAGATCTATGAAAAAATGCAAACAGATACACAAAAAAGGAATCAAAACTGGTGAAGAGGTGTATCAAAACACCTGGCCTGGCTGCACTACACTGAATTGCTTTAAATCTATAAAGAATAATAATGATATCTAAATTGAGCCACAAGATTTTAAAAAAAGGAAAGCTTTCATTTGTTCTATAAATTTAGTATAACACTGATACTGAAAACATGATTATAAAAGCACATTAGTATCACTATATATTGATATAAAATCTCAAGTTATAGTTTGCAAATAAAGTAATAACTATATATTAGAAGAACATACGTTGACCAAGTGTGGTTTGTCAGAAAGTGGGATAGTTTATTATTGTTAGGAAACATTTTAATATAATTCATCATGTTAATATAACCAAAGAAAACAAATGATCTAATCTGTTTTCTGCATCTAAATAAAAATTTGAATTTATTTCTGATTAAAAAAAAAAATCTTTGCTAAGAGGAACAGATGGAATAGATGAATATTTTAAACCATACCCAGCATCATGCTTAATGGTGGGGAAAAGCCACAAGCATTTCCATTAAAGATAGAACCAGACAAACAAGCCTGTTAATGCTATTGTTTAACATCTTTCTAGAAGTTCTAGGTAATACAGATAAGCAAAAAAACAAAATATTATAAATCCTGGAGAAGGCAGTAAATACTTAGGAATACCTGGTAAGCTGAGAAGATACATAAGAGCATTATGAGCCATTAGCAAGGTGGCTGTTTAAATATCAATGGCTTTCCTTACTATGGTCATTTAGTAAAAGAAAAAAAATTATAGTAACAAAGCAAAAGTCTGGAAATAAACTTAGATGATATATACAAAACATACAAATTAGTGCTTTTATATCATGTTTATAGTTCAGATTGAATTGTTAATATTGAAAGCGCACTTGCCAAATTGTCTATTTCACTCATTGGTTTCATCCCTCTTTGAGTTACCAAAACTTTCTACTTGATAGTTTTTCACATTATTTTAAAAATAAAGTTGTTATTTTAGCACAGTTTTAGATTTACAGTATAGTTGGGAAGATACTGCAGAGTTCTCATATATCCTACACCCAGTTTGCCATCTTACATTAGTGTGGCACATTTGTTACAATTAATGAACCATATCTCCTTAGCATTTATCTAATGTCTTTTATGTTCCAGAACCCCATCTAGGTTACCACATTACATTTACATTAGTTTTATACTAAATATTCGCCTCCTTAGGCTCCTCTTGGCTGTGACAGTTTCTCAGACTTTGTTTTTGATGACTTTGACAATTTTGAGGTGTATTGGTCAGGTAGTTGTAAAATGCAACATTAGTAGAATATATTTTCTTCATCGTTAGACCGAATTTACATACTTGGGGAGGAAGAACACAGAGGTAAAGTGCTATTTTCAACGCTCAGAGCTAAAGTGCTATTTTCAATGACATGTCTAGGGCACAATACTGTTGATATTCTATTTTGTAATTATTTAAGTTTTAAATGAATAGTAACTTAACATTGTGAACCTTATCACCTGGCTAAGATGGTATTTGTCATGTTTCTTCACTATCAAGTTATTCTACCCTATCCCCTTTTGCATACTGTATTCTTTGAGATTAAGTGACTATATGTAGCCCACTCTTTACACATTATTGCTTCTGCTGCTAAGTCGCTTCATCATGTCTGACTCTGTGCGACCCCATAGCCGGCAGCCCACCAGGCTCCTCCGTCCCTGGATTCTCCAGGCAAGAATACTGGAGTGGGTTGCCATTTGCTTCTCCAATGCATGCTAAGTCACTTCAGTCATGTCTGACTCTGTGCAACCCCATGGACAGCAGCCCACCAGGCCCCTCTGTCCACAGAATTCTCTAGGTAAGAATTCTGGAGTGGGTTGCCATTTCCTTCTCTGTAACACATTATTGACTGGGGGATTTTTGCAGCAACTAAGGCCTGTGACCGGCAGTTTGTTATGCAAGTGAATATTGAAACATCCCTGCTGTGGTCAGTAACGTTCAGGTAAAAAAAATGTATTCTGCATCTGTGTTTAATAAGTTGTTAAGGAATGGAGAGTTAAGAACCCTCCATATTTAAGGTCAGATTATCTACAAAAGTTATTAGAAATTCCTTTACATGGGAGACTTGTCTCTTCATTTTTTCAGTCATACATTTACACTAGTATGGATATTTTTTCTCCTGTGTCCTTTCCATATGCCCCCATTTGGGGTTTCTTTGAGTTTTGTTTTGTTAAAACCTTTCTTTCTGGCACTAGAAGGTGCTGCAGGCTCATCTTGTGTGTTTTCTGCCCCGGTCCTGCAGTCAACCATTTCTCTAAGGAGCCTTAGTTCCTTTAATTGGAGAATGATATTGGAAGCTAATACCTAGGCTTTAGATATGCTCTTTGCTTCTGGCATGTCCTTGTTTTTAGGGTCCTCGGTGTAGAAGGCAATAGCACCCCACTCCAGTACTCTTGCCTGAAAAATCCCATGGACGGAGGAGCCTGGTAGGCTGCAGTCCATGGGGTTGCGAAGACTGAGCAACTTCACTTTCACTTTTCACTTTTACGCATTGGGGAAGGAAATGGCAACCCACTCCAGTGTTCTTGCCTGGAGAATCCCAGGGACGGGAGAGCCTGGTGGGCTGCGTCTGTGGGGTTGTACAGAGTCAGACATGACTGAAGCGACTTAGCAGCAGCAGCTGACAGCAAGGAAATAACGTGTGTATGTGCAATAACTTCTGTATATCCATATATCTGTAAATATTTATGTAACCATCTTTGTATATATTATGCTTACATTATTACATTTTAACTTTTTATGATATAATGTAATTGTTTGGAAGCTGCTACTTTTGACCTGGTTTGTTTTGGGCCATATAAGTATAAATGTGTTTTCATAGGAGGACCAGCTTATATATCTGCAGGTCTGAGATTAATCAAAGTTAAACTGTTATGGTCAATGTAAATTCTCTGTTTAGCATACTTCTCAATACCCAACTGTGTCCCTTCCCCCAATATAATTTAGAAGAGTATCATGAGAAACTACTTCTCTTAGCAGATCTTTGCATTTATTTTCAGTGTTAGCACTTTGCTGTCAACTATTCCTCGTACTTGCTTTTTTTAAAAAAAAAAAAATGCATCTCATATTTCATATTAATACATAGCATAGATGTTAAGGATTTGAGCTTACAACTTTCATCAGACTTGGTTTCATATTTCAACTCGGCCATCTTCTGAGTTGGACAAATTTGCCAAGTAAGTACATTGTCTCCCTTTGCTCATTTAGAAATACACTTGGAATCTGGCACATAAACTCTCAAAAGGCTAGATATTTGTAAAGTAATATTTAGTCAAAGTTTAGTCAAAGCCACATTTAACCTTCCTTGTTAAAGAGTGCCAGTACAGATTTACTTGGTATTTTGGATGAAGCTCAGTAATTGTTACAGGTATTTGAAGTTTTGACTAGGGACTTTCATATAGAAGGAATTATTTTTGGATAATTCAGTCATTGAATATTAGGGTATTTAGTATGTATTTGTACTAGGTACTAGAAATGATGGGTAAACAGATGATATTGCCATTGCATGGAATTCATGGAATCATACTAGATATTAACTTCTTTTTGGGCTAGACTGAAAATGCTTAGAGGCTGCTACTTTTGATTTAAGTTTGTTTTGAATTTTGTCTGTTTTCCTTAGACCAAGTCTCTGAATAGTAAGTATATCAAAAATTCATTGTTGTGTCTGAATTATTTAAAATTTGGGAAAATCTTCACGATTAGCAGGCACAAAAAGTATATTAAATATTTTCAGGTAAGCATACATAAAACAGACTATAACATTTAAACCTTAAGATGCAATTTTAATTTGAAGTTATTTCCTAATATCAGTCTTGTTTTGCCTTATTTGGTAACTTTGAGCAGTATTTGGTCAGTTTTAGCTATCTCTTCATGTGTAGTAAGAAACTAGATATCCCTATCATGTTTGGAGAACCTTTGGAAAATATTGTAGAGAGCAGGGGTCCATTTGTTCCCCTTGTACAATACGTTGAATTGCTGACTTTAGGAAGTAGTTTATTTTCTGAAACCAGGTGGACTTCTGATGCCTAAATTGGTGTTCTGGATTTATGGAAGCTCTGTATGACTCACATCAGGTCTCGCTGTTGAAATTACTCATTCTGGCTTAAATAATGACTGTTTAGCTTGCTGATAGTAAGCTTTTGGGGTTTACCTAAGTTTGTGGCACTGTTAAACTTTTTTATATGTCTGTGCTCATTGTAGCAAATAAAGGAAAAGGAAAGTTATCAATAATTACTAAGTAAACATCATGAATTTCTTAGTATTTCCTGTCTTTTGTTTAAAGTACTATGCTGCTTTGTAAAATCTTTTTGGTCATGAAATGTAATAGACAATACAGATGTGAGTAGAACTTAACAACCTATTATAAAGTCATTGTCCATAAATACCACTCAAATTAAGAAATAGATAATAGTACCCCAGAAACTTCTCATGTACCCCCTCTTTGATTAAACTTCCCTTTCCCTAGTTACTATTACTACCCAAACTTCTATGGTAATCATTTCTTTGCTTTTTATTAACTTTATCCTATTATTAACATTAAACAGCCAGGTAATAACTTTTAACCTAAATGTCTACATCCCTATTTTTTCTCCATCTGAACTTTATGTAAATAGAACCATATTGTATTTTGATTTGTAACTCTGAAGAAACATGGTATAAAGAGGAATCCTGTTCAGAGTTAGAGAAACCTTTATTAGCTCCCACTCCTAGCTGTATTGGAGAAGGAAATGGCAACCCACTCCAGGATTCTTGCCTTGAAAATCTCATGGACAGAGGAGCCTGGCAGGCTATAGTCCATGGGGTCACAAAGAGTTGAACAGGACTGAAGCAACTTCACTTCACTTCACTTCTAGCTGTGTATCTCCTGAGGGCAAGTGTTTTTCATTTCTTCAACCTAATTAGGAAATAAGAATGACTTTTGTATTATAATTTTTAAAGGAGATAATGTATATAGCATTAAATGGATAATGTATTTCCTAAGCATAGTATAATAAGGCTGAACTATGAGCTTTAATAAGTCTTAACATTGAACATATATTGATAATTAGTAGAAGAGTTTTTTCATTTGTTGCTACTGTATGCTTGCTAAGTTAGCACATTATACAAATTGTCACCTAATCTCAATACACTGCAAAGTATGTTACTTTGTAAAAGAAGCTGAGGCTGGTTTTATGTGCAGATCTTGTGTGTTTTTCACAGAACATACAAAACTGTAGCTAGCTATGGTAAATCCTCAAGTATTTGCTGTTGGCGCTATTTTATTTTTTAATGATTTTTCCTTTCCTCTCATATGTGGAACTTTTGTTTGGGGTGTTTTTTTTAATCAAATACTTCAACATGAAAGACTTCTAAATGTGGCTATCTGTATATCTCAAAGATAGTACAAGTTTGGTTCCAAATGACTGCAAAAAACAGAATACCTCACTAAAGCAAGTAACACAAGTTTTTGGTTTTCCAGTACATATGAAAATTACATTTACACTATTCTGTAGTCTGTTAAGTGTATAATAGCATAATTTTTTTTTTAAAAAAGTGTATACGTTAATGTAAAAATGCTTCATTGCTTAAAAAAAAAAAAAATAGCCATCATCTGAGCCTTCAGTAAGTCATGATCTTTTTGCAGGTAGAGGGTCTTGTGTCCATGTTAATGGCTGCTGACTGATTAGGGTGGTCATAGCTGTGGCAATTTCTTAAATAAGACAACAATGAAGTTTGGCCACATTGATTGACTCTTCCTCTCACAAACAAGTTTTCTGTAGCATGCAAGGCTTTGAATAGCGTTTTACCCACTTCTTTCAAAATTGGAGTTAACCCCCTCAAACCCTGCCACTGCTTTATCAACTAGGTTTATATAGTATTCTAAATCCTTTGTCATTTCAGCAGTCTTCACCAGGAATAGATTCCATCTCAAGACACTACTTCTTGGTTCATTGATAAGGAGCAACTCCTTATCTATTTGCTTCACTGTGGGATTACAGCAGTTCACCTACATCCTCAGTAGCCATTTCTAATTCTAGTTCTCTCACTATTTCCATCACATCTGCAGTTACTTCCTCTACTGAAGTCCTGAACTCCTCCAAGTTCATCCATGAGGGTTGGAATAAACTTTTTCTAAATCCTGTTAATGTTGATATATTGGCCTCTTCCCATAAATTGCAAATGTCCTTAATGGCATCTAGAATGGTCAGTCCTTCCCAAAAGGTTTTCAGTTAACTTTGCTGATGCTGAGATCCATAGGAGGAATCACTATGGTAGCTATATCCTTACATAATGTATAGCAATGTGCAGTAGCAAAACATAAGCTTTAAGGTTAAGATGTCTTCAGATCCTAGTTTTGCATTTTATTAACTTCCATTTGGAGCAAGTTAACTTGTTAGAGATTTTGTTTCCTTATCCTGTAAAATAGGATTTATTAATTATTGAGATTGTTAAACCTAACTGAAGTAGCCTTGCATAGTATCTAGTATATAGGTTTTAACTTTTACTATGTACTCACCCCCACCCCACCCTATATGATACCTTAAAGTGGTCTTGGACTCTCAGAAAGAGCTAGCTTGATTAGGTGATGATCTTGTATTAGTCATGTCATTTTTTTGTTTTTAAAGACTTAAAGTTGAAGGGACTTGTCTTGATTTTTGCTCCTGAAAGGGCCTTAACCTTTAGACCAATTCCTTCAGTTTTTTGACGACATAGTATTTTTAAAAACCAGCTTCTTTAGGTAAATCTAAATTTCTGTGGTGTACCTGTTTTTCTGACACCTTGTTTTATACTTTTTGTTAGATTGTATGATTTAGTCCTGGAACATCCGCTAGAGTTGACTACATATATTTTGTATCTATATAGCGCTGTTCTCTTTATATTTGTCCTTTGAGGTGGTAAATAATGCATTTGCTAGTGAATTACTGTTGGTGAAACTTAACCCCATTTTGCATAGATAGGTTCATTCAATTCTTTCCTTTATACATGTGCACAAGTCCCTCTTTTATTTTTTGCTTAATACACTGTTTTCTGGTTGGTCTGACTGTAAGTTATCTGAAGGATTCTGAAGAAATTAATGGAGCAAATTAGTTTCACAGTCACAATACTCTAAAGTTCTTGCTTTTTGTTAGTGACATTCTTAATGAAAATAACATGCCAGGATGACTCTTGGGTACACAAGAATTATATTTTAAAAGTCTAATATAGATAAGGATAAGGAATAGTTAAAGAAAATACCTATTTCACTGAAGGATATTGGGAGGAAAGTTAATTTCATATTAGTAAATAACAAATTTGACAGTATAATCCAAAAGAATAATTTTGTTCTAATCTTTGAAATTACTTTAAACTTTTGTATCTGCAAATATTAACCATGATAACTCTCAAAATAACTTGAGTTATATTAAGGTTTTTGAAGCAATAGATGAAGTTACGCTTCATTAATTAATTTTAAACTTTTTTAGGTAAATGAATTGGTGGATGCCAGAGATGTCGCCCTTGGTGCTTGGTTTGAAGCACGTATACATAGTGTTACTAGAGCTTCTGATGGACACTCACGTGGCAAAACTCCACTGAAGAATGGCAGTTCTTGTAAAAGGACTAATGGAAATGTAAATCATAATTCCAAAGAGAACACAAAAAAATTGGACAATGTACCCTCTACATCTAATTCAGATTCTGTTGCTGCTGATGAAGACGTTATTTATCATATCGAGTATGATGAGTAAGTGCTCATGATATTGAGGACTTCATTCATATTTTTGTTTGCAGAAGCAAAATCTCCCATTTCAAGATTGTTTTCAAATAAGTCTTTCTGAAGAGATCATCTAGGAGTCATGTTTGGTCTAGTACCACGTTTTTGTTTCTGTTTAGTGGTTATAATAAGAGCTCCTTAACATTCAGCATTTGGCTCATAAGTAGTTTGTGTTTGGTATCCTAATACCTGGCTTAATTTAATATGTAAGGTTTCTCTGTCTGGTCCTCTGGTATGTTAGGGCTTTTGATATGCATTTTAAGAATATTTTAGAAAATATATAATAATGTGGGATGTAATAGTCTTTAGAATGGAGTTGAAATATTTTCTGAAAGCTATTGCTGAGTTAATTCACATAAAATTTATACATACAAAGGGTACAATTCACTGTCTTTAATATAGTCACAGGATTGAGCATTATTGCAAACTAATCTTAGAACACTTTTATTTTCTCTCCAGAAAAACTATATAAGCAGCAGTCACTTCCCAATCTCCCTCTCCCAACCAAATGTTTTTAAATGTTCACATGAAAACAGTATTAAGAACTTGCTTTGAGGGCCTAGACTCTAACACTGAATTATCATCTTCCTTGCCTATTTTTAAAATCCTACTATAAAATTTTCTATGGTGAAAGATTTAGTATTTATTCAACACCACATAAACTTTTAAGTCTTCACTCAAGTGACATCTTCATATGTGTAGAAAATACGCAACCAAATATTTTATCAAATGTAAGTTCAAGATTCTAAAACAGTGGTAATTTTTCTTAAGAAAATGGTATAAAAGACTTTGGTGATGACACATATTTCCAGGATACCTGGAAAGGGCTCGAAAGTGGATCCTTTTTATCTTTTCTGACACTTCTTATGGCTCTAAGTTGCCAACATGGCTTATTTCAAATGGGCCTTAATACTGCCTTTTTTTTTTTTTTTTTTTTTTTAAACATAGTAGATGATAGAACTGACAGTTTAAATGAGTATTAAAATTTGGGATTGGCCAGGACTTGAAATATTGGTAAATCAAGGCTGGAACAGGAAGGGATTGGAGTTGGTAGGTTAACAGTAACCAGTCTCTGGGTTTATGAGTACCATGGCAAAGAGGCAAGACACCATATTAGTGGGGGACTTCAGCTATCTGTATATCTGTTGTCAGCAAGTAGAGCTCTTGATTTGTTTTGAGTGTTTATTTCTTAGAGAAAAGAACTCAGAAACCAGCTACTTGGGACCTGATTCTGGCCCATAAAGAAGTTATTATTTGGCCAAAAATTAATAATTGTATAGAATGGCACAGTGTGGATATGGAGTGAGTTTTAAACAGTAAGTGAACTAAGGCTTACTAAATTTTTACAGATTTAGAGGCTCTTAGTTGGTTTTGGAATATGACTTTCCAAGGGATAGGCCTGAGTTTGATATAATGTTAAAGCATAAATCACAGTATCTTAGCATTTATTTGACTGCTTATTATTTATTTAGTTGCACCAGGTTGGCATGTGGGGTCTAGTTCCCTGACCAGAGAAGGAACCTGGGCCCACTGTCTTGGTAGCGTGAGCCACTGGACAGTCCCTGGCTATTTTTTAATGTAGGAGAAATTTATCTTGACTAGAGTGAATGTTAGTAAAAGAAACTGTAAACCCAGAATGCATGAGAAGACTAAAATGATCTGTTCAAAATAATTTAACAGGATGGAATTATTTCAGTACTGATAACGAAAACAGTATTTGAACTTTCTTTGAGAAATAAAGTATCAGAAGCTTAGTGGTAAATATCACTTACATCTTCAAAAAGAACAAAGGACTATATGAAATAAAGTATGAAAATAGATGAGTTTCTGGATAAGAGTCCCGAATAACAAAAGGCTGGTGTAAGCACCTAGAAAGACCCATGACCCCATGTGGATGTGATGACAAATCTTGTTAAAATTTCATTCTTCATGGTTATCAGGAAAGTTAAAAAGTATAGTCAAGTTTATGTTAATTTCAATGACTTATTAAACAAGTTCTTACTTTCTTGGATGGAGGATGCATTGACAAGAGACTGGCATATATGGCTTAGCAGTAGTAATACAGATTCTTACTGAGTAGTAAGCTGCAACTTAGTCAGTAGAATGTAGCTGTCAAGTAGTTACACTGTAGGGTGTTTGATTAGAAACAAGATACCTAGAATAAGACTGGTGTTCCTGTTGTACTGGGCTGATTATTCTCTACTTGGATTATTCTCTACTCAAAATATAAAATCTTCATGAAGAATAGCTGAAAGAACAAAGTATTTAGCTTGAAAAGACTGCGATCAAGATGGCTTTCATATTTTAAAAGCTCTGAGAGGAAGTTCTGTACAACACAGAAAGTAGGTTTCAGGACAACCTGGGCTTCCCAGGTGGTGCAGTGGTAGAGTCTGCCTGCCAGTGACAGAGACGCGAGAGACATGGGTTCAGTCCCTGGGTCGAGAAGATTCCCTGGAGGAGGAAATGGCAATCCACTCCAGTATTCTTGCCTGGAAAACTCATGGGTAGAAGAGCCTGGTGGGCTACAGTCCACGGGGTCACAGAGAGTTGGACACAACTGAGCATGCACACAGTGCCCTTTAGGATAACAGAAACTTCCTACTAGCCAGGTCTCTAAAGATAGAGAATGGTCTGCCCTGAGAAGCAGACAAAAACAAGCATTGGCCCGCTTCAGTCTTAATGGGGGATTACTAAATATGTTACATTGCAAACAGAAATAATCCAGTCATTCTAACTTCAGTTTTCACTTTCAAAACCGTATTTGTCAGACAATTTTTTTGTACCTAATAAATTCTAAGTACATATAGGCTGCATTTATGATTCTGATCTAGTACTGTCAGTTCTCAGTGAATTAATTCATTTTTCTCATAGAATAAGTTGAAAGTAATCTGCTTGATTATTTCCAAACTCTGCAGCAGTGCATTTTGAACAACTTGTCATTTTGCCTTAGCAGAGGGATATGGTACTTGGGACCAAGGAACCTGTCAGAGGAATTCTTTGGGAATAAGTTTAAAATGGTGGTGGTGAGAAGTCAGTTTTATGGTGACCTACTGGTTCTAACATATCAACCAGATCAGAGTTTAAAACAATTTTTTAATCTATAAGAATTGACAGACATTACAGAATTATGATACAAGGTTCACGGTTTCACCAGTCTAGCCCCAAAAGCCAGATCGAGTAGTTAACATTGTTATAGAATCGAAATGAAATCATTTGTTTCCTAATCTTACTTCATTTTTCCTCAAAATTATAGCTACAAATATTCTAAGTTCATAAAAAGCAGGTTATAATAAGAGATTTATTTGAAATGTTTTAAGGTTTAAGAGTTTTACTGTTTGTAAGATTCCCTTTTCTATAGATTCTTCAATGAACATAGACTGAATTTATGAATTTACTTACTACAAATAATGTAAAAGCAAAATCGTGGAGTTAACATCAGAGTGCCTGATTCAAACAACTTATTTGTGTTTTTTTTTTTTTTTTAATGATTGTTGTTCTGACTCATCTAGCATCACCCTTGTCTGAGCAAGGGTTTTGTATTTTTAGAGTTAAACCACTCCATTAAGTACTTTGGGAGAAAGAGTTGGCAGTATAAATATTAATTCTAGACTTTAGAGATTTAGATCCAAAGGATTCTTAAATCTTTTGTAAAAATTTTTAAAATCTTAAAAACAGCTATGTTAAGACAAATCACACAGCATTCAATTTGCCCATTTAAGTGTAAAACTCAAATTTTTTTTTTTAATATATTAACAGGATTGTACAACAGTCACCACAATCTAATATAGAACATTTTCATCTTCCAAAAGCCTCATACCCATTAGCAGTCACTCTCCATTCCCCTACTCCTGCCCCCACCTCCACCAGCCCTTTTCTCAACCCCTCTCAGCCATAGGCAATCAGGAATCTTCTGCCTCTGTGTATTCTGGACATTGCATATAAATAGAACCCTCTAATATGTGGTCTTTTGTGACTGGCTTTTTTTTACTTAGTAAAAGTAAACAGGTTCATCCATATTGGAACTTGTGTATCAGTACTTTATTCCTTTTTATTGCAAATAATTTATTGCCAAACCACAGTTTACTTATCCATTTATCAGTTTATGGGCACTGGTGTTTTCTACTTTTTGCTGCTATGAACCTTCATGTACTATTTTTTGTGGGGGCATTTTAATCTTTTGGTATGTATGTGGCAGAGGGATTGCTGGGCTGTAGTTATGTTTCACCTTGGGAAGAAGTGCCAGATTTATTTCCAGATGGCTGCACTATTTTATATTCCCATGAGTTATATATGGAAATTCCATTTTCTCCATATCCTCACCAAAAGCTTAACCACTTCTCAATTAAAGCCATCCTGTAGTGTTGGAGTATAACTGTGTTATACTATATGTATATATATAGTTGCATGTTGTATGTATATATATATATGTCATTTTATAGTATTGTAGGTATAATTGACCTACAACACTGTATCAGCTACAGGTGTTGAATATAGTGATTCAGTATTTCTATACATCACAAAATGATCTTACTCCTAAAGTGTGTTTTGTTGGAGAAGGACTATGCCTGATCAAAACTGTTTTTTCCCTAGTGATATTTTGGCAGAAAATAAAAGGAAGGTAATACAGGAAATTAAAAATGCATGAAGTTGTTATGGTCAAAGAAAGAAGATGAAAATTTCCTTTATTTCCTAGTAATATTGTGCTGTATATTTCCATAGCTTTCTAAAAGTTGTGTTTATTCCCATTAGTTACTCTCTGTAGTTATTTAAGGTTTAAATATTTTAAGGGTCCTAAACATTTAAATTCACAAAGCTATAACTGCAGTCTTGTGAGAGTAGAGATCCCAAAGCTATTGTGATAAAGAGCCATGTCCTTGACTGATGTGGAAGTAGATGAAAAGGGGCAGTCAATTCCTTAGCATTTCTAGGAGTTTAATATGTCTATAGTGTAGCTTACAGGTACTTACATTAAGTCTTTTTTAAATTTAGGTTTACTTAATTACACTAACTCTTATGTACCAGACTCTGAGCTAACTTCTTACTTGAATGTTCATATAATCTTTAACGTAACTATGTTACATTAATTCCCATATGAAGAGACCAAGACTTACGTAACTTGCCAGAGGTCACATATGTTAAATGGTCTGACTCCAGAGCTTATGTGTAAACCAGTATGCATTATTGGCACTGTGCCTAGACATGGTATATGTAAGTGGTAGTAGCCTATGTGACTTCAAAGGTCAAACATTCTGTATGACCTAAAGACTGGCTTTCGACTCTGCCAGGGTTTTAAAGCAGACCGCACTCACAACTTTGAGTTCAGTCCTGGGTATATAAACAGCTAAGGGTGCACTACTGAGTTTATACTCATCACTTGGCTGCTCTATCAACAGATAAAGGCTTAAGTCCTTACCCTGCTTTTGTATTAAGAAACATCTATTCCTTGTGGATTTGATTTAGATTCATTTTAATTAGGCTAGTGGTTCTCAACCCTACTTCCACGTTAGTTGTCTAAGAAGCTTTAAAAATATCAATGCCTAGGACCTACTCCCAGAACTTCCTGTATGATTGATTTTTGGGACTTCCAAGCATTGGTGTCTAAAAAGTTCCTCTGGGATTCTAATATGTAGCCATAGTGAGAACTATGGCCTTAGAACAGTGGTTCTCAAAGTGTAGACCTGGTTGGGAATGTCAGCATTATACTTGCTAGAAAACCAGTTCCTTGTACTCATTCCAGATATAATAAATTGATCTCTGTATGTGGCCCTATAATCTGGGTTTTAATATGTCCTCTGGGTGGTTCATATGTATACTCAAATTTAAGAACCACTCACTCATTGCCTTTTGCCCAGCTTTATCAGTTGCTGTCACACACCTGCCTCTAAAGACCAATATGAGGGAAAGGGGTTGATATGACAGTTTAAATATAGTAAATATATTAAAGACTGGAGATGATATACAATATCTGAGGAACCTGAGTGTTCATCTTTTAGTACCTATATGGGTGACATATGGTTTGTTGATTTTTCCTTTTTTTTATGTAGATAAAATTGTTAAGTCTTTTTTCTATTAATAAGATAATTGTATTTCATTTAAGCTAAATGATCTATATCATTTAAATGAGGGCCCATATTCCACTATGCAGTCTTTGTGCCAGCTTGGCTAACATAGGGAAGCAATGTCCATAACATGTTTGTGGAGAATTTATCTTTTATGATATGTTGGTAATTTTTTTTGTTTATTATATATATATATATATATATATATATTTGTTTTAACTGAAGGATAATTGCTTTACAGAATTTTGTTTTCTGTCAAACCTCAGCATGAATCAGCCATAGGTATACATATATCCCCTTCCTTTTGAACCTCCCTCCCACCTCCTTCTCCATCCCACCCCTCTAGGTTGATACAGAGACCCTGTTTGAGTTTCCTGAGCCATACAGCAAATTTCCCTTGGCTATCTATTTTACATATGGTAATGTAAGTTTTCATGTTACTCTCTCCATACACCTCACCCTCTCCTCCCCTCTACCCATGTTTGTAAGTCTATTCTCTATGTCTGTTTCTCCACTGGTAATTTTTTTTAGCCAGTTAATGTTTTGAGTTTTGTGACAATTTTAGTATGCTAACATCATTCACATACTGTTTCTTTTGACTTGATAATTTCTCCGAATTCCCCAAACTTGCACTTCCACTTAAGAACTCAATCCAGATCATATAAAAGGAACGTAATAGTAGTATTTGCAGCATTAGCTCCAGAATGACTGTTTACATACTTGATTTCTTCTCTCTGTTCCATCATCCATTAAGTATTGGTCAATTCTGGAGTGGGGGACAACACTCTATATAGTAGTTGAATATTTGCTCTGAGATCTAGTCCTGGCTTTCCTTTTGAATTACACTCTAAAATGCATCTGTGGTTTTAAGAGAAGCTTCACGTTGAATTAGATCTCAGAATCTGCCCACATACACGCTTTCTTGCTTGTACATCCTTGCAACATGTACGTTTATAGGTCATTCGAAAAGATGAATTTGGGAATACTAGTCATGTTAGTGGCTTCTTAAAATTGCTTTGTTAAATTTAGTGGTCTAATTTAGAGATCTTGGTTTATAAATTGGAGCTAATTTCTATAAAGAGAAATGTAAGTTAGAAACCTCTAGTAGTTTGAACAAGGAAGTATATATCTAAAGGGAAAATGTTTATGGAAGTTACTTTATTTCTATGTCTTAATAATTGTCAATGGCTAGGCAAAGTTGAAATCTTGAAACATGAGTAAGTGTTAAGAGTTTTCATAGTGATGTGAAAATTACCATATAAGTTTTCATGTTCCATAGTGTTCACGTTTAGAATAGAAATGTCAGTTTACCTTGGAAACAAACTTCTTATTTTGAAGTTTTAGTAAATTATTCTGACGTACCCTTTTAAAAGTATAGTACAGTAATTCTCTTTTTAATACAATGCTATGTCCCAGGCACTCTGCAAGTACTTTACCTGGATTATTTCATGTAATCCTCGTTAAACAATCAATGGAGTAGATACTTTTCTAAGTGTAAAGAAGGAATAACTGAGATTTAGAGAAGTTAGCTAACATACCCAGTACTGAATAGTTGATAGGAGGTAGATCGAGATTCGGAAAAGCACATACTTAGAATCACACTACCAGACTACCTCTCACTTTGAGAGAAGCCTGCTTATAAAATATTTTAATATATAAATAAATATATATATATAATATAAAGCAGTTATGTTTACATATTTTTAAATTTTCTGTCAGTCTCTCCAGTTATACTTTCACAGAACAGAAACCTTATATCAATAAACAAATACCTGTGTGCTTTCTTTTTTTCTGTAAGGAAAAATAGATTATTAAACTGCTTTTTTTTAACACAGTGTCAAGGCTCAACCCATGGAAATGAGATCACATGGAACTGTTAGAGCATCACTTAGGACTTGGAGGGTAACTTACGCTAGGCTACAGTTAAAAGCCCATCTGGCGAATGTCTTAGAATAATGTTGTCATTGCCACCAGCAGTCTTCTTAAGTTTTTTCTTTTTGAGTTATTCTGAGCCTGTGGTGCATGCTTTTGAGTAGCCTTAATTATGGTTACTACAAATAGAAGTCAGTGAGCCAGTTTTGAATAAAATCAAGTGGTATTTTTAAATAAAAGTTGTTCTATAAAGTAACAAAACTGATTTTCTTGAATGTATTGATGTGGTCTGTTTCTAAAGAACTGTCAAAAATGTTTGAATGATTTCTGGGTTTTCACGGGAGGAAAGGAGTGTGGTTTTTAAAAATCAGGTCAGCGTGTCATGCTGACCTTGAGTAGGGAGCTATAAATGAGAAGTAGAGTTTCAGAACCCTGGTGCAGTGGCAAGTCTGCTTCATTGCTTCTTGGTTGTTACTGACATGTTTGACAAAACCTTAGAATATCTCCTCTATGACTTGCAGTGTTCTGAATGGATGAAAATCAAAAGGAGGGCAGAAGTTAAATCTTTAACCTTATTGTTGTTCTTCTCTTGTGTTAAAAGATAACTTAGTGCTTAGAAAAATAACTACAAATAGTAGTTAAAATGACTACAGATATCAGTTGATTTCACTTTTTCAAGTTTATACATCATTCCTTTATAGTAGTATTTCTCAAAGATGGTCAGCAAAACTGCGGATTCACTCAGGTAAGGTGTCTATAGTGCAGTTTCCTGAGGGCTATTAAAGCCCCACTCCCTGCGTTCGGTTGGCCTGGACTAGAGCCCAGGAATCTGCTTTTCAAACAGGCAGCCAAGGCCTTCTTAAGTATACAAATCATTGGTTCTGTTATAGGCAGCATAGTTTTCAGGCATTAGAATCAGAAGTTTGGTTTGAATTCTAGGTCTTTGGTTAAGTTTTTTGCTTTGCTTTTTTTAAACTTTCAGCTTTAATTTCCTCATTTGTAAATATCTACTTGACCGTGTTCTCTTTTTCCCTAACAACCTCAAAGTATCCAGTAATAATAGTCAAACTTTCTGCTTTTAACTAATAATAATTTTGGTAAGTACTCTAAAATAATTTACCTTTGGCATAGGTATTTTTAAACATAATTACCTTGTTTTAACAATTAAAAGTTATACACCATTGTTAACATGTTGTACAAATGAGTTTTATTTCCATGTATGTATTTAAGTCCTACTGTAAGCAGTTTTAAGAAGTTATTTTTGCCTGTGAGTAAGCTTTACATTTAAGGTGTGAAAGTTAGCAGTGCTACTTATTAGATTAAAAAATGCTATCTTTTTGCATGTAGTATGACATTAAAGATTGGCTAAACTAGAACATGCCTCCAGATGAATGTTGTCCTTATTTAAGCATTTTAACCCCAGGAAGCCATGTTTTGAAAGAAGGTTGCAGTGATAGTACTTTGCTTAATACAGTTTGAATCTTATAAAATGATTAGTTAGCTTACAAGTAACCTAAGGAAATGTACTTTTACTTTCTTATAACAAACCTGTTGTAAAAATTGTGCTTAATCAATTTCCTTGTAGTTTAATTCCTCAGGGTTTTACTCAATGATTTGCTAGTTGAGAACACAGTTGGATTTTGTTAAAATGTCACGTAGTTCAGGATAAAGCGTATACTGAAGGATAGCTCTAAAAGATACCTGAAGAATATGTAGAGCAATGAAAATGTTACTGGGAAGAAAAAACTTAGGGATATTTAAGGTTTATCTGAGAATATAGACTGTATAACACCAAAGTGTTTCTCTACTCTCAAAGATGCAAAATAGCTAACTAGAATAATCTGCCTTACATGTCTATTAGGGTAATAACTTGACTTCAGGTTCTGAGAACAGGAGGGCATGAAATGTAATTAGAAAAAAAAGTACCCTAGTCTCATCTTTCCATATCTGTAAGTAGGCTCATGGCACAGTCTAGGTAGAGTCAGCTTTGATATGTTCCTACCTCTTTGCTTCAGATTTTGAGGGATATCTTGAGCCCTGTTTTAGAATTTTTTTTAAAGCGTCCAGCACTTTCCAAAATATTTCATGCAGGTTCCTGCAGTCTTCCTCAGTGCCAGTGCTGGAAGAAGTCAGTGCTTGGACCAATTTGTAGTGCTTATCTTCAGCCCTTTGATGCCATGGAAGGCAGGGAATGCTGTGTTAGAGATTGCTTTTTAAGAACACCAAAAACATAATCTTTAAAGTACCTTTTTCTTATCTCTGTATAGAGTTCTTCATTGCCACTTAAGTATCCTAAAACACAGTGGTCATAGTTGATTTATTACATTTTTTCAAGAGCTTTAGTTATATAAAAGATTTTTTTATTTAATGAGTCGCATGTTTCCAAACATTTGTCAGCCTGTTACATCCCAAACACACCAAAGTTTGAACATGGTACCTGCTTCTTAATGAAAACTTGGTATTTTACAGTGTAAGTTGTGATAGAAGTATGCACACCTAGCTTTCAGAATACCTTAAGTTCTGAGAATATAAGGTAGAGAAGATAATTCTGTATTCCTGACGGAGGAGAATGCTGGGATACCAGGATAAGGAGATAGGAAATATGGCATTACCTGAGGGTAGACTAGTATGGGTGGAGCGTAGAAGCTACATGGTGAATAATAGGAAACCAAACTGAAGGTGAATAAAGATTTCTAGTTAAATGTGGCAGATTAAGATGCATGTTTGTCTCCACTCCTTAAACCTTCCTAGAAGACAGTAAAAGAATAAAGGCATAAACCCCCGAGGACAAAAAAAATGTGGTAGAAGTAAGACACAGAAGAAAAAACAGCAAACTTTCAAAAGGTAAGAAGCTAATGGGTAAATGATGCCTAACTTAGCAGGCCATAAAGAGCTGAAACCTGAGTGTAAGCCAACAACAAGCAAGTGCATTGTATTGAAGAACCTTAGGAAAGTTCGGATCTTGGATTTACCAGGTATTTTGGAGGTAGGCATATCCATGGGATGACAAAGTGTTGGACACAAGCGATTGAGCACACACACACATATATGGAAAAAACTGAGAACAAAAAAGATTTATTTATATGAAAGAGCATTTTAATCACTTCTACCACATTCAAGGCTTAAGTCAAGAAAGAGGAAAACATGGTATTTGGGAAATAGGATTCAACACAGGAAGTAATGGTAGGAGATCCCAGCGTGATATCAATGAGGAGCAAGCTGTCCAGATAAGAATAGGACAGAGGTATCTAGAAAATGTTTTGCAACCCAGAAGATTAGTAGAATACCTGAAATGTCTGAACACAGTGGAGTTTTAACAGCTGTGGCAGAATGGGGGTAATTAATGGTGAAAGTGAAAGTGTTAGTCACTCAGTTGTGTCTGACTCTTTGTGACCCCATGGACTGTAGCCTACCAGGCTCCTCTGTCCATGGAATTCTCCAGGCAAGAATACTGGAGTGGGTTGCCATTTCCTTCTCCAGGGGATCTTACCGATCTCGAGATCGAACCTGGGTCTTCTGCATTGCAGGCAGATTCTTTACCATATGTAAATAGAAAACTAAGCAAGTAGCAACCAAAAAGAAAACTTAAGTACACAATAGAAAACAAAGCTGTGGAAGAGCGGATGTATAATTAAAGCATACTTCATTAGTTAGCCGTGAACACTTATTTAGTCAAGATAATAAAGGAAAAATACTGATATGTACAGACAACTCAGTTTGTTTAATGTGCTTAAGAGCAAGCAAGTTCATCAATCATTGCAAGAGTCTAGAGCCAGGTGAGGAGAAGGCAATGGCACTCCACTCCAGTACTCTTGCCTGGAAAATCCCATGGACGGAGGAGCCTGGTAGGCTGCAGTCCATGGAGTCGCTAAGAGTCCGACACGACTGAGCGACTTCAGTTTCACTTTTTGGTTTCATGCATTAGAGAAGGACATGGCAACCCACTCCAGTGTTCTTGCCTGGAGAATCCCAGGGACAAGGGAGCCTGGTGGGCTACTGTCTATGAGGTCACACAGAGTCGGACACGACTGAAGTGACTTAGCAGCAGCAGCAGAGCCAGGTGATGAGTTTAAGTCATGCCTCTGCTTCTTACTTCTTTCCAAATAACTTCTCTGCCTTGTCTGTGAAGTGGGGATAGAATAATATCTATCTCTGTCCTAAGTGGTAAATAATGTTAACACTTAGAGCAGTGCCTTGTGTTAGTAAAGTATAATCAAGAGGAGGATGGAGGCAAATGAGCTGTACGTGAGGGGTGGGTAGAATAAGTTTGGAGTAGAAAGCAATGTAAGCATGTTGCTTAAATGTAAATGTGGAGGTGAACAAAAATAGCTAAAAGTTAAACAGTTGCATCTGGGGAATAGAAATCAGAAGTGTAGTGGGCTAGAACCAGAGGTTGCTTGTCCTCATTGTAAGCCTTGGGTGTTAACTTTGAATTTCATACACCTGTGGGAAAACTTAAAAAAAAAAGTGGGAAGATCCTTTCGCCTGAACTTGAAGCACAAAGCATTTTATTTTTTATTGTAGAAATCTTTAAACTTATGCAAAGGTTGAGAGAGAGTATACTGAACTCATCACCTATCTTTACTCATTTTGACCTCCTGGGCAATCTTGTTCAGTCCCTACCAGCATCCCCAGGTACCACCACTGGATTATTTTGGAGCAAATCCCCAATTTTAAGTGTGTTCAACCAGAAATAGCCTTAGCAGCTATGGTGGGCACACTGCTCAGATCTTCAAGACAGAACTTGTTGACCTACAGGGAATGATTGCAGTTAACTGACAACTTTTAATCGCAGCACTTTTGAGATCTGTTACAGTGTTTGAGCCAAGGCTACACACTTTCCTGGTTCATCTTGTTGACATCTTAAGAGCATTCAACTGAGACAATAGCTAAATGGATTCTTTTTAAAGTGTGCAGAAGAGAGCTAACATCAAGCCAGAGGTTTACTACTTTTTGAAAGGTCGGTGTGTGGTTGACCTTTGGCTGGTGTTGGGGAGCTAACTTTCAGGAGGATTCTCATTCCTTGATAAAAATGGTTGACTGTGCATAAGCTCTACAAAAGAAATATGGATTATGCTGAATACCTGCTTCTGAGAGTCTGGAATTTTGGTTTGTGCTAGGCATTGAATGCTGATGTGATCAATTCCTAATAAAACTCTGGAGCATTCTTTACTGCACATCCCTGGTAGACAACATTATGACACAGATGTTGTCAGAATTTGTTGCTGAAGGAATTAAGCACATTTTGTGTGACTACTGGGAGTGGACTGCTTGAGCTTGTACCTGGTTTCCTCTGGGCTTGACCTTATGTTTTTTTTTTCCTTTGCTGAATTTGCTTTGTATCCTTTCATTGTAGTAAATCATAGCCATGGGAAGAACATGTGCTCTTCTGTGAGAATGAGACCTGTGAGTTCCCCCAACAAATCACTGACCCTGACATGGGGACCCCAGCATGTTTAAAAAAAAAAATCACACCTGAAATTTATAATGATTCCTTAAAATCAAATGACCAGTCAGTGTTCAGACTTATTTGTTTTTTTTCCTCAGACTTATTTGTTTTTAAAATATATTCTTAGAATGTACAGATAAGGATAAAATTAAGATTCATCCATTGCATGTAGTTGCTAGGTTAAGTGTCAACCTACAGATCCCCTCTACTTTTTTTTTTCCCCTTATTTGTTTATGCAAGTGACAGTTATTCAGTTTTCCCACAGTTAGGACTTCACTGATTACATTTCTGTTAATGTTAGTTTCCTGAAAGCTTATACAGTCATCCCTTGGTATCCAAAGGGCATTGGTTCCAGGACCCCGGTGCATACCAAAATCCATGGATGCTCAAATTTCTTTAAAAAAATGGCTTTTTGGGGTATAACCTATACACATCCTTGTATTTAAATCCTGTCTAGATTACTTGTAATACCTAATACAATGTAGATATTCTGTAAATAGTTGTAAATACTATATAGTAAAAGTGCTCAGTTGTGTCTGACTTTTTGTGACCCCCTTGGACTATATCCCACCAGGCTCCTCTGTCCATGGAATTCTCCAGGCCAGAATACTGGAGTGGGTAGCCGTTCCCTTCTCCAGGGGATCTTCCCAACCCAGGGATTGAACTCACATGTCCTGCATTGCAGGCAGATTCTTTACTGTCTGAGCCACCAGGGAAGCCCAAATACAGTGTAAATTCTGTATCAGGACTTCCCTGATGGTCCAGTGGTTAAGACTCTGAGCTCCCAATGGAGGGAGTAGGTTTGATCCCTGGTTGGGGAACTAAGATCCCACGTGCTGTGTGTCCAATAATAAAACATTTGAAAAAAAAAGAATGCTGTATAAATAGTTGTTGGAACCTGGCAAATTGAACTTCTGCTTTTTGGAACTTTCTGGAATTTTTTTCTCGTTATTTTCCAACAGTGATTGAGTGACTTTCTGGATGCAGAACCATCCATATATTTACCTATTGCATGACATTGAGAAATGTATAATACCTGCTTCCCCTTTCTTTTTTTGTGGTAGGATTTGGGTGTTGTCAGTCTGATAAATCCATTGTGAAATTTGCTGCCAGCTTTTAATGTTTTTAGTATCCATTAACCTTTACCTTCCCAGGTGGTGCAGTGGAAGAGAATCTGCCTGCCAGTGCAGGAGATGCAGGTTTGATCACTGGGCCAGGAAAGACCCCCTGGGAGTAGGAAATGGCAACCTACTCCAGTATGCTTGCCTGGAAAATTCCATGGACAGAGGAACCTGGGGGCTGTAGTTCATGGGGTCACAAAGAGTTGGACACGACTGAGTGACTGAGCACCCACACAACCTTTACCTATAGTTGCTATGTAATGAAGTGTAGTAACAATGGTAATATTTCTCTTTCCTTCATTTGTTAGCTATATAGCTCTTTCATAAAGAACTTTCCTTAACAGTTGATTCATATATGAAAGGTAGAATAAACTATCAGTTGTTGAACTTTTTCAATATTCAGAGTGAGTAAATTCCCTAGCATCCTCCAAAGAATCCTCCAAGGTCAATGAGATTTTTACTAAGTATCATGTGAACTAATGGATTTTAATACTTGCTTTAATCTAACTCAGCTCTTTGTGGTGCCCAAGTTGTCTCATCTCTGGCCTGTGGAAACTCCTTCAAGTTGAACCTGACTTAATGAGGATTTCTTTACACTCAGGTACAACAGAATGTCCCAGGCTCTCCTGTTTCCTGCCCAGGACTGGATTCAGCCATTTCTTTAAGGAGCTTTGGTTCTTTAGAGTGTATAGTCAGCTGTTCATTGATACTTGCTTTGATTGTGTTTCTAGGTCTTCACATTGGAAACAGCTAAGAAATGTTTGTATTGATACTTCCAATTAATTTTAGAGTTGAAGGGCTATCATTTAATCTTTTATTTTTTCTCTTCCTTGAGAATCATAGTTCTGATAATGTCAGCATTACCTTGCTTTATTCTACTCATATGATGGTTTCAGACTAGCAGTGCTACTATTGCAAACAATATTAGTGAAAAGTTGGTGTATTTTTTACTTTGTCCTTAGTAGATAAGTATAACTCCACTAGGAATATAGAGTTAATGTAGTGTATTTTCAAGTCACTTAAGAGTTTGTATTTAAGCCACTTTTTTCATTTTGCTTTTGATTTTTAGTGATTTATCACATTTTATAAATTTATGATCATGTGAAACATTACATGGTTCTAAAGGAAAAACATCAATAAGTACATTAAGAAAAATAGTGTCTGTCTTGGTTCCTTCTAGCCTATTTTAGTTTATCCTTTTATGTCACAATATACGTATTTGTGTGTGATGACATGTATACTCACACATATATACACACTTATATATGTACATATATAAGTCAGTCGTGTCTGACTCTTGCAACCCCATGGACTGTAGCCCACTAAGCTCCTCTGTGCATGAAATTTTCCAGGCAAGATTACTGAAATGGGTATCCATTTCCTCCTCCAAGGGATCTTCCCAACCCTGGGATCAAACTCAATGTCTCCCGCATTGACAGGTGGATTCTTTACCGCAGAGTCACCTGGGAAGCTATTCTTCAGGCACAAATACTGGAATGGGTTGTCATGCCCTCCTCCATGGGATTTTCCTGACCCAGGGATTCAACCCGAGTCTCCTGTATCTCCTGCATTGGCAGGCAAGTTCTTTACCACTAGCATGGCATGGGGCGCCCATGTACAAATATATTTATTTCAACACATACTTAATAGGTAGAAGATAAATATTGTTTGCATCTTGGGTTTTTTTAGTTAATATATCTCTCCATATATATGTATCACTCCAGCAAATGTCATATTCTTTCCATTATATAATTGTATCATATAGTAGGTAGTTTCCTATTGTGGACATTTGGTTATTTCTAGTCCTGCTGTTACAGATAGTTGCAGCCTTGTGTGTGTGTCTTTGCATGGGGTGTTTTGTTTCTTAATGTTTGGGATATATTCCTAGAGTAGATAGAATTCCTAGATCAAAAGATAAATACATAGGCAGTTTTGCTGGATATTGCCAAATTCCCCTCTTCAAGGAGACCATACCAGTTTGTATTCCCATCAGCAGTGTTTGAGAATGCCTGTTTTTCTACAGCCTAAGAACACATTGTTACAGGCTTCATAAAATGTTTTAAGTAGATCTGTGTTTGAGAGTCTTTGGCAAAAGTATGGTGGAGTCTAAGGAGTCTAAAACAGGGAGATGAATTGGCCTTGACAGCCTCAGAGAAATGCAGGTCTTTACTGAGGATATAGTTACATTAAAGAAGTGTTGACAGTATGCGTAAGGAGGACTTAGTAATGATGGAGAAATTGGGGGTAACTTCAATTTCTGGGAGTATGAAAAATAGCAAAGAATATTGATCATCAGCAGATTAGAGGATGGGGGAATTTCTTGAATTTAAGGTGCTCCTGAAATACATGTTAGAGATGTAGTTGGATATATGAATCTGAAGAGAAATTTGGGTTAGAATAGAGCATTTGAGTCATCCCTGTGTGATGTTAAGATATGTGTAAATGAAGATACTGAGGAAAAGAATAAAAGTGATAATGGAGCTCAGCGTGTTCTTGACTTTGGTAAAAATAGTTTTATGGGTCTTTTCTATGTCTTCTTACTTAGCAGCTGACTTAACATCTCTGGGTAGCATTAGAAAAAGAATACTTCATTTTCATGACTTTTATACACTATACATAAAGACTGTGTATTCATATGCTCTACAATGTAATTCTGTTCTGAAGTCATACAAACTTATTCAGGGCAAACATAGCTTAAATTCCTTTGATGTAGGGAATGGTTTATTTTGACTCATCTCCAGTAAACATTTTACACATGATTTTAAAACTTTTGTTTAAAATATTTCCATTCTTGGTATCTAACTTTGGCAATCATAGGCAAATGGAGAGTTCTTGCCAGTGAAATACCCTTTTTTCTCTATATTAATTAACCATTAGGTATGTTTTACACATGAGAGATAGTCATGTGTAAACACAGGTAAAACTAAAACAGCGAAGTTTGGTAACTTTCCCAAGGATACACAGTATTAGGAAGCTAAAGTGGAATTTAAACCCAGACCAGTTGAAAATAGAACATATTTTGAGTGAAAAGACAGGATGATAAAGGATTCAAAACCTTATGTAAGTTGAAGGAAATTCATTTATAATGTTTTATACTTAAAGGGTGGCAGGGTGACCAACTTAGACTATCAAGGATTAGGCCTTTAGTGGAGACGGTGTATAGATTTCTTCTTGGCACTTAAGCTGTGGAACTCATTGCGTTTATCTTTGGTCCAGTATCAAGTATATTCTGTTTCCTATGTCAGAGCTATGTGAAAACAAAGTGACTTCTTTTAGAGTTAGAGCTGCCCTCTTCTCACTGTCCAAGCAGAGGTTGCTTGGAGGCTTGTGGTAAAAGGGCATTACAGCACTGAGGGTGAATGGACCAGATCTTTTTTAAGGCCCCTTGCGAGTCTGAGTTTTTTTCTTCTTTCTTCTCTGCTTCACTAAAATTTGAAGAAGTTTGATTAAACTGAGTGATTAACTAAAATCCCACCAGGATTAATATCCATTTATTATAAATAAGTTAGACATACTGTGAGAGTCCTAGGCCTGCATAGTACTTATTTGATTTGGAAGAACCAAGACAAGCTGCTAGAGCTGCTTCCAACTTCAGGCTCACTTACATTTTGAGGAGGCCACTCAGTTAGTTAAGGGTTAATGGTCTCTTCCCTTAGTTACTACCTTGTTAATGCCGTCAAAAAATGCTATAACATTTAACTATTCTTGTGTTTCTATATAGCACAGTCAGAGAAGGCGATGGCACCCAACTCCAGTACTCTTGCCTGGAAAATCCCATGGACGGAGGAGCCTGGTAGGCTGCAGTCCATGGGTCGCGAAGAGTCGGACACGACTGAGCGACTTCACTTTCACCTTTCACTTTCATGCATTGGAGAAGGACATGGCAACCCACTCCAGTGTTCTTGCCTGGAGAATCCCAGGGACGGGGGAGCCTGGTCGGCTGCTGTCTATGGGGTCGCACAGATTCGGACACGACTGAAGTGACTTAGCAGCATATAGCACAGTAGCTTATCAAACTTGAGTATGCTTGAGAATTGCTGAGACGATTTGTGAAAATAGACCACTGGGCCTCACTCCCAGGGTTTGAGTCAGATCAGAAGTGGAGTTAGGAGTTTGCATTTATAGCATGTTCCCAAATGGAACCACTGCTTTGAGAACCACTGCTATAGTAGTTTGATCTACCCCAGGAGATTGAGTTTTCCAAGGGCAGGAACCAGAAATTACTTGTATCCTTATCCCTCTACTAGCAAGCAATACATAAAGACAACAGATCTTATTAATGTTATAGAAACCACTGTAGACTGTTACATTGCTATTTTTGCCTATGGATACCAGATGTTAGGCCCCAAATTGAGGAACCTTTTAAGTTCAAGTCAGGTTTAGGTTTGTTAAACCTTTAGAAATTCAAGTAAGATCAAGATTCTACTGGAATTCTTTCGCATGGGCTTCCCAGGTGGCACTAGAGGTAAAGAACCTGCCTGCCAGTGCAGGAGACTTTAGAGATGTTGGTTTGATCCCTGGGTCAGGCAGATCCGTGGAGGAGGGCATGTCTCTCCAAGATTCTTGCGTGGAGAATCCTATGGACAGAGGAGCCTGATGGGTCTAGAGGGTCGCACAGAGTCAGACATGACTGAAGCAACTTTGCATTCACACATGTTCTTATTATGCTAAAGCAAATGTCAGAGCTGGATAAACTAGTTCCAAGTTCAAGAAGAGATGAGCATCTAGTCTTACTAAAGTAATTTTTAAATGTGGGTTAAGAAAATGTAGAAAAGAAGAACTTGTTTTTTTTACCTACCTCTACTCATCATTCCCCATCACCTCCCTCCCCAAGCTAGTTAAGAATGACATATTAAGATTTTAACAAGACTTGCTTATTTTGGCATTTAAAATCAGAAATAAATATCATTTACTTAAGTGCCATTAAGAATAAAATTGTTAGGCTTTTATACATATTGCATGTAATTTTAGTCTTCCATGCTGATAATCATAATCATAAGCAGTGTTCTGTGATTCTTTCTCCTCAGATATCCGGAAAGTGGTACTGTAGAAATAAATGTCAAGGATCTTCGACCACGGGCTAGAACCACTTTGAGATGGAATGAACTAAATGTTGGTGATGTGGTAATGGTTAATTACAATGTAGAAAGTCCTAGTAATAGAGGATTTTGGTTTGATGCAGAAATCACTACACTGAAGACAATCTCAAGGACCAAAAAAGAACTTCGTGTGACTGTTTTCTTGGGGTAAGAGTCTCTTCACTGATGCCATTTAATTATTAAGAAATGTAATTTTTAAGTGTTAAGTACATGTTCTTTAATTTAAAAAAAAGATGGAATCCATGAAAGATGGAAATTTCCATACTAGAGGAAAACTTTTAAATAAACTTCTTGAATTTTTTATTAAGAATGACCCGTAAATCTCCATTGCTACTTTAAGGCTGGAGGTATTATTTGAAAGCACCTTGGAAACAATTGAACATGTTATTAGAGAAATTTTTGTCTACTGTACAAGATTCTACTAGGCTAAACCAATAATACAGACGTGTTTCAGTAGCTATGTTTGCTGTGAAGATCTATTGATAGAACACAAATGAATGTCTACCTAGCCAGCTGTCTGCTGGACTTGAAAGACTAGCAAAAATTTTCCTTTATAGTAATTTTATTTAACTTAGAAACTTAAAACCACCTTTGAAAAGAATTCAAAACATAAAATATCACCCAAGATTTCATATCACTCAGATACTCCCATTGTTAATTCTTTAAGAAATACTTTTAGATGTTTCCTTCAAGTGATTCAAGTACTATGCATTGTTTCAAAGCTACCTTTTTATACTTGGAAAAATGTTGTCAACACTGTTTTGTGTTCAGTTCTTCTGAATAAAATGTATTTGAGAAATAGTCACTAATTTAGTTTTTTAAAAGAGTCTACTAAAGTATTTCCAATTCTTTATCATGATGCTTAAGTAAAAACCTTGTGTATGCACTTTTGTGCATTTTTCTTTAGAATGAATCCTTTATTTGTTGTGTTGAGCATTGCAGATACTAGAATGACCCTGACTGTTCTCTTTTACTTAAGAGAAGCAGCCAAACTAACATACTTGTTAAGTTCTGGTTAACTGATTATGCATTGTACATATATATAAGGGATACATATATATCTAGTTTAACGTTGAGGTGACAAATCTAAGATTAAGCATCTGCTTATAATGAGTAATATAATGCAGAGGTTGGTAAACTATGGCCCATTGGCTACCTGTTTTATGAAAAGAAATTTTTATTGGAACACAGCAGTGCCCATTTATGTTTTAGCTAAAACTGGCTTTTTTTGTCTGTGTACTCAATAGCATTATTGAGTGGCTGCAAAAATGAAACTTATAGAATTTTAAACTACTTACTCTCTGACCCTTCATGGAAAAAGTCTGCTGACTCCTAAGATAAAAAGATTGTGAACTTTTATTTTAGAAAACCATTTCAGAACTTTGTGCAAACACAACTGTGATTCTGTTGTCAGGCTAAGGATGTAATAACTCAATTAACAGATTTCTAAGTAGCTTGAAATTCTGACATGGATACAAATCATGAATGAAAGGAGAAAGCATCTACATAAATTAGTTATATAGAGATTCTTATAATGTACGTAGGTGTAGGAAGTGGAAAAAAAAGCATGTATTCACAGCAGTACTCGTAACATTGAGCTAAAAACGCTTGCTATTTAAAACGTTTTCCTGAGTAATTCTGAGGTACAGTTAAAGAGTGGAGCACTCTGGCTTTAGGGACTAGAGATAAGATTGAGTGGAAATTATAGATAGGCAAATACTGACTCATGAGAAAATGGTGGTATTTGAGGGCTGTCCCAAAATAAAACACACTGTCCTATAATGGCTTATGTTTGCTGTCATTTAGGTTTTCACTAGACTTGTTAAGGATACAGGAGCCAAAAAAGGAGTCATTTTGGCTTGTGGATGGGATTTTTTTTTCATTGTTAAAAATCTTTTCCCTTCACTGGAAAGAGTTTGGTACTGTTACAGACAGTGCTTCCATGACATTATATTTCTGTCCTGGTGCTTATGTGTGTTAGATTCTGTTGGGTGAGTCTTGTCTAGAAGTAGAATCACTTGATTGTAGAACTTGTACATCTCTAACTTTAGTAGATAGAACCAAATATTTAAGTGGTTGTACCAGATTCCACTTCGACCATAGTGAGTTCAAACTGCTCTGCATTCTTAACACTTAATTTTGTCGGACTTGAGTTTTTGGTAGTCAGGTGAGTTTCTAATAACACAGTATTGTGGTTTTAATTTATGTTTCCCTTACTATTAATGAGGTTGAGAACCGTACGTTTATTGGCTACTAGGATATCTCTTGTAAGAATCCTGTTTCAAGCATTAAGGATCCTGTTTCAAGCATTGGTGTATGTTGTAGTTAATTAGGTAGTCTCTCATTGAATTTTTAGGAGTTCTAGTTACGGTGACCTCACCATTTCAGTTATATGTGGAGAAAATGCCTACTTCAATTCTGTGGCTTATCTTTTTTTCCTATGTTTGAATAGTAGTCTTAGTTTTAGGTTGTCGAATTTATCAAAAATTTCCCTTAATGCTTATAGTTTTTGTATCTTGATTTAAGAAGCCTTCTGAGGGTTGGTCAGGGTGGGAGATGGGTGATAGTGGTTAAAAGGTACAAACTTCCAGTTACATGATATATAAGTTCTAGGGATATAATGTACAGTATGGTGACTATAGTTAATAATGTACTGTATATTTGAAAGCTGCTTAGAGAGTAGATCTTAAAATTTTTCATCACAAGGAAAAAATTTGTAACTGTGGGATGTTGGATGTTAACTAATCTTTTTGTGGTAATCACTTTTCTGTATATCAAGTCATTATGTTGTACACCTTCAGTTCAGTTCAGTAGCTCAGTTGTGGCCGACTCTTTATGATGCCATGGACTGCAGCACACCAGGCCTCCCTGTCCATCACCAACTCCCGGAGTTTACTCAGACTCATGTCCATTGAGTCTGTGATAAGCCATCCAACCATCTCATCCTTTGTCATCCCCTTCTCCCACTTTCAGTCTTTCTTAGCATCAGGATCTTGTCAAATGAATCAGTTCTTCGCATCAGGTGGCCAAAGTGTTGGAGTTTCAGCTTCAACATCAGTCCTTCCAATGAATATTCAGGACTGATCTCCTTTAGGATGGACTGGTTGGATCTCCTTGCTGTCCAAGGGGCTCTCAAGTCTTCTCCAACACCACAGTTCAAAAGCATCAATTCTTTCGTGCTTAGCTTTCTTAATAGTCCAACTCTCACATCTATACATGACTAGTGGAAAAGCTTCATGTCTAGCTTTGACTAAACAGACCTTTGTTGGCAAAGTAATATGTCTGCTTTTTAATAAGCTGTCTAGGTTGATCATAACTTTTCCTCCAAGGAGCAAGCATCTTTTAATTTCATGGCTGCAGTCACCATCTGTAGTGATTTTGGTGCCCCCCCCCCCCAAATAAAGTCTGTCACTATTTCCACTGTTTCCCTGTCTCTTTCCCATGAAGTGATAGGACCAGATGCCATATCTTCGTTTTCTGAATGTTGAGCTTTAAGCCAACTTTTTCACTGTCCTCTTTCACTTTTCATCAAGAGTTTCCTAAGTAGAATTGAATCCTATAGCAAAAAAAAAAAAAATTTAACCTCACTCAAACTATGAATATACTTACCATATTTTGCATCTTTTTTATAGGGTTTCATTGTTTATCATAACATCTCTAGTGATGATTTTATTATTGAATGTGTCATTTTTACAGAATATAAACTTGATGTCCATATCAAGTTGTAAATCACAGTTCACTGTTTTCCAACCATATTGGCCTCCTTGTGTTGCTTAATCATACAGATGTGCTCCTATTTCAGAGCCTGTGCCCTTGACCATTTCCTCTCACTGGTCTGTTCCACACCGGTATTCATTGACTGGCTTTGTCTTTTGTTTTATTTCTTTATTTAAACATCACTTTGAAAGACAACTTTCTTGATCATGCTATGTAAAATCATACACACCTGGCATGGGTTACTTAAATTCTCCTTTGGTCTAACTTAATTTCTTTATGATACTGATTATCACCTGACATTTATTATTCTCTCTTGCCCTACTTGTATTAGTTTGCTATTATTGCTGTAACAAATTACCGCAGACTTTAGTGGCTTAAATCAGGGAAGGCAATGGCAACCCACTCCAGTACTCTTGCCTGGAAAATCCCATGGATGGAGGAGCCTGGTAGGCAGCAGTCCATGGGGTCATGAAGAATCAGACATGACTGAGCGACTTTACTTTCATGCATTGGAGAAGGAAATGGTAACCCACTCCAGTGTTCTTGCCTGGAGAATCCCAGGGACGGCAGAGCCTGGTGGGCTGCCGTCTGTGGGGTCGCACAGAGTCAGACATGACTGAAGCGACTTAGAAGCAGCAGCAGTGGCTTAAATAACACAACTTACTATTTTACAGTTCTGTAAGGCAGAAGACTTACAAATTTCACTGGCCTAAAAGTATCAGCAGGGTTGTGTTCCGTTTTGGACACTCTGAAATAAAAAATACTTCCTTGCCTTTTTAAGATTCTAGGGATCTCCCAGTTCCTTGGCCTGTGGCCTACTTCCTCCATTTTTAAAGCGAACAAAGTTGTATCTTAGACTATTCGTTTTTAGTCACATCTTCCTTCAGGCTCACTCTTTGCTCTTCTACTTTCAAGATCCCCCATGATTACCTTTGATCTATCTAGATAATCCTATTTAAAAGTTATTAACTTTATAATGTCTGCAGAGTCCCTTTTGCCATGTAAGGTAATATGTTCATAGGTTCCTGGGCTGATAACAGATATCTTTGGGGCCTATTATTTTGCCAGTCATACCACTAGAATGTTAATGCTTTGATTTT
The DNA here is from genome assembly GCA_006410615.1 of Neotragus moschatus. NCBI lineage: Eukaryota > Metazoa > Chordata > Mammalia > Artiodactyla > Bovidae > Neotragus > Neotragus moschatus. The sequence goes on along the minus strand of SJYA01001209.1, from coordinate 967,795 downwards.
TGTTTTTGTTGCTGTTTGTTGCTATGTGTCAGACCTTGTTCTAAGAACTAGTTTAAATAGATATTCAGGAAATGCAGTATTTCATAGAATCTGAAATTAACTTTTCTGTATTTTAACATCTGTGAAATTAGGGTGTATCTTAAAATTGCTATTGGAAGGGCTAAAGTTGGGTTCTTTCAGATTGTTGATTTTACTTCTAGTTACTTTTGAGTGCCATCTAACTTGAAGTTAAATTTTCTGTATCTAGAAATAGGACTAAAGGAGGTACATAAAGGAGAAAGTATAATATGTAATGGCTTTATGGGCAGTATGTAACAGCTTTATGGTCTGACAGTATAGCCATAACTGTAATACATGGAAGAAATATACAAAGAAATTTTAAAGTATTTTCTATAATCCTAATGGCACCTGGTGAAAATGTCTTATGTGTAACGTGGAATAAAGCAAAGAAGTACTTGTAGCATTCTCATTTAGGCATCCCTGCTGTCTTTGAGAACTAGGATTTTCTGATCATGAAAGAAAAGAGAAACAGATAAATAATTGCTTTGTAAAAAGCAAACGTATCCTTCAGTCGTGAATTTGAACAGAAAGTGTTTGCATGATCTCATGAGGTATATTGTATATGTATTAATGTGTAGGTCTCAATTTCGTAGGTTTGTCCACTAAAAAGACCTGAAAATAGCGATCAGTCCAGTTGCAGTAAGCTTTTTAGTGCCTAAATTGTGGTCTTGAAATAACCATTTCCACCTAAAAGAAGGCTTCCCGGATAGCTCAGCTGGTAAAAAATCCACCTGCAATGCAGGAGACCCTGGTTCGATTCCTGGCTTGGGAAGTTCCCCTGTGAAGGGATAGGCTTATCCACTCCAGTATTCTTGGGCTTCCCTGTGGCTCAGACAGTACAGAATCTGCCTGCAATGCGGGAGAACTGGGTTCAGTCCCTGGGTTGGGAAGATCCCATGGAGGAGGACATGGCAACCCACTCCAGTATTCTTAACTGGAGAATCCTCATGGACAGAGGAGCCTGGCAGGCTACGGTCCATGAGGTCACAAAGAGTCAGACGTGACTGAGCGACTTAAGCGCACACACACACACACACCTAAAAAACCAGGCTTCATTGGAGAGAAGAGGACAGGCTAGAGGCAGAAATATACAAGAAGAACTAGGAACATCTTGTCTCGCAGACAAGAAGATAGCCCACAAAGACTGCTAAACTCTTGTCAGAAAGATTTGAGAGTCAACTGGAAGATTGCATTGGCTGAAGATGAGACAGTTTGACCATCAGTAAGGCAAATAATAAACTAAAGTGGATTGAAACACCTCAAATATGTAAACTCATAGTAATATAGAAATTGATCGCCTACATAGAATGTTTGACAGCTTTTTTTTTTTTTTTAACTACTAAAGAAAGTATTCCATTTGTATTTGTTATATGAGCTATACCACTGAGTTACCAAATAATTGATGTGGTCATGTTTCTCTTTATGGAACTATTTCAGCAAATAAGTGAAAAGGGAGTGAAAGAACTAGAATGTCAACATTATCCAATCCTTAGTGAATTAGTCCAGAGAAGGCAGTGGCACCCCACTCCAGTACTCTTGCCTGGAAAATCCTATGGACAGAGGAGCCTGGTAGGCTGCAGACCATGGGGTTGCAAAGAGTTGGAAACGGCTGAGCGACTTCATTTTCACTTCTCACTTTCATGCATTGGAGAAGGAAATGGAAACCCACTCCAGTGTTCTTGCCTGGAGAATCCCAGGGATGGGGGAGCCTGGTGGGCTACCTTCTATGGGGTCACACAGAGTTGGACATGACTGAAGCGACTTAGCAGCAGCAGCAGCAGTGAATTAATCTAGTCATTGAGCATCTGTGGCTACTATCATCATAGGAAAAGACAACTAAATAATTGGGTGCTTACTGATGAAAATAGACCTGTAGATGATTTTACTCAAAAAATGAACCTATTTGAGTAAACATTGAAAGGAAGGGTCAGCAGTTTTATTCTGTGAAGAGCCAGATAGTGAATAGTTTAACCTTTGGCTGCCAGATGGTCTCTGTCACAACTCAACTCTGCTGCTGTAGCATAGAGAATACATAAACGAATAGGCATAGCTGTGTTCCAGTACACATTTTTAAAAACGTGCCTCAAAGCAACAGTTTTTGACCTTTTCACCAGACCAACTACTGATATACTGGAAACACAAATGACAGAAAAAACTGAGATGAACTTAGGGAATTCAGATATCAAAATCAAAACCAGGGGAAATTGTAGGACAAATGATGGGGGTTCATCAACAAATTATAAGGGAAGAGATTGGGAATTTAGTTTTTGAAACACAGAACTATATGATATATTTAGGGAGGAAGACAGGTGAGAAGATTGAAGAAAATTAAGGTAAAGGTGACTCGTGGGAGGGAGTGAAGAGGTTTTGACTTGGAGGGAGGATGTGAAGTGCTGAGGGGGTTGATAGTCCTGTCTCTTTTCTTGGTTGATTACGAGGATATTTGCCTTTTAATTGGCTAAACTATACATCTACCTATAAATTTTTTGCATTTGTTTGCATTCTATGTTAGAAGTTTTAAAAGAAAGGTAAAATATTTGAAAAAAAATCACCAAGCAAATAGTAACCCAAAAAACCAAAGGTACCCTTGTGATACAAAATGCGTTACTAGAGATAGAAAGACATAAGAACATTTCATAAGAAATGTTCATAAGAAATTTCATAAGAACATTTAAGTATTCTTAGTCTGTATGTACCCCACAATATATCTTCAAAAATATAAAGCAAAAGTTGATAGATTAAAAGAATTATATAAATCTATAGTTACAGTAAGAAACTTTGACGAAGTATATGCAAATAGCTATAAATATGTCTGTGAAAAATATGGCTTAGTATTTGAAAGACTTTTCTTTGTAATGAGGTCATCTGTTTACTCAGAAACGTACATGTTTGTTGGAAATATGTTTAAATCTTTGTTTTAACTGGGAGTATCATTTTACCGTATCTTTAAATTTACAGGATAGGTGTCTTCTCACCAAATGATCTAAGTCTTGATTTTTTCCCCTAATATTAAAGTTACATTTTAACTTCAAATATTAATCACTAGACTTTTCCTACTGCTGGAAAAAATAATTCAGTGATTAGAATCGCTATTACCCCATTTTTAGTAGTGTTCAGTGAGTTTTGAAACTGACTTTTAATTACTGTTTGCGTATGGTTTAGATTTTGCTGACCTTTCTTCCTTTTTTAAACAGGGGTTCTGAAGGAAAATTAAATGACTGTCAGATAAGATTCATAAATGAAATCTTCAAGATCGAGAAACCTGGAGCCCATCCTCTTTCATTGGCAGATGGAAAGTTTTTAAGTATGGATCTTTCTTATGGGCCGAGACTGCATGTATTAGGATTGCCATTTTGACTGGCCAGGGAATGACTTTTGAGGAAGTATAAAACTATAAAAACCATACAAATTTATTTTCAAGACAACCATTTTGATATAAGATCAGTTTGGTTTAATGGATTTTTCTCTAATGATAAAATTTGTTTTCAAAGAGTATTTTCTCATCTTGGCATTTTATTGCCATTTTCTTGCTGTTTCCTTTATTATAGTCTGTCCATATAAAAAACCCACTTTGATAATATGGCCATTTAAGATTAATATTTAATAAATGAGGCTTATTTTTATACTAGTAGAGCCTGAGAAGCATAATGCTGGTTGAGCCCTGAATTTCTGGGAAGTAATGAATGGTGAATGTAGCCTCATCTTGTTGTATGTAACGTAATTTCATGCAGCTAGTTGGTAACAAAGGTAGGACTAAGTTCTAAGTCTTTTCCTTCATAGTTCAATTGCTGTCTTTGCAAATAGGTTACAATGTCTCATACTCTGTTAATTCTGATTTGTGTGTGTGTGTGTGGAGAACAATTCATTGAGCTTTTGCCATGTCGATANTAATAAATGAGGCTTATTTTTATACTAGTAGAGCCTGAGAAGCATAATGCTGGTTGAGCCCTGAATTTCTGGGAAGTAATGAATGGTGAATGTAGCCTCATCTTGTTGTATGTAACGTAATTTCATGCAGCTAGTTGGTAACAAAGGTAGGACTAAGTTCTAAGTCTTTTCCTTCATAGTTCAATTGCTGTCTTTGCAAATAGGTTACAATGTCTCATACTCTGTTAATTCTGATTTGTGTGTGTGTGTGTGGAGAACAATTCATTGAGCTTTTGCCATGTCGATATCAGTGTCTCATATATTCTGACAAAAGAAATATTCAAGATTAAAGAGTCCTGCCTATCCTCTTCTTAACCACAGTTGTGCAGAATTAGAGCAAGACAAGTCCTTTAGTAGATTAATAACTAGACTTCCGTGTTACTGGTTTAAGCCATACTCGTTTCTTGACTGCAATGCTAATACATCTAGACTTGAATTAAGAGCTTTAAGCATTCTGTGTATGACTGTATGGTTATATTCTAGGAATAAAGGTAATTTGTTGAGTAAACTTGTTTAATGTGACTTGCTCTCAGTAAAACACAAAAGAAAAATTGACTAGGTTTTTCTTGTGTTTTCTCTGTCAGTATATCTGCGTATATATGTTCTTTGCCTAATGCTAATCATGTTAAAGCTACAACTTTGAACTTCTGTGTAAGGAAACCATTTCAGAGCCACAGCCAGATTGCCATTGATAACTCTCTAAACCATAAATCTAAACATACCTTTGTCATTTTAGACATCTTTCTGTATCCATATTATTCATCTTTGTGTGTTTATACAGTTCTGTATAAAAAATTTATTCTGCAGTTTCATTTTTTTAATATATTTGGCTATCTTTATATTATAGTTCTTATAAATTTAACTTGATGTTAGTGAGCATTACTATAAGAATTGTGTATATATGTTTATTTTATAATTTCAAATGAACATTTTGGCAAAAAGTATTTTGGATTTAGATGGGAAAGACTGGCAGAGGAGGGGTGGGCAATAAGTGGAACCTGTTAGCTGCCAGAATTCTGAAGCAATTGATAAGTAAGATTAAAAAAAATCAACTGTTAGTACTGTATTTACTAATAAAGAGTATCTTGGGGTCATAGCAAAACCAAAATGGATTTGGTGACTGCTAACAGGTGTACCCCTCCTAGTTTAGTCCACCTGGGGAAAGGTTTGGATCTGCAGAACAGATGATACCTAACCCTTCCATTTTGGAACAACTTTGTTCAGTTATTTCACTGGAAATTTTAATATATCTTATGATGCCCCATGAGTTAACTGCATTACCCCTATGCATCCTGATGCACATTTGGGGAATATTAAAGTCTTGCACTGAATTATTCCATATGGTTCTTTTTGTTTAAAAAAAAAAAAAAGCTGTGTGCTATTTCTCATGGGTTTTTCTTTAAGATTCATAGACATAAAAATGATTTTAAGACTGGGCTTGCTATAATTTTGTTCTTAATAGGGAAAAATGACCCTGAATGTGACTCTTGTGGTGGAGACCCAAATAAGAAATGCCGTTCTTGCTCCTGTCATGTATGTGGTGGAAAACAGGAACCCAACATGCAAGTTCTATGTGATGAATGTAACATGGCCTATCATATTTACTGCCTGAATCCTCCTTTGGATAAGGTCCCTGAAGAGGAATACTGGTATGATTATCAGGGAATTTTTGTTGTTACTATGTAAGAATTGAATGTGCAATATGTATTTGAAACCCCAAAAGTAGATTTCTAAAGATACAAATGTGTTAAGAGGTAGATTTATTGAGAGAGATACATGTCTTCTCTTGGCAGAGATGCGGTCCATCTCAGAAGACAAGTGGCCTACATAATGTATACTGAAGTGGTTAAAACTGTATAACTAATGGTTATTTGGCATTGGTACCTTTATTCAGTTACTACAACAGCTTCTGAACTGATCTCTCCATTTTTTAATCCCTCCAGTCCTTTCTCCAATATGAGTCTGTGTTCTTTGAAAAATGCAAATTTGGTAATTACTCCTTTGCTTCAGATGCTTTACATTACTGTAGAGAGCCTTGCACAGTGTTTTTTAGTTGATTTTTCCCATTGTATCTCTTACCACTTTCCTCTTTTATTTTCCCAAGTGCTCCCTAGATGGCTTCATGCAATGATGAGACTTTAAATACCAAGCAAATGGTTCAGAATTTATATTTTCAGACCCAGCCTTACCTGAACTTTATGTTTCTGTATTCAGCTGCTTGCTTGACTAGTATTATAAAATAAGTGACTCCAAGTGGAGATCTTGATTTCCACAAACATGTCCACTGAAATCCTACTCCTCACTCCTTCATCAGTATATAATAGCATTGTCTCATCCACTTGTTGGGGAAAAAGCTGAATTTCATTTCAATTCTCGCTTCTCCTTCGTCACATACTCTATATCCAATAACATTAGCAAATCTTAACAGTTCTACTCTCATTACCCAGTTCAACCACCATCTGTACCCTGAACTGTATGCGTGTGTGCATGTGTGCTCAGTTGTGTCTGATTCTACGACCTCATGGACTGTAGCCTGCCAGGCTCCTTGGTCCATGGAATTTTCCAGGCAAGAGTACTGGAGTGGGTTGTCGTTTCCTTCTCTGGGATCTTTGCAACCCAGGAATTGAACCTGAGTCTTTGGCATCTCTTATGTTGACAAGTGGATTCTTTACCAGCTGAGTCACTAGGAACTCTATAGCAATTGCACAGCTAGTCGTCTTGCTTTCACATTGTCTACCAGCTATCCTTCCTGCTGTAGCAGCAGAATGATCTAAATCCTGAATTAGAATACTCACCTGTTTAAAACCCCTAATGTCTTCCTGTTGAATTTAGGATAAAATCTAAACCCTTGCTGTCTGTGAACCGACCTCTGCCTACTTTTAATGTTCTTCAGAACATACCATTCCTTATTATGCCTCAGGACCTTTACACTTAATGTCTCTCTGCGTGGACTCTTGATAGGTTTGGCTCTTCTAATCTCATCTGGAATAGCACTAACCCTGATGTATTTCCTTTATCAGTCAGTTCAGTTCAGTTGCTCAGTTGTGTCCAATTCTTTGCAGCCCCATGGACTACAGCACACCAGGCCTCCCTGTCCATCACCAACTCCCGGAGTTTACTCAAAGTCATGTCCATTGACTTGGTGATGCCATCCAACCATCTCATCCTCTGTCATCCCCTTCTCCTGCCCTCAGTCTTTCCCAGCAATGAGGGTCTTTTCCACTGAGTTAGTTATTCGCATGAGGTGGCCAAAGTATTGGAGTTTTCAGCTTCAGCATCAGTCCTTCCAGTGAATATTCAGGACTGATTTCCTTTAGAATGGACTGGTTGGATCTCCTTACAGCCCAAGGGACTGTCAAGAGTCTTTTCCAATATCACAGTTAAAAAAAAGCATCAATTCTTTGGCACTCAGCTTTCTTTATAGTCCAACTCTCACATCCATATGGAGAAGGAAATGGCAACCCACTCCAATATTCTTGCCTAGAGAATTCCATGGACAGAAGAGCCTGGTGGACTGCTGACCATGGGGTTGCACAGAGTTGGACATGACTGAAGTGACTTAGCATGCATCACATCCATTCATGACTACTGTGAAAGACCAAAGCTTTGACTAGACAGACCTTTGCTGGCAAAGTAATAATGTCTTTGCTTTTTAATAAGCTATCTAGGTTGGTCATAACTTTCCTTACAAGGAGCAAGCATCTTTTAATTTCATGGCTGCAGTGATTAATTTCACCATCTGCAGTGATTTTGGAGCCCCAGAAAATAAAGTAAGTCACTGTTTCCCCATCTATTTGCCATGAAGTGATGGGACCAGATGCCATGATCTTCGTTTTCTGCATGTTGAGTTTTAAGCCAATGCTTTCACTCTCCTCTTTCACTTTCATCAAGAGACTCTTACGTTCTTCACTTTCTGCCATAAGGGTGGTGTCATCTGCATATCTCAGATATTGATATTTCTTCCAGAAATCTTGATTCCAGCTTGTGCTTCATCCAGCCCAGCGTTTCTCATGATGTACTCTGTGTACAAGTTAAATAAGCAGGGTGACAGTATATAACCTTGATGTGCTCCTTTCCCGATTTGGAACCAGTCTGTTGTTCCATGTCCAGTTCTAACTGTTGCTTCCTGACCTGCATACAGGTTTCTCAAGAGACAGGTCAAGTGGTCTGGTATTCCCATCTCTTGAAGAATTTTCCGCGGTTTGATGTGGTCCACACAGTCAAAGGCTTTAGCATAGTCAATAAAGCAGAAGTAGATGTTTTTCTGGAACTCTCTTGCTTTTTCCATGATGCAATGGATGTTGGCAATTTGNTTCTCAAGAGACAGGTCAAGTGGTCTGGTATTCCCATCTCTTTCAGAATTTTCCGCGGTTTGATGTGGTCCACACAGTCAAAGGCTTTGGCATAGTCAATAAAGCAGAAGTAGATGTTTTTCTGGAACTCTCTTGCTTTTTCCATGATCCAATGGATGTTAGCAATTTGATCTCTGGTTCCTCTACCTTTTCTAAATCCAGCTTGAACATCTGGAAGTTCACAGTTCACGTGCTATTGAAGCCTGGCTTGGACAATTTTGAGCAATACTTTACTATCATCTGAGATGAGCATGATTGTGTGGTAGTTTGAGCATTCTTTGGTGTTGCCTTTCTTTGGGATTGGAATGAAAACTGACCTTTGCCAGTCCTGTGGCCACTGCTGAGTTTTCCAAATTTGCTGACATATTGAGTGTAGCACTTTCACAGCATCATCTTTTAGGATTTGAAATAGCTCAACTGGAATTCCATCACCTCCGCTAGCTTTGTTCGTAGTAATGCTTTCTAAGGCCCACTTGACTTCGCATTCCAGGATGTCTGGCTCTAGATGAGTGATCACACCATCATGATTATCTGGGTCATGAAGATCTTTTTTTATAGTTCTTTATAGATCTTTATAGTTCTTCTGTGTATTCTTGCCACCTCTTCTTAATATCTTTTGCTTCTATTAGGTCCATACCATTTCTTTCCTTTATTGTGTCCATCTTTGCATGAAGTGTTCCCTTGGTATCTCTGATTTTTTTGAAGAGATCTCTAGACTTTACCATTCTATTATTTTCCTCTATTTCTTTGCATTGATCACTGATGAAGGCTTTCTTATCTCTCCGTGATATTCTTTGGAACTCTGCATTCAAATGGGTATATCTTTCCTTTTCTCCTTTGCCTTTCACTTCTCTTCTATTCACAGCTATTTGTAAGGGCTCCTCAGACAACCATTTTGCCTTTTTGCATTTATTTTTATTAGGGATCGTCTTGCTCCCTGTCTCCTGTACAATGTCACAAACCTCCATCCATAGTTCTTCAGGCATTCTATCAGATCTAGTCCCTTGAATCTATTTGTCACTTCCAGTGTATAATCATAAGGGAGTTGATTTAGGTCATACCTGAATGGTCTAGTGGTTTTCCCTACTTTCTTCAATTTAAGTCTGAATTTGGCAATAAATAGGAGTTCCTGGTCTGTGCCACAGTCAGTTCCTGGTCTTGTTTTTGCTGACTATATAGAACTTCTCCATCACTGGCTGCAAAGAATATATCAGTCTGATTTCAGTGTTGGCCATCTCTTGATGTCCATGTGTAGTGTTCTCTTTTGTTTTTGGAAGAGGGTGTTTGCTATGACCAGTGCGTTCTCTTGGCAAAACTCTATTAGCCTTTGCCCTGCTTCATTCTGTACTCGAAGGGCAAATTTCCCTTTACTCTGGGTATTTCTTTTATACCTTTATATTATCTTTATAGCACTTAACCATTTTCTGAAATTGATTCCTTGTGTGTGCTAGTTTTCCTTAATTATTTGCAAATATTTTAATCACAAACATTTATCCCTATCCAGTGCCAAAATAGTACCTGGACTCATAACAAACCTGATGAAGAGATGGATCCCAGGGATGACTATAATTAGAGGACTCTTAGATTACTCTGTGAAGTATTTCTACATTCATATTGAGGTCCTTAACCTTACATTTTTTTTTTACTTCTCCAGATCACATTGTCTGGATATTTAGTCTCTGAATTCATTTTCTCATTAGAGATGATACGTGCTTTCACCATAAGATCTTAGATAAAATTATAGTTAGAAGGTTGGCATATCAGGTAAAAGTCTTTCTTAAATTAATTTTTGGAAGTGTTCCTGATTTCCATATTAGTAGGGATTTTACTTGATAATATTCATTGCCTCATCATACATAATTTTGCCTTGGATTTATTCCTATATCTCACTGCCCAGCTAATTTTCTCAAGGTCTGAATTGTCTACATATCTTGTCTATAGCACTAAATGTAACATCTCATAATTAGGTATTCAAAATTAACTAGTGGGTATAGATATCATCATCTTTGTGAAAATACAGAAAAAGAAATTTAAGATTAATGGGTGGAATGGCAAGTTGATCTTTGGATATACCCAAAGCTTCCACTTCTTTGTGACTCAAAAATAGCCCCATTTCATTCTATATATATATACTTACGCTTTGCTTTTCAAAAATGATAACAAGGCAGTTTATGATGATGTATATGTTACAGTGGGCTTTGCTAGTGGCTCGGTGGTAAAGAATCTGCCTGCCAGTGCAGGGGACACAGGTTTGATTCCTGGTCAAGAAGATCCCCTGGAGAAGGAAATGGCAACCCACCCTGGTATTCTTGCCTGGGAAATCCCATGGGCAGAGGAACCTGGCAGGCTACAGTCATGGGATTTCAAAGTTGGACACGACTTAGTGACTAAACAACAACAAACAACCCAAGTTCCAGTGGAGTGACAACCACAAATAGGCTGAAGGATAAACAACTAGAGAATTGAAATTGAGCTAGAGATAAGCATCCTTTTATCCAGTATGCTTGTTATAATTAGTTACAGATTTTTTATTTTGAAAATTCTAATAACCAGTTCAGATGGGGAGATATATCAGTTGCCATGGTTCATTGTTCTGTCTAGAAACATCTATTCTTACAATTTTTGTTTTAATGGTAACAAGTTCAAATGAATGATGTCTACTCTGAGAATTAGTGATAAGATCAGAGTTTACAGTGCCATTTGGACTGGACAGCCTTGTTTGGCTTGTGTACTGAATTTGATAAGAAAATATTAAGTTCTTTAAAAGAATGGCAAGCTTAATCATGTAAATATTTTGGAAAGTTTAGTACTGAAATGCCAACTGAAACTCTAATATGCACTAAGTATTACACATCTTAAAAGTTATTCTGAACTAGAAAGGACATTATTTGTTATTGACATTAATATGATATCATAATTCTTTTTTTTTTTTTTAAAGGTATTGTCCTTCCTGTAAAACTGATTCTAGTGAAGTTGTAAAGGCTGGTGAAAGGCTCAAGATGAGTAAAAAGAAAGCCAAGATGCCATCAGCTAGTACTGAAAGCCGAAGAGATTGGGGCAGGGTAAAGAAGGAAGTCTTCTTTTTCCTAGCTATAATGTTTATAACTGTTATGCAAGTTATAATGTTTTGATTCCAGTAGTAGTAATGGTGTAAGTGATAATCTGAAACGTTAACAAATAACAATATTGACTAATCATACACATTGTTGGAATGTGCCTGATGGCCCAGTGGTTTAGCCTCTGTTCTTCCACTGCAAAGGGTGTGAATTCGATTTCTGGTTGGGGAACTAAGATCCTGCATGCTGAGCAGTGTGGCCCCCAAAAAAGCGGGAAAAAAATTGTTGTAGGGTTTTATTTGCGTTTTACAGGGATTAAGAGCTTTTTTTTAAGATTTAAAATAATGGATTTCTCAAACAACTTGTTTGGTACCTTGTAGGGAATGGCCTGTGTTGGTCGCACTAGAGAATGTACTATTGTTCCTTCCAATCATTATGGACCTATTCCTGGAGTTCCTGTTGGATCAACTTGGAGATTTAGAGTTCAGGTATGTTTCAGATTGGCTTAGTCAAAAGAGTAAAATTGGGTATACCTCCCATTGTAGCAGTGTTAGTTGATTCTAAGTGAACTAACTTAGGTAGGATCATATGGCACTTTTTAAAATGAACAATTTCCTATAGGATGATTAGGCACTTCTTCATAGCTTAGCATACAGAGGAACATAACATCATGGACTTGCATATCATCTAAGCCTTTGTATCACTTTGTTTTATTTTTCTGTTATTGTTATACTCATTAAAGTTATTATTCAATATTCTGAAGAATTTTCCTTGCCCAAAAATACAATATTTGAAATAGATCTTCTGTCATGCGGTAAGTTCTCATTTAATGTTATTGATCTGCAAGGAAGCTCACTGAGACCGTATTTTCTTTGGCAATAATTCTTCTCAGTGAATATTAAGATACTGGTCAGAGGAAATGTCAGACAATCCAAGGATTCAGTTACTTCCCTTTTTCTCTTGATGAAGATTCTTGTAATTTTCTAATTTCTTCTTTAGAAAGATAATTTTTTTCATTGTGGAAAATTTAATGTGGGGGGAAAAAAAATCCAGTTAGGATTCTAAACTTTTAAGAGCTGAATAGCACTGATGCTTAGAACACTGATGAAATTTTATGATTAAAATAATGTAATTAGCTTGAAATGTTGAATATTAGTGTATGATTTATATTTTAAAAACCTCTTTTCAATCATTTTCTGTTTCTAAAAGTCACTTTAAAGTTCTGAATTTACCTCCTTATATCTAAATAACATATGGCTTTTGTCTGTATTTTGGTTTTGTTAACCTCTTTCTGTGGAAGACAGGCATTTAGTTTAACAAGTACTATGTTTTTTACAAATGGAAAGTTTTTGGCAACCCTTTGTCCAAGCAGGTCTATTGGTGCCATTTTTCTGATAGCATTTTAAATTAAGATATGTACATTTTTTGGGCATAATGCTGTCAAGCACTTAAGACTACAATATAGTGTAAATAGTGGCTTTTATATGTACTGGGAACACAGAAAATTCGTGTGGCTTGCTCTCTTGTGATATTCACTTTACTGCAGTGGTCTGGAACCAAACCTGGAATATCTCTGAGGTATGCCTGTACAATAATATTTATTTTTTATACTATGCATTATTGATAATATTTATATATAAAATAAAAGTTACAAAATACACTTCATTTTAGTCACTCAGTTGAGGCCAACTGTGTGCAACCACATGGACTGCAGCATGCCAGGCTTCCCTGCCCATCACCAACTCCCACTTAATTGTCTTGTTCTTTGGTTATTTTTTGTTTGTTTTTAATTTTTTTTCTTTTTGTATACCTGTCTTTCGTTTCCAAATTCTAAAAACCTCATTAATATGGTCTAAGATGATTTTGAAGCCATTGACTTGAGCAACTAGAAGGATAGATTTGCAGTTTAGGAAATAGGGAAGATTCAACACAGATTTATTTTTGGAGTTGTTCATGAAGCTGAAAATCAGATGGTCCTTGCTTCTAAAGTACTTGGTGTCTCCAAGGCCTAAATCCAGGTTCTGTTGTTTTTATCATCTTCTCATTGACTTCTAATGTACCTCTTTACCCAGTCCCACTTTACAGGCTTGATTTCAGTTTGCCTTACTCTGAGAACAGTTGTGTAATAAACAAATGAGTAGAATACTTCTCTCGGGGAGTTTGAAGTACATGAAGAAGTGACATTTAGTTTAAGTGAGCCAGAATTAAAGGTATATGGGGAAATGTAGTAAGCCCATTGTAATAAACTAAAAATTAGTGCTATGTTTGAGTATTACTGAATAGTTAGGCTTAGATGTATAAACTCCATAAAGAAGAAATTAGATATAAGGATGAGAAAGTAAGCCCATTGTAATAAACTAAAAATTAGTGCTATGTTTGAGTATTACTGAATAGTTGGGCTTAGATGTATAAACTCCATAAAGAAACCAGATATAAGGATGAGAAAGTAAGTAGAAGCCCAGTTGAGAGAAGGTAACGTATGATACTTAACTTGGGCTTGATATACTATTATGACCATTTAATACATGTTAAGCAGTTGAAAATTAAAAGCAGATTTGTTCTTTAAAGGGTTTTTCTGTTTTTGATGGGTAGAAGGAATTTGAAGGAACAAAGCTGGAGGCAGTGAAAAAGTGTATGTTTTAAGTATTCATAACTCAAATTAGAATTATATCAGTGAGTGTGGAAAATGATGGATTTGAAAAGATTAGGAAATCAAATCAGCAATATTTACAACCAGATGGGTTTGAAGAATACAAAAAAAATGGAGCTGAAATAACTGTTGCCTGTCTGACTTGACTGGGTTTCTGCCTGCATTGCAGGAAACCTGGGTTCAATCCCTGGGTCCGGAAGATCCCCTGGAGAAGGGAATGGCAACCCACTTCAGTATTCTTGCGTGGAGAATTCCATGGACTGAGGAGTCTGGCTGGCTACAGTCCATGGGTTGCAGGGTTAGACATGACTGAGCAACTGACAGTTTCACTTTGACTTGACTAGGGAACAGTACCATAATGAAAGATAAGAAATGAGTTCTGGAGCACTGATAGTAAATTATTTTTCACCTGAATTGAGGTGGAATTACCAATAGCACAGGATGATGATGATTTAATAGTTATTTTGAAACTCAAAATTCTAGATCTGAGCAGTTTTATGAGTCATTACTTCAGTACCTGAGGAATATATAGTTGGGGAGAAGTCAAGTCTGAGCAAAACATGGAATTCTGGGTGACATTCAGTTCTTAGTTGGAAGCTTTTAGGATACAGTAACATATGTGAAACCATTTTGTAAATGTAACTTAATGAACTGTTTGAAGGTATTTTGAGTCTCACTTGATGTTATAGGTGAGTGAAGCAGGTGTCCATCGACCCCATGTTGGTGGAATTCATGGTCGGAGTAATGATGGCGCTTACTCTCTTGTCCTGGCTGGTGGATTTGCGGATGAAGTAGTAAGTCATGATGCACACTTGTTCTTTAGAACCTGTCTTGATTATTTAGTAAAATACCGAAGCTTTGTCCAGGATAAATCCCATCTCTTTTAGCATCACTTTTGTGTTGAAGTGGTCAGTTCTATACAAGTAACATAGTAAATCAGTCAGCGTCTTTAATCATTGCATGTGCTGATTACTGCAATGAAAATAGTCACATTTTCTTTAGAGCTCATTTTAATTTGGGGATAATTGTAGATTGACAGTTATTAGAAATAATACAGAAATGTCTGTGCCCTTTACTCAATTTCAGCCAATGATAACATCTTGCAAAACTATAGCCCAATATCACAACCAGAATACTGACACTGCTGTACATTCAGGACACTGAACATTTTCCTTACTGCAAGGGTCCCTCACATTGCCCTTTTTTAGCCACCATACTATTTCTGCTTTCTCAATACCCCTTAACTCACTCTAGACAACCACTAATTTGTTGTCCGTTTCTATAATTTTTGTCACTTAAAAATTTTTTATAAATGGAATTTTATAGTGTATAATCTTTGGGATTGGCTTTATTCAGTTAGCATAATCCTCATTGTGGCATGTGTCAATAGTTTATTCCTTTCCCTTCCTCAGTAGTGTTCCATTGATACAGGTGTATCACAGTGTAACCATTCACTCATTGCAGCAAATAATGCTGCAATAAACATTTGTGTACAGGGGGTTTTGTGTGTATAAATATGAGTATTTGTTTCTTTGGGATAAATGCCCAGAAGTGTAATTGCTGGGTTGTATGGTAGTTGCATGATTGCTGCTGCTGCTAAGTCGCTTCAGTCGTGTCCGACTCTGTGCGACCCCATAGGCGGCAGCCCACCAGGCTCCCCCGTCCCTGGGAT
The DNA here is from genome assembly GCA_006410615.1 of Neotragus moschatus. Lineage (NCBI taxonomy): Eukaryota > Metazoa > Chordata > Mammalia > Artiodactyla > Bovidae > Neotragus > Neotragus moschatus. The sequence goes on along the minus strand of SJYA01001209.1, from coordinate 952,078 downwards.
TCTCCAGGCAAGAACACTGGAGTGGGTTGCCGTTTGCTTCTCCAACACATGAAAGTGAAAAGTGAAAGTGAAGTCACTCAGTCGTGTCTGACTCTTAGCAACCTCATGGACTGCAGCCTACCAGGCTCTTCCATCCATGGGATTTTCTAGGCAAGAGTACTGGAGTAGGGTGCCATTGCCTTCTCCATTGTATGATTAGTTCTTTAAGAAACTGTTCGCCCCTCAAAAAAATGGGGAGGAAAAAAACTGCCAAACTGCCATTGTGAAGTCAATCCAGATACCATCTGGAAGACCGTATCTGATCAATATAAGAAGTATTCTGGACTTTTTAATATGTACTTTTTATTAGACTTTCTTCAAATGATGTATACACTGAAGATGAATTCCTTAATGCCTTATTCCTTAAAATATAAACCTCAGTGTTGCATCAACAGTGTTTAACCCAAACCTCAGTTTGGATCTGCAAAGAGTCACAGAAGTTTTAGGACATATAAAAACACTTAAAATCATGAAATTTTAGTTCTGATTCTTAGTCCAAAGGAAAAATTAGATGAAAAACCTTTATTACAAGCAAGAATGAAGTAAGAAAAAAAATCATTATATTCAGTCTAAATTAATTAATCTTGCATTGAAGAACCACTATTAAGATAGCATTAGTAGAAGTCTTTTACATACTGATGGTTTTCTTAGTTTAAGTACTGAATCAGGTAGAAACTTAACAATAACGATATAAATTTGTAGTTAAATTCTTTTCTAACTTTCTTCTTAATTATATGCAATTGTCTTACCCAAATATAAAATATAAAATATAAAATACCCAAAATCTATAGATTTCCAAATGTAAGGAACTTACAATGCTATTAGGATTATAAACTTGAAAGTTATCAGCAAACTTAGATATGGTATAGATTGCTGTTGAGAAATCAGTTTTGGAATATTTATTAAAATGTTGCCCTGTGAAGAACCTACAAACATAGTATTGATATATTTATTTTAATAACATTGAATTAAATTAATATTCCCAACCTATAAGACCTTATTTTGTAACATTCTATATAGATTATTTGTATATCACAAGAATAGCTATGTCTGGAGATGCTGAAAGCTATAATATTAAAATGAAATCTTTAGAACAAGTGATAGAGCTTGAAGGTATATTATACATAAGACTATTTGAATTTTCACTTATTTTGGTAGATACCTTGAGAGAACATGTCAGCTTATAGCATCCTAACCAAAGTTCTGGCTATGAAAAGAATTGGTGAAATCATACCTGGATTTAGATGTTTAATGCCAAAAATGTTCTTCTGCAGGACCGAGGTGATGAATTCACATACACTGGGAGTGGTGGTAAAAATCTTGCTGGTAATAAAAGAATTGGTGCACCATCAGCTGATCAAACATTAACAAACATGAACAGGTACTCTTTATTGTTGGAGTTTATAAAAACTATTTAGAATTTGGGCTTTTTATTAACAGTTGGACTATAGGACTGTAATTTATAACTTACACTGTAGAGAAGAATCCTAAAGTGTAAGTTAATATAGCTAAAATAAAAATCTTATTACCTGATTAGTATATAAATACTTATAAGCTTTCTAACTTATTTTTAGTATTATTCTTTTTTAAATGACGTAATTCCCAGTCTTAATACATCTGCTTTGCATTTGGAAACATGTTGAAAACTTTGAAGAAAAGAAACCTATATAATTTAAGTGAAATTAAGGGCAAGATGGCTTGCCAACTACCACGTAGGTCAAATTTTGTTCTACTAAACACAAGTTTATCTTTTTAAGTAACAGACTTCTTATTAGAAGAGACTAATGTGAAATAGGGTTATGTTTGGGAGCCACATTTATGTGCATGAAACATCAGATAACTTAATCAGAACTACACAAGGTGCTTTTAGAATTTATGTCTTTTAAGTGTCTAAAAAAAAAACCGTTACGATAGAGCCACCTTGTGCCAACTTTATCGTATAGAAGTATTTATGATATTCCAGCTTCCATGGTAATATAAAATTTAACTTCAAATGTTTTATTTTGTAAATGCATGCTAGCACCAGAAATAGATTAAGTGACTCAAACCATCAGATATCAATGACCACGTTGTAACTTGTCATAGTGATAATTTTGCAATGATAAAGTTGAAAGTTTTTGTATTGTATTATTAAGAATATTTTGTGGAATATTGAATAAAAGTGAGTTTTGCTTTCCTGAGTCTAAATCACTCAATTTTAAGTAGTGTCCCCTTAATTTCTGATTACTGTGTAAAGAATATACTTTGTGGTTTCAAGACTTTTGTTGTATACCAAGTTATATAGAATCTGTTTTTATGTCTTCCTTCTATATTATTTCTGACAGTAGGATTATTATATTGAACCAGCAGAGGAGACAGGTCAGATTTGCTGGTGAAAACATTGTTGAGGTAGAAGTCTAGTCCCTATGCAGTCTTTTTCTAATGGGGAAGCAATTCTTTAGGAGGAATGATCTTAAAAAGAATTAGAAATATTTTGATGTGTATTGTCAATGTATCTTGAATTTGCAAAAGGGCTTTTTCATGTCAAATCTGAAAATTATATATTTTTTTAAATAATAAGATTATTTGACTTGAATGAAACTTCCTTTGTAACTACCTGCACTTGTACATGAGAGTTTCTTTTCAAGCTTGGAAGAATCTAATAAGTATACCTAATTGACAGACAGTAAAAATGTCTATATTAATAAGGAAGGTAGAGAAAATGAAATAGTAACTCAGAAAAATTCAGGATTGACTTATCATAGAGATGCTAACATTCCTTCAGTTAATTTGTACACTGAGCTGTGTGTACGCCTTGCGATTGTAAAGACCTCTTCAGCAAAGATACCTATGTGTCTTATTATAAACATGAAAACTGAAGTAAAAGACCCTTAGCTTTGACCCATAGTATATTCTTTCCTGGAGTGTATATGGTCTAATTCCTTTTTGCTTCTCTTCTGAGAGGTAGTTTGATACCTGCTCCTTGCTTTTAAGAAGTTTGTTCCTATTTCTTCTCAGCTCTTCCACTTTATGAAACTGAAAAGGGCAGCAGGTAACTTGACCATCCTTTATCGGGACAATTAGAGGCAACTGATTGAGCTGACAGAGTAATGGAAAAACCTTTTGTTTTGCCTAGTTTCATCCTCTTGGACTCTTTACAGAGACTTGAGCAGACTGCACACTTACATGAAACTGTAAATGAGTTAATAATGCCAGTTAGTGGTGGCAGTCATTATGACGGAAGGTACCTGTGGCACCAAAGCATTCTATTCATTAACAGAAAGATAGTACATATCTCTATCCCAGTTCTTTTAGGGGATGAAGTATGTGTATCTCAGTAGATATTCCATAAATAATACCAGCACTGGCATTGATGGCTACAGTTTCTTCTACCTGACAGGGTTTTAATGCATTTCCCATTTGAGATTTTAACCAAAAAAAGAAAATTTGATGAGCTTTAATGAAACCTAAAAAAAATTGTATAACAAAACACTTAAGTTCATTTACTTTAACTATGATAGAGATTATAATAGATTAGTCATTTAGTCTTTTTTTTTTTTGAGCCTGCATAAAAAGAACTGTACCCTGGAAAAAAAGTATTTTGTTCATATCTGATTTTACCAGATTTCAGGGGAGGGTGTCTGTATATTATTTAACCTTAAATATTCTCAGTGGATTATTTCCACTTAAGTTAGGATACAGGTGTCTTACAGAAGGAATCCTCAACCTCACGGATCTCATGCCTGATGATCTGAAGGTGGAGTTGATGTGATAATAATAGAAATAAAGTATGCAATAAATGGAATATGCTTGAGTCATCCTGAAACTATCCTCCCCCACCCCCATTCCATGGCAAAATTGTGTCCCATGAAACAGATCTCTAGTGCCAGATAGGTTGGGTACCACTATCTTAGAGGAAAAATACTAACTTTAAACAGTTCTAGTTTGTCTTTTGGAGGGCAGTACTATGTTTCCCCAAGAAAGGTCTTCTAACATCTAATAACCTTACTGATTAGTTACTATGAGATGAGTACACATACTAAGGAAAGTTCAGCTAAATCAAGTGCTGCTTCCAGCTCAGTGTTCTTCCTTGTTCATGTGTCATCAGTAAAATGTAGTGATCTTGAACAGCCAAAAATCTTTATTGTCATGATTTAGCACAGGTATTTGAATGCTTCAGTTTTATTTAAACTTATCTTTTTACTGGAAATCTTTAAATGATATCTTCATATTAAACTTGTTCTTTAATATCTTGTAAACTTTAAGGAATCTCTGTCTGGAATATGGAAAGTAGACCAAGAAAGGTCATTTGTACCTTGCAGACAAATTTATTTTTCTGGATTTCTTTCTACATTATTCCAACAATTTAACCTTATTCCCTTATCAAAAATAATGATTACAGCAATCAACTTGCTTTAGTTTTCCAACTTTCTCCCTTCCCTCAACAACGTTATTTAAAGAAAATTCCATGTATTTCTAGTTGTTTTCTATTATACGTGGCACAGATGTTATTACTTTCAGAAGAACCCTACAGGCTATCTGAGAACCAATCCCCTGGCTTGGGGGTGACATCAGAAAACTGATTTGTCTTCTCTGCTGGTGGGGGAAAGCATAATCCTATTATCTGGAATAATATGGAAAGAATCATAGAATCTTAACCATCAGGTAAGGCATAATTCACCTTTTAAGTTAGCTAATGATGTGATTATATACTTTAAGAAAGATTACTTGGTATAAAGACTTTGTTTTATTTTTTAGGGCATTGGCCCTAAACTGTGATGCTCCATTGGATGATAAAATTGGAGCAGAGTCTCGGAATTGGAGAGCTGGTAAGCCAGTCAGAGTGATACGCAGTTTTAAAGGGAGGAAGATCAGCAAATATGCTCCTGAAGAAGGCAACAGATATGATGGCATTTATAAGGTGCTCTATCTGGCATGACATCTTGTTAGTCATTCTTCCTGGGCTTTCAAGACAGGGTTGCCACAGGGAACTGCTCTACTGTGGGTGGGCTAAAGGAAACAATAGACCTTCTTAGTTGGTCTTTCTACCTTTTCTAGAAATAAAACATGCACAAAACGAGCTCTTAATTTAGATACTTGTCTTTGAAGACTTACCTGAAGTCCCTAAAGGCAGAGTTATATTTGGGGTTAAGCTTTTTTATAAGTGATTTTCTCTTATGATAAAACTGTTCACATAACTTGGCCGTTGTAAATATTGGATTCTTATATCTTCCAGAATGATGCTAACTGTAATAGATTTTTCAAAGTAGAGCACATTATAATTTTAAAATAGGATGCATTCTTTGTTTTAAAAACAAAGGCATCTACTACCACCATTTTAATCTACTATGTAAAATTATATTAATGAACATAATCTTGCTACAACTTGAAATTTATGGCAGTCTGTCCTTATGGGAATTATCATAATTAGGAAATAAAGTCAAAACAATATTTTAGTGCATACTTCTTACTTAAATTATTCCAGCAAAGCCAGAATCTTTCAAAATTGCATTTAGTTCTGCCAAGTTTACTTAAAACACTAACATGACATTATGAATAAGTCTAAACCGTACATCTCAAACTAGCTGAAATATTATGATTTAGGTGGTGAAATACTGGCCAGAGATTTCATCAAGCCATGGATTCTTGGTTTGGCGCTATCTTTTAAGGAGAGATGATGTTGAACCTGCTCCTTGGACCTCAGAAGGGATAGAACGGTCAAGGAGACTATGTCTTCGTTTACAGGTTAGATTACAATTGTCTGGGCTACATGTATATTCATAAAAATGTATGCCTGTGTACTATCTGTGTGCCTTAACACTGGATATAACCCACAGCAGTTGATCAGTGGACTGTAAGGGGTGAGGAATGAGATCACACAAGTATAGGAAAGGAAAAGAAGTAAAAAAGCAGCCTCCTAGGTGTCAGACTGCCCTAAGACCAAGAATTATGCTTGGAGAAAACTGGGCTTGACGGTGAAAAGTAAAATACATTTGACCTTTGAACACCACAGGCTTGAACTACATGGGTCCACTTACACATGGTTTTTTTTTTTTTTTCAATAGCAAATATTGCAGTACATTTCTGCAATTGGTTAAATCCCCAGATGCAGAAGGCCAACCATAAGTTACTCAGGAATTTTTGACTTCTGTACAATTGGCCCCATCCTAACTTCTGCATTGTTCAAGGGTCAACTGTATTTCCAATTCACTCTGGACTAAGTATGAGAGAAAGGGATACCTGAAATTGAGGTATAGGAGGTCTTGAGAAGGGAAGTTTTATCCTAGAGGGCACAGGGGGTGTGTCTCTGGTAGGGGAAGGGGGGAGGTGGCTTATAAGAGTGGTCTGCTTTCTACCCTTCTCACTTTTCCTCACCCCTTTTCTCTCTTCCCCTTCCAAGCTGCTTCCTTGTCCTGTCACCACCTTTAGTGCTTTGCCTTTTTTTTCCTCTTTGCCCATGCTTAGCTGTTAACCCATGTAAGACTTTGTTAGTTTTGTGTGCATAATGGATGGTATGGCTACATTCCCCCTCCACTACCTATACACCCTAGACTTTGTCCTTGACACTGACTTCAGAGCATGGTTTGAGTTTATCCTCCATCATTTCGCATCACTGTGCTTCTCGTAAAAACTACCAGCTTTGTCATTTCCCCTGGCTCTGCCCACACTGCATGTGTAGGGGCTGAACTATGGGCAAGTGTCTGACCACCCAGGCAGGTGAGTGTGTCTCTTCTAGTGCAAGTCTGTTTTTTTTTTTTGTTTGTTTGTTTTTGTTTTTCTTTAAACTCATGGAATTGTTTAAATGAGATCTGTCAGCTGCTAAAATAACAGCCAAAATCATTCCTTTTATAACTAAATATTTTTAAAACCTATTGTTAAATCCATTTTCAAAAGATTTTTTTTTTCAGGTCTACTGTTCAGCAGAGCAGTATTCTAGATAGGTTGGTTAAATGTGAAACAGTTGAACAGAAAGAAGCATGTAAGCCAATCAGCTATGATGAGTTAAGATCATTGAGACTTGTAACATTTTGAGCTTTAAATATGAGTGTTATCACAAAGCATGTCCAAAAAAATGTATAGCCAATAAAACACAAGGGTAATCAGGTAGAATTTATTCCTGAAAGTCCTACCTTTTAGTTGATAAAGGATTCAGTAGTGTAGTGGCTTTAGGTCTTCTGAAAGCTCTCCTGCCTTACCCTATCTGCCTGTTAATTTTAGGAAACAGAGACTTTCTTTCTACCTAATTCTACTTTCTTCCTCAAACTTTTTAAGCCACCTAGTCACAACTTGTAGACTGTTCTTTTCTCTTTTCAGTCTGAAACTAAGATGATGTTTTAAAATGGAATATCTCAACAGTCAAAACTATATTCTTACACTGAATTGGGGGATTTTTAATAATCTTTTGTCCTTTGAATTCTGTTTCTTTCAATGTCTGTGTCCTTTATGTAAATCCTTTTAATTTAAGGAAATTATAGATCCCTCCCCATTCCCCTTTAACCTCTCTTCTCTATGAAGGTTAAATCTACATTGCACTTTTTCCCCTCATCAGTATCCAGTAGGTTACCCTTCTGATAAGGAAGGGAAGAAGACCAAAGGACAGTCAAAGAAGGCCAGAGGAACCTCAAAAAGGCCATCTGCAGATGGTAGGTAATGATCTAAGGATGTAAATACAAATAACTTAGTTTTTAATAAAGGGAAATACTAAGAGTAAGCTGAAAACTCATAAGAAATTAAAATAAAAAGGTGTGTGTGTGGGGG